>WEKY01047403.1:0-34163 GCA_013390045.1 Picathartes gymnocephalus
GAAAAATATCTTTATTTTTCTATTATTTCTTCTGTAAGCAAGTCTTCAGAGATGCTTTTGTATGTGCATGAATTTTATTTGTATGTCATATTTTACAGATGATCTATTAGCAGTAATGACAAATTATCCCATATAGATTGTCTGGCAGAGTCAGGGGTCAGGACCACCACTGGCATAAAAATGATTTTTATCCAGTTTCGATATGTTTGGATATGTCCAGTTTTGTCCAGTCTGATGCTTACCATCAGATTACCCTGAGATTTACATCATTGGTAAAATATAGTTCACACTTGCAAATTTTGTGAGACTCAATTCATATTAGGCATGCTAAAATTAATGCAGGGAGTGACTGGCAAACTCAAGGGGAAATGAGGAATTAACATTCTCTTTTTATAAATCCAAAGAAGCCTTCCTATAAAGTCAGATCTTGCTACTAATTTTTTAGCCCATCCATACAGTTTTCTTGACCAGGCGCAACAAGGTAACTGATAGCTGTTAAAAATACAGTTTTTTAAGAGCTACTTTTTAAACGTGCACTTTCACATACAGTAGTGTCTAAATGAGAGATGTTTCAAAATATATTCTGTGTGCTTTATTTCATTGATTAAAAGAAACATATTTACATATTCTTTCCTTCTGCATGTGTAGCTCCATTTAGTACAGAGTGACATATTTAATTCAATATTCTATTGAAGTCCTCTGTGGATATATTGACTCTACTTATATCTTATCAAAATCTTTGGTGTAACAACATCCTAGCCTACAAATACCTTGTTAGAATATCATCACTACAATTTCACAGCAGTTTAAAGACTTTTCAGTCTGACAGATTACCACATAACAAGGCAGTGTGTTTTATCATCTTTTAGCCAATTAAAAAACTATTTCTATTCTTTGAAGCACAAACCGTGCATATTTCTGTCATACCAACCAACTAGATTTCCAATCAGCAGGGCATGGCAAGTCCTATTTTTCTCTGTCTCTTATTACTGTAATACAAAAACCCTTTATATAATCAACTGCATAATTTTATCAGCGTTTATCAGAGAAATCTGTGTGTAAAATCCAATCTGAAGGCTAAAGGATTGACAGTGAGAAGGATGGGTAATTGTTGTACATTGTTCCTCAATGTCATGAAAAGTGAAAATTACTTCATTCCACCAATGGTTTCAAACACCCCAATTTTTAGCCTAGGGAGTCTCTGCCTTTCTGAGGCTGTAGGTCTTGAGGGAACCTTGTTCTTGGAAGGTTTCTTATTCTATAAGCAGGCAAGCAGTGACCTAGCTGGACAACGGCCCTCAAGTGGTCCACAGAACCTTTACTACCCACTTGCAACTAACACATTAATGCTACACTTTTAATTTGGAAGATAGATTAGTCTATGATCCAGGAAGTTTGGAAAGGACTGGTTTTTAAATCAATAAAAGATACAAGGTGGAGAATGAACATTTATGTTACACTAGATATTAATTTCATAGCACTATGTTCTTCCATGTGATTAAGTATGATTTCATCTCTAAGAATAAAGACAGACTGTCAGGCTTATCCTGATAAATTTATTTTTCTAGTTAGTTATTTCAGCAAATGATTTTATGTTTTATTTGCTTTGTTCTGATTTCAGAAGTCCCTCAGATTATAAACATAATTTTTATTCAGGTTTCCTATCTGCTTCCCTGGTCTGTTCAATATCTGTTCAAATTGTTTAAAATATGAATATCCAAGTAAATTAGAGGCATAGAAGATGAGCAAAGGAGGAAAATGTTCACTGTTTGTTAACTTGGCAATTTTGAATCACCCTAAGGATGAATGGGACCTTTAAGCAATTAGTATCACCCCTGTAATGATAGGTCATGCAGTACCTTTGTCAATGACAGGTGAATGCTCCTCAGAGCCATCTTTCATGGACTTCTTGTATCTTTTAGCCCTTTTACATAGGTGGGTCACAATAGTTTCACTGCTAGTGAGTCCTCTGTGCCCATCAGCTTCTGAATCACAATGTTGTTTGAACTGTAGCCACACAAATCAGTATTCTTGCTTAATAAATTCGTAGGTTTTAAGTTTAAGATGCATAATTAAGTAATTTAGTCTGACAGCCTGTGTGCCACAGACAGTCGTATTTTGCACATTTGCATGTGTATTGCTCCTGAAATCCCATAATCTGGCAAAGCATAACTATTTGGCAAAATCAAAACTTTCAGAAAGACACTGGATTTGTATTGGGAAGTCTCAAATGAACTGCCAGTTTTCTTGCTAGTTAGTTCTAGGAGGCTAATCAGCCATCGTCTTGCAAAAGAAATTGTTCTTCCTTGCTTCATCCTTATTTGGATATGACTGGCCTCAGCTTCCAGCAATATTTCTCATTAAGTATTACTCCACTAGATTATGGTATAATGTACTATCCAGGGTGCTTTTGACTTGGCTTGTTTGGGTTTTTTTCTGATGACAATACTTATCCTTTGAAATCAAGTCAGTCCTTAATCTTCTTTTCCAATAAGAGTAGCAGATTAAGCTCTTCAATTCATCACTGTAAGATTTGCTTCAGGCCTCAATCATTCTTGTAGATCTTTTCTCTCCCCTATTCTGCTTTTTACCATGCCTTTAAGTCTAGGGACACTACAGAGATGTGGATTTTCAGTGTTAGTTTTGGAGCTGTTATATACAAAGCTAAAATATCTGCTTTTTCCCAGGATAATGATCTTCATTTCTGCAAATTTAAATACCCATAATAGTGCATTTTTTGCAGCTAAGAGCTCATGTTTACCTTTTCTATAACACACGGCTTTGGACCCAGATGCTCTTTCATTGCTTGAAAAAAGAACAGTCTTCTGAGATCTTTGTAATTAGGTGACCCACAGAGTTTATCATGATTCACTGAGGACCCTCACTGAAATAAGCACCTCACGGAGGACCCATACACCTGTATATTTTATCATCTGTATTTTCCTACCTATATTCAGACTGATGGCATAGCAGAATGATAAACTCTTGCCTAGAAAAAAAAGGATCTTTAGGAATATAACAACAGTGCCAAGAGAATGCCAGAGTGGATCTGCATAATTTTTGTTTTGGAAAAGAAGGGATGCTTATAGTTCTAGATCCAAGCCAGCCGTCACTCTCTGTGTTGTATTGACCAATAAATCCACCAGTATTAGGTCACTATTAATATTTAGGAACCACTGAGACCATCTTCTCAAAATGTAATTTTTTTTCTATTGAACAGCAATAGAAACAAATTTTCACATTTTCTTACTCTAATTATTTCAGCAAGTATACTGCGCCTAATGCTAAGTCTTTGTTTTTTTCACTTCATGGTATCTTTTCATGTCTAAAGCTGTATCTAAGATGTATTTCCATAAAATGCTTCTAAGAAGTGTCATTTCTTCACCAGAAATCTTACAGTTAAGCCACTGGGATGATGTATCTAGAGCTGACCCGATTAAATGTTTATAGGATTAGGCTAGAGATCAGCTATGCCATAACATAGCACGAGGTAAATTACATTGTCTTCAGTTTACAAGGATTTACAGCACTTTATGAGTTTTCTGTATTTTGAAGTTACCCTACTCTCTCTTTGAGGAAGTTTAACAACTAAAAATTATAAAATAATAAAGATGATATAAAGTGACATCAAACAATGGTGAGGAAGTTGAAAAGCACAGCAGTCCTTGCAGTGGGGAAGATTTTCCAAACCATATGAAGAGGAAGGGAGTGAGATAAATACAGATGGCTACGTGGAAGTAGACAAAAGGATAAAAATCATACTTCTAATGAATTTCATGCTCAGTAAGCATGTTGGGAAAGATTCTTTCCTTCATGAGATGGTGAGGTTTGAGACAAGAAGAAATAAAGGAACTTAACTACGTAAAGCATACTAATGGAACGGAGTACCAGCTTTCATTTTCTAGCTCTTCCATTAGAGTTAGGGATCAAGAGATATATGTTATACAAGATATATTGCAAAATGGTTTAATCCTTTTCTGATTATCAATATAGTTTATATTTTATTACAATTTATTACATTTTCTGTGAAGTAATGTAGAAAGATAAAAGCCTAAAGAGATATATTTGATGGAAGCAAAAAAGAATATTATAAACCAGAAAGTATATTAAAGTTTTATTAATTTGCAGTGTAGCCTATAGGAAAAATATGGAATTTAAAAATTCTGTGTAATCCTTTTTTCAAAATGATCATAGAAATATCATCACAAAACATAAAGATATATTAATTATTTATGTATTTCTGTATTTGATCTTTGTGTAACTGTTTAGTTCAAGACCCATTTAATCTGAAATATATCCACTTTTGAACTAGTAAATGACAGCATATTTTGTGTAACTATTTAGGTTTTTAAACTTTAAACTATCTTTTACATGTACTGAGATTTGAGAGGAGAGCCCTGTTTATTTGTGTCAAGTTATCACATCGTAGATTAACAAAGTGAGAATTTCAGGTAGTAGCATTAGCTTAATAAGCAAGGTTGGAGAATAAAGATAATTGGGAGAAGACTTTGTAAATCTGCCAGCCTAATCCTGACAAAAGCTAGCTATGTCAATAGCTAATAGCAATTCAGAAGGATTTGGACACCTCTAAAATTCAGAAAATACTCAGAGCAAATTCTTTGTATGAAAAATACCCATGTGATTTCTTGGATGAGGGCCACAGTACTTTGTGTTTTGGGTTCTTCCTGGAATTATCACAGCCTTTGCTGAAGATTTTTCTTTCTATTTATTATTGAAAAAACGGATTCCTCAGTATTTCAGCTCAAACAGCAGGAATGAAATTTGTCCTTTCATTTTTCTGTGTTCCGGAAACTTGAATTGTACCAATTATTTCCTTGCACATATATAACAGTCCTGCACTAGAAAACCCAAAATAACATCCAGAAGATCAGAGTGCATTTTGTATGGATTTATTAAAAACTGTTAATATTCAGTAGGGATTATTAGGATAGCAGTTCTTAACCATGATGTCTTTTCACCAGTCAAGAGTATAGGCTTGATAGAAGAGGCTCTAAAATCCCTTGTTACTGCTGAAGGAGTAGGTCCTTTTGGCACCAGAATAAACCCTCTCCCCAGGCAGGTCATAAAAAATCATGGACTCATCCAGAGGGGTGCCAGATCAAAGCAGGGGTCTCTTCATTTCCACATCCCGCTTGATTGTGAGTGGCGCTTTCCTTTTTTGTCCTTTTATCCCAGCACGTTCCTGCAGAGACTTTTTCTCTGCTCTAGTTTCTTGCTGACACAGCCAGTCTGGCTCACTCATTGTTTCAGCACTTTCCATCACCAGTCACAGCTGTGCACTCAGAGTGCAACACTGCAGTCATCCAAATGAATGCACAGGTTGAGGAGCAATGAATATTCAGAACTTCTGCCTCCCCTATTGAAACAGGGACATCTCCTTGTCCATAGTCCCATTTCCACATTACCTTCATCTGGAAAATAAACACCTCTTGCTCCAGGAGGAAAGGGGAAGAAAAAAGAGAGAGCAAGTGAGCATATTAAATCAAAGACCTTTTTTTTTCTTTTTTCTTTTTTTTTCTCTTTTTTTTTTTTTTTTTTTTTTTCCTCTAATATCTATTTTATAATCTAGTTTGAGGGGAATATCTAGCATTTTCTTGCACTAGAATCATTCATCCAAACTAAATTTTTAAATATCTTTAATTACACTTAGTGAAGGTAAGACATGAGTACTGCTTTAATATTCTAGATGGTCTTGTGGATTAAAATTAGATTTATACATTTGCATAATAAAAGTAATGTTGTGAAAGAAAGTAGTTTGAGTATATGACAGCTAATTGCATTGTATGACTTGCCTTGGGCAACCCTTATTGGATTGAACTCAGCACCAGCCATTATACCGCTGCAGCATTTTGTATTTTTATGTAGCAGTGCAATAGAATTTAAATTTTATGCACAATTAGTTCTGTATTGATATATAGTTTGTAGGTAGGGTTAAGTTATAAAACTGAGTGTAAGCCTCTAATGCTGCTTTTCCTTTGGTGGAAGGAAGGAAGGAAGCAAGGAAGCATTAAAAAAAAAAATCGAGTTGATGGAGAGAGTGAAATTTCTAGGAGTCCAGAAACATTAATACAATTCTGCTGTTCTTTCTGGTAGCCTGAATTGCTAATCTTCTGCAGTGCCTCCTCAGTACAGTATTTCATGCTCAAGAAGCTCAACATGAGTATTGACAAATCCTGTAACTGCTTTAATGACACCTCTTAAATTTGAGTTTCTCCCCTACCATTTGCCTTTATACACTAAAATATTTGAGAAAAGAGATGAAGCTGAGGTATTTACGAGTTGAGTGTATAAAATGGAAGGCTCTCTTTGCCGCAGTGATGTCTTGGAATATTTTGAAATATTCCTTCGCAAGCTGACATGACAATAAAATGGCCCAATCAAGCATGACACAATATTTTACACAGTATTCCGATTTAAGGGCGAGTAGTCAGTTTCTTTCTTCATTCTAATGAGTCATAAGTAAAACAAATACCTTCTAAGAAGGTAGATATCCTTACAGCAGCCAGAGAATTTGTAACACACTCAGTCTCTCAAGTAAATCTTTCATTCTATGCAGGAGTAGGGCAGGGTCAGAATGCTAATGTATCTCTGAAGTCTCATGACTTAATTTTTTAAAATTATCCTTACGACTCCAATGCGCCTTCTCTTTGCCAACTGCCCACCTGACATGAGACCCACCACATCACTGGAGGTTTCTGATGATGAGCCAAAAATTTACCTGCAGACAGAAGTTGCCTGAACATTCCTAATCTTGCACCTTTTATGCTTTTTAAACACTACCATTGAAATAAGTGTTGTTATTGTTCTGGTCTTATGGTCTTCATACTGCAAACCTCTACCTCTGATTCCCCTTATTTCTTGAGATAGTAAGTCTTTTCACTCTTTCTTGATGATCACACTTTCCTCAAACATTCTTTCAGTGGTTTTTTTAAATTTTTAAATACACTAAATCTGGAGTGAAGAATACTCTGCGATTAGATTTTAAATGCATATGAAAATGCCTTTTGAAATGCAGGATTGAAAATAATGGGTTTGGGATGAGAAGTTGATTCTCCCAGCAGGGGAGAGTCATATTTTCATTCTAGATTTGGTTTATTGCATTGCTTAAATTAAATCTGACCTCTGTTACTCTCCTGCTGCCTTCCTTTATCCATGATGACTTTTACAGCAACTCTTCGCCTAAGTGCTTAACTTGTACTTCTGTGACCCCAAAGTTTATGGGTATGCTTAGATGGAATGATGTGTTCAGTAGTAAAAATATCTCAAGTCATTCATATGCACCCTCTCCCTTCACATCAGCCCCTCTTACCCTTGCACCTTTTTCTACTAGCCCTTCAGTTGTGTTGGTACAGTTCTCTCTAAGTTCAGGAAGTAAAGCAAATCACTATTTTACTTAAGCAAAGCAAGAAAGCATATGTGATCTGCATGTTTCCATAATCGGGTTAAGAAGTGGGTAGATTGGCATGGCTGAGAGGATAATGGACTGGAGAAACCTGTTCCTTTAGCCTTGCTAATGCCATTGCTTTAGGCAGTCAGTCCTTCGAGAGGTCTAGACTACAACATTATATACACCAATTGTATTGGTCTCCATCAGGACCAACTATTTAATGAGTTTCTCTCCTGGGATACATTTGTACAAGGAGATTTAATCAGCATTATCATTGGAAATATTTGATAGCACTTGACTGAAAAGCCAGTTGGAGAGCACTTGAGCCTTGCCTGCTCTTGTGAGTTTTCTGGATAGAAGAACGCTTTAAGCTTGAGGTGCTGTCTTGGGAGAGCTCATCAATTTATGAAAAAATCCCTGTTTATTCAGACACAGAAGAGGATGTGTTTTGGTTTCTTTTATTTTCATGGTGCCTAGTGCCTTTTGGGGAGCATTCATCCCAAAATATTTCTTTCTAAGAATATTCCTTTTCTCAGGGCTGTAGTTCTAGGAATTTTCCTGCTCTCAAAGCTGTATTCCGTAGACCTACCTTGCTACCTCTCTCTCATATCACATTTTTAGGCACCATTTTTTGACAGCAGTGCCAGTTTCAGGTTTGTCTGAAGTATTTGCCTCTGGATCCCTGATCCCAACTCCTAGCCATCTCCAGAAGTGGAGCAATACATCATTTTTGGGGCTGCATTGAGATGTAAACTAGAGGGATTAGCCAGGTTGACACCAGCAGGGTCGTGATGACAGATTTGCGATGTTCTTTTTAATATGGACAGTTGTCTTATGTAATTCATAATGTAGGCTCACAACAAGGACAAGATGTTGTGTGGGATGGTGTTTTCCACTTTTCCCAGTTGTCTGTTCCACACCCAACCCTTCACAGAACAGTAAACAGGAAAGCACCTCCACTGACACCTGCTGCTGTAGTTGCCTTTGCTTTGCACAGTCCTCTGTGCTTTGTTTGGGTGGGAGACCAGTACTGTGTCAGTTGCTCCTTCAGAAATGAACATTTTTTTTCTTGCACATCTCTAAAAAGGTGGGTATTTCTACAGTCGATCAACTTTATTGTGAGGATAACTTAAAGGGGAGAAAGGGAGGGAAAATTTTTCTCAGATCTTTTTAGACCATTAAGGATATGATGAAACTCAATTGTCCTTCAAATTTTGGATGATCTTTAAAAACCTGTCTTTTAGAAAAATGGCCAGAAGGAAGGGAATCTAATTTCATTTTATTGTGTATTTTGACAAGATAATGATGAACTTAATGACACCCAATTTTAATTATGTCCTCCAAACCCTAATTGCATTATAAATTCATTATTAATTATTATCTCCATTAAACTGAAATTTTCCAGTGACCAATTTGAGGAATACAGGTTTTGAAGTGCTATTAACATTTAAAATGATAAAAGAAAACATAGATTATTTGAAATGGCCATTGGAATACTTAACATTTTGTGTTGATAGCATCATTGGGAACGAAAACAATGTAGGTGTAGTGTGCTATGGTGAGCAAGCTGTCTTCAGCTGTATTCAACTGTATTCACTTTCAGAACAGGTAATTATATTTGGGAAATAGTAGCAAAACTGCTTTAACTTTCTGAAGTTTCTGTGCTAGATTACAATATTATCCCGTATTGCACAAAAAAGAGATTTAATGTATATAATATCATGACTTCATAACCTATCTGCAGGGTGGAGTAGGGGAAAAGGGAGATGAACTACTGGGGAAAGAGGGAGCGTCTTCAAAGACTGGTTTCTGGGTTTTAACCTCATGGTCTAACCTGTGGAGGGGGGCTAAAGCAGAGAATTATTGTTTTTTCTATGGGTAGTTGAAAGAAAATTCAAGGTCATGATACATCATGAGAACTTTCCTTCTAAAAATAGTTAAAAAATCAGTCAAGTACCATTTTGAAATAATTGTCAAAATTTGGAAAATATACTGACATTTGGAATCATTTTGGTAGCATTCCAACATTTGATTAGGAAGCCCTGGAATGACAAATGAATGTTCTGTAAAAACATCAGCTGAATATGTGGACAGTTTTCCTGAAGTGAAGGGGTTTTTCACATGTGGGCATTTTGATTAATACTTGAAACAAAAACTAAGCTAATGCAGCTTTTTTGCTAATTGGTAGGCATAACTTTCCTGTGAGATTCTAAGGATAATATTTCTATTTTGAATATGCTCAGTTTTCAGGTTTTTTAAATTTTAGTGTTATAATAATGGTAATGTATTTAACTTTCAATGCTAATTACACAGTTATGCACCCAATGACATTTCTAAGCTATCAGAACACTACAGTTATAATAGAACCAGTTAAGGTATGAATTTATGAAACTTGCTCCTTAGACAGCGTCAAATCTGTTGCTTTTCTGCTGCAGGCTAAGCTCTATCTTTGAAGATATATACAATTTTTTTTCTTTTTTTTTAGTTTTTCCCTTTCCATGTTTGTGCATTGTCTGAAAACTACTAAGACCCTATTTTATTCAATTGTATAACAATAATTTTAAAATGGCACTTTGAATGCAATTGCTTGTACTAACAATTTAAATCTTTTTTTTCATTGTATATCTAAAATATTTACTTTAAAAGGACTGTTTTTTCAAGGTCCTTTACTAGTAAGTGCACTCTCCTGAATTATGGAGATGATATCTTTTCTGCCAAAATTAAGCGCTGCAAACTAGAAAAATTCAGCAGTAAATTTATGTTTAAACCAAAGCATGAGAAACCAGCTAAGGCATCTAGAAGCAACCTGTATGCAGTCACTTGATTTCATAGTGCAGTGGCCATTCCATTTAAAATTTTCAAATAATCCTTGAAAATATGCAGCTCTGGCAGTGTCATAAATAATATCATTGCAAATTCCATTGCCCAGTCCCCACCCCTCCCCCCCCAAAAAAAACCTCCAAAACCAAAGCAACAGGCTTGAGTAAGAGAACAGGTTTTTATAGGCAGTATAGGTCATGTAAAGGTTGTGTCATTGTGAAAGCACGCATGTAGAACAGAAGTAAACATTATTTTTTAAATATACAATTTTAAACAGGTTCATATGCTGCCTCTTGACTTCCTGCTTTTCAGAAAAGGTATATGAGTTCACCTGATGGGAAAATGAGTATTTCTAATACGATGTTAGTTATTCTGTTTGGAAAGTGGGCAGATCTGCTGCTTTGCTTACAAAAATGTCAGTGCAAGCATCCACATGATTACTGAGCATTAAATATTTCTGCAGTACCCCTGGCTAGCAGTACATCCCTGCTTTTCCTGTACGTTGTGTGCATTTCCTTCACTGTAACTCCTTGTGTTATCATTTACCCTTTTGAATCTTTTCTTGTTTTTAGAAAGGGAATGAGAGCTGAACTCCTTGAGTGTGTCTAATGATAATCTTCCATGCGCTCAGGCAGAGTTGAGCAGCCCTGTGTTGGAGCTGCCACAGCCCTCCACTGCACAAGTCCTGAAATACTCAGTGAAGTATACAAATATAACCTGCTTTTATACTGGTAATTATAAATAATATAATGTGGTTTAAACATTTTGGAACAGAATAGAAAGCTCTAAAATAAAAAATAGAAATTTAGCTTTTGTCTCTTTTAGGAAATTAGCAGTCATTTAAATGACTTCTGAGACTTGATATTGCTGCATATCTGGTATCCAGTGGAAATGAAGTGCTTATTAAATATAAACTTACAAACTTTTTTCTCTATAATAAAAAACTTTCACTATAGGCAACTTAATGTTAACAATTTGTAAGGGAAGATAATAAGTCTTAACTAAATTTAAGTAATGATTACCTAAGTAGAGGCATAAATCTACTGCAGTTGAAGTTCATAAGGTCTCAAAGGAAAGGGAACTTATGGCCACTGAAATGAATAATCCACAAACTGCCAGTAATTCATACTGTTATTAAGACTGGCAATTTCTTTGATAGAAGCCTTTGAGTTTAGTCATTAAAACAGTTGAATGGTAAGCTAATACAGCAGTTCATACACAAGAAGTTTTAGCATATCAAATGGTTTTACTTCTCTTTCCTCTGGCTCTCACAATTATTGTAAATCTTTAGTGCTTTAATCCTCAGGACATAACATAAATCAAAACCTAGATTTCAGAAATTTTCACAGCAGAAAGTAAGGTTGTGCAGAATTTCAGTAATAGGACTTGGCAGATAGCAAATTATGTTTCCACTCTTAGCTTGGAATGAAATTTTCTTTGAAAAGAATTTACTTTTTGCCATAAGCACCACATCTGTATTGTCTTTTCAAAAGACCTAACTCTGCTTCTGTTTCAGGACACTGAGAACTTTAACTTTACTTTCACTGAATTGAATAGTGAGTAAATACTAACTCCAACTGAGGGAGTAATTTATCATTTTCTAGTCCAGGTCCATTCTTTTGTTATAACACTAGAGATCAATAAGGGAATATTCACGACCTTTCCATGTGTGGTGTTGGGCAGAAGTAGGAAGTTTTTTTCCACAGATTTGGCCTTGGTATCTGGAGCAGTGAATTAAAAGTGAGAAGGCGGAGAGCCAGGCACATGAAGGCTGCCTATGACTATGCTGGGGAGTTCTTCGAACCTCCAATCCAGGGCATCTGCATGCAGAAAGCCTTTGGGAGATGGTTCCTGACATGTTATCACTCTGAAACTATTCTCTGGTACTATTTTAGCACAGTGCTAGGGTCAGAAATATACCAGGACCCATTCTGGTAGTTTATATAAATTACCACCATATTTTTTTAAGAGTGGAGAAGTAGCCAGTGTGTCACCTATCTTTCCATAGGAGGACTGTCATCGTTTGAAAAAAAGTAACTTTTTTACCTGCAAAGACTTTTACAACTTCCCGTAAAGTGCAGTTTCCTGCAAGCTTAGAGAACCAATTAGCTAACTGGTTCTGAGATGGACACGCTGTTTAACCACTTAAAATAGAAACGCCTCTGTGAGTCACCTTTTAAGACAAGAGAAGTGCTGAGATTCTCTCTCTTGGTTTGCGGTGTTTGAGACGGTAACAATGGCTCCCACGTGGCCCACCCAAGCCCAGCTGGGCCGGGCCCCTTCCCCCCCCTCCCCGGGAGTGCCACAAGCGCCAGGCAGGGGGACATGAAGCTATCAGCCTGCAGCGTGCTACTGCTGAAATCCCAGCTGCTCCTGCCGCAGGTTGTCGTCGTACCCTGTCCCCCTGCCCAGGGGAGGGGAGTGCAGCGCCGTGGGGCTGAGCCAGGCCCTCTCTCGGTCGGGCCCTCCCTGCGGGGCCGGGCCGAACTGGGCCGAAGAAAGCCCATGCCAGGGGCCGAGTACAGTTGGAACTCCTGCTGCAGCTAACTCTCAGGCTAGCTGCTGAAATCCTGCTGCAGCCGCAGCTCCCTGCGCTCCCACCTCTGTGGGAATGGAATGCATGGAATGCAGCAGCTTTCAACTGCTGTCCAGCTGAACCTAGAAGAGAGATTAACCCTCTCAGTGCACAAATGGACTCAAATATAACTCTCTCAGTGTACAAATGGACTCAGATTCAACTCTTGGAGTACCCAAATGGACTCAGAATGCACAAATGGACAGAGGAAGAGCCAATACCGAGGTCAGTGAAAAGGGACTGAGAGTCCATAGGAAAGGAAGAGGAGATGCTTAAGCTGAAATTCTTTCTGTAAAACCATGGTCATGGACTAAGATATATTAAACCATGTCCTTTTAACTCATGGATACAATTGGGAGGATGCAGCATTCTAACCTAACTTCCACCAACATAGCTTGATGGGATCACGTCAGTAATAGAAACAGACTCCGTTCCAGCATATTTTGATGGGATTGATGTGCATTGTGCACCCATGTCCACCAAAGCCTCATATTCTTTGTTTTTCTACTAGAACAGCTTATCCTTAAAATTTTACCCCAGTGAACAGAAATGAGTCCCCAAAAACAGCTGTGGGAAGAGTTGTATGTCAGGGAAAGGACTCTTCACACTGAGAACAGGAAATCCTTTCTGGGTGGCTGATTCGCTTGTGATATTGAAATCACAAAAGACCTATGTTCTTGTGGAAAAGTCTCCATGGTGTGACAGAAGAGACTCCTTTTCCAACTGAACTGATGAAAGCCTATTTTAAGGGTGGTTGTGTCTCTTTATGTTGTTGGTGGGAGAGAGCTTGATGGAATGGGGAGGAGAGATGTATCTGAAAGTTTATTTTGATTCTTATTATTTTCCTTTTAAGTTTTTTTCTCTTTTAGTTCTGTCAATAAAACTGTCTTTATACCTTTAAGGTTTGGAGCCTTCTTTGCATTTCTCCTAATCCTTATCTCACAACTTGACCCACCACGCTAAATTAATGCCTGACGCGAGGAGGCAGCGTGAAACCGCTACAAGAAATTAAACTCATTTCGCAGACGAAAAGCAGTTTCTGTTTCTTTATCTCCTATAATTTGTCCTAAATTTCCAGGGGTTTTGTCTGACTTTTGTTGGCCCAGCAAAATTATTGATATTAGTAGTCCTGATAATATTGATCTAGCATCAACGGATTGTTAGAGCTGCTGAAGCTCTCTTAGGTAGACTTGTCCTCAGGCAGATTAGTCCTTTGCTGAGGCACAATTTCTGAACAAAGCAAGGAAGTGTGTGTGCCCAGATTTGCACTTTCCTTTAGTAAAGCTGGAGTTCTGGCTAGTTTGACAGTGTTTAGCAAACACTGCAAAGACCATTCGGGTGATTTCAAGCCCAAATTGCTCACAGTGCTGTCTCTTTTCTACAGAGGCTGCTTCATCTGGTTTAGATTACCTGATGTCTTAGAAGGGCTGAATGAGTCCTACTGCTTTTCAAGTGTGCACATTCCAGCTGGATCAGCTCTGTGCAGACCTGCTCTGCACTCCAAAGAATTGTCATAACCAGCAGGAGGTAATCCTTACAGGATTACAGCTCCTGTTTCCTTATTTTGTCCATTTGGCGTCATGTTATTTATTCCACTCTAATAGCTATGCCATTATGACTTAGGACAAGGACAATTTAAGTTTCATTGTGAGTCCAGCAGACATTTGCTTTTAATATCATAAAGTCAATTCTAAGTCCCAGCCAGAATTTGTCCTTAAAATTATTTCCAACCTCAATTTAATCCCTCTTTTAGACCTGGACTCGATAGACTTTCTCCAATCTGGCACAGGCTGAAAAACTGATCACATCTGATAGCAGAATTTTGTTTTCAATCTCAAAACACCCTCTATTTTCTTAAAAATTCTGAAGGAGTGAAACTGAATATCACTGAGCCAGTCCATAGCTGAAAAGACAATTCTAGTAACAGCTTCGTAGTCTCTTAAAATGTTTCAGATCTTTCACACTTGACTATATCCTGAACTTCTCCACAGGAAGGGGCTTGGGGACCATATTCAGCCTTGTGTTAAAATATTGAAAATAGTTTAGGTTTGGGGAGAAGGTTTCAGTCCCATTCTTTTTGCTTATGTGGATATTGATGCACATAAAATTATTCCAGTATTCTTCATAGGAATGGTCTTGACTGAGATGATTAAACAGTATTTAAATAAATTCTGCTTTGCTTCATATATTTCTTGCTTAAGAAGTAATCTTTTAGGTATTGTTGACAAGGGAACAAAAGAAAGACAAACTTTCAAAATTATTTTAACTGCCTAGCTCAAAACTTTGCAAAAACACACCATCCCTGTAGAAATTTCAAGCTTCCTCTGAGGATTGTGACAGATTATGCCATATTCAGTCAATAGTTTGCCTCATCACTTCCAAGGCCTTCATGCCCAGCTCAGCAAGGCCTTGATGTTACAAAGTCCTTTGAATTTTACCTAAAGGGAACTAAAGCCCTTTCACACTCCAGTCTTGCTTTTTGTTTCATTTGACATTACTCAATGGGTTTTGCTATGTCTAAATTAGAACAGTGTCTAATAGCTGTCTGATTACATTCATCATTGCTACAGCTTGACAGGTCTGCAGCATGAAGGTCACATCAAATCCCAGTTCACATAAGGCAAGTCCTGATTTATTTCTGTCCAGAGCTCTTGTGAGGCAACCGCAGCCCCCTGGACTTCTTTACACATAAATGGTGTGGATTATTGATTAGAATCAGACTTCTGGATGTAAGGGCTAGGATTTACTTAGTTGAAGTCTTGGGGTACTCACCTTGCTGTATATTGGTAGGGTTATATTTTTTATTTCTTTGGGGGACAAATATTCAATATTCTTTTTGCTGTGTTTTCATTCCACACATTTATTTTAAATCCATTATAAGTTTATCATTACTGATTGACTTTAGGTCAGTGATATGCCCTTCCAATAACATTTCCTTTTAAATATTTATTAGTGTATTACTTTCTGGTGATACAAATGTGATTTCATTAAAAAATCATGTATGATACACAAGAAAGGGAATTTAGACATACAAAGAAATGTTTGCACATCCTTTTCTGCAGAGACTGAAGAAGTGGTTTTCTCAGTGATAGGTAAACCTGTATGTTTTGTATAGATAAGAGATTCAGAAATACTATGTGGCTCACATTTGTATTTGGTAATCTCCTTTAACCTTTTTCTACAACAGCTGTGTTTTTATCTTTTTAAATGTTGACATGCTGTCATGGAGCACATCCAGGCCCTCATCAAAGTGCAAAATTGAGGTGACATCCTGTAGTCAGATAAGATTTCCCTTCCTGGCTGATGGCACAGAGCTGTGGAACTGCCATTAGAGACTCTAGGGAGTGATGAGTAGAAAAGGGGTGTCTGTTTAAGGCACGCTGAGCAGTCTCTTAATGCCAAAATATATTTAAAACACTGCGCTTGGCAAAAATTACAATACTCCATAGGCTGCTCTGAATCATGCTATAAGATAAATTAGCCTCTGTTTGGCTGTAGAGGTTAGGGGTGGAAGGGGCAAAGACTGTACCTCTTAATACCTCTCTTTATTCCCACTCCTCCTGAGTGGAATTGCACATTGTGTGATGCACAAACGTTAATATATGTCACTGTTAGAAAAATTGCATGTGAAATATGGAGAAATGAAGAACACTGAATATAGACCCTGCAGCTATCACCGTCAGTTGGATTTCACAGAGGATCCTGAGTGATAGGTCAGCCAAAATTCTTCTTAGGGGCAAGGATCTTGTCAACATCAAGTGTACTGTCAGTCCGGCTATTTAAGTTTGTTATTATTTCTCTTAAGTCAAGGACTTGAAGATGTTTTTTCTCTGATTTTAGTTAGGCAAACCTGTTCTCCCTGAGTTCTCAAAGGACACTGCAGGAAGTTGTGAGTTTGCTTTATCCACTTCTTTAACTATCCTGAGATGATGTTTGGGAAGCTGTGTTCATGGAACACCACTCCATGGTTGAGAGAACTAATGTTCCTGTCAAACCACCTATACTTACCTCTGGATCATATCTATCTTTATGTGATCTTTGACACTTCTTCAAAAGGGTTAATGGGAATAGCCCCAGAACTGCCATCTCTTCATGTGTACTCACACACCCTCCAACCCTTTTGATATTCCCAAGATCATTATACATATTGGACAGCTCATGTCCTTTCAGGCCAACATGAGCAAGGACAGAGCAATTTTTCAGGGGTCTCATGCTTCTGAGAAGCAACACATGAGCTGTGTGTCTAGCATATGTGGCAAGGGACTGCTTTTGTCACTTTCATAATTGTCATAATTGTCACCAATCCTTGGTTAAATTTTTTTCTGTTACTAGTTCCTTCCACATATCTGTTCCTGCTAGGAAGTATAACACTCTACCAGCAAAGTGACCGTGGGTTTTCCCTGCAGAGGGGCCATTTACTCCTGGGAGATGTGCGCTCATCTCTTCTGTCTTTGGATGCCTCTCCACATACTGTATGAATGTTGCTCTCAGTGAGGTCTCTCTGATTACAGCTGTGTCTCAGCACAGCCCCTCTGTTCTGCATCATTCCTTGTGTCAGTGAGATGCTGGTAACTGCAGCTGCCTCAGCGCAACCCATCTGCTTTCTGGCCTTGTTTATCAGGAAAATATAGGCCACAGTCCTGCAAATGTAGTCCAGTGCCTGGGTCGAGGTGTCACGATCAGTGTGCTAATAGGTCTGGCCTTGAGAGTTTGCAGGTTAAAGAAAACCTGACATGAAAAATAGCTCTGCTGGTAGTGTGTGTCTTCAGTGTTCTCTATTTTTTCTATAAGCTTCAATCCCTATCTCCTCACCCTGTGCAACTACCATCAAATTTCCCACTGAAACTATCCCCATTTGGTCCTCTCCATTCACTAGCTAAAAATTATTATTTTGACTGCTGAGGTTGTGATCTACCCTCCTGCCCAGCAAAGCCCTATTTCCTTCAAAATTGAGTTCATTTCTGAGCACTGAACTCAGATTTATCATAACGATCACACGAGAATATTGCAGACCAGATAAACTGCAGATTGCATCCTAACAATGAAGCAATTTATTAACGAAATTATTTCTAAAATAGAGCTCCAGGTCCTAAAGTTTACTTTAAAAATAGTTGTATTGCTAAAGGAGAATAATGATGTGAGAGCTGGTACTTAAATGGCATACTCTGGCTTTTTGTGCAACCTCCAGGGCTCATAATGGGTGGACTCTAATAACTCCTTTTCCAGCAAGCCAGGTAAATAAGCCAGGTTAATTAAAGAAAAGGAAAAATAAACAGGCTGTATCTAGCACATGGAAATTGCTAATATAAACTGTCTTGATCTTATGGGCACTTATCTTGAGGATAAGACTTCAGTCTCTTGAGTAACATATACATTAATATATTCCATAAAAGACTTCTTGGGAGGCAAATCTTGTATTTTTTAATCTGTATAATACATACATAAATGTTGAGTAAGCCATATTTAAATACGGTGAGAACTTCAAGAGAAAAGTTAGAAAATATGGAACTGATGTTTTGTCATGCAGCTGTGACCATTTTTTCTCCACAAAATCATGAAGTGAGGATGTTATAACTTTCAATTGTCATTGCCTTCAGTGGAGGTTCCCAAGGTAATCACATGGCAGCACTGACTTATCATTGTCAAACACAGCTTTGAGTCAGCTAAAGATTGTTGGTGTATATATTCCCTAATTCAAGACATGGGATTTATGGTTTTCTGTTTGTAAAGAGTAGTTGGAGAATTACGTTTGGCAGGGTAATATTTTTTTATGTAAGATCACCAAGTGAGGCCAAATTCACAGCTTGCAATGCTGAGAGACAAAGTTAAAATCCCAGTTTTGCATTGGCCATTATATCCACAGGACAAAAGAATGGGCAGCTTTCTTTTTCTGCTTCGGGCCCCTCCCTTGGGGAATCTGCCATTTATTCTGTATCACACATTCTGTCGCACATGTCATCCTCTGGTAGATGTACAAATGACTGTGTCATCTGTTTAATGTGACATGTTCACCCACTATCTAGCACAGTGGGGTTATTAACAGAAGGCAGGCTTTCAGATCAGCTGTAATATAAATAAAAATTAATGTATCACCTTTGCACAGATAGATGCAGCATGCTTTACATAACTAAGATTTGTAATTGAAAAAGAGCTTGTCCTCAGAAGACAACACATGAACAAAAAAACCCACAAACCAAACCTGCAGAGGGATCTGCAGATGAAAGACTACAAATGAAGATTTCATTTTCCAGTTATTATGGGTCAAATGCTGTCTAGGTTTGAGGTCCTTGTTTCTCCTAGCACAGAGAAGAAAATTGAGAGCACGACACAGATTTTTTGTCTCATCCTCAGGAATTTTCTGCGTGAGTTCAATACAGGCTCTACCTAAATAGCAAGTGCTCCAGCATGGTGTGTGCATAGGTTGGCTTGCAAGGAACTTTGTCTCTATGAAGTTGTGGGGTTTCACATCCGGGGTATAGTGAGATTATTCTTCATAGTTTTGAAATTCAAGTCTATAAAGCACATATGCAAAAGTGCTTTATGCCTCCATTTCTCTTTGCATTGATGGAAAGACAAGAAGCTGACATATCCTCTACAGAACACAGGGCCTTTGCAAATGTTGTGTAGTTAAGGGTTGCTTACGCTACTCATTTCTTACATTACTTAATAACATGTTTTGGGGACAGTGAAGATATTCTAATGAATATCAGTTATTGTCTAGTGTTGAATTTCCATTCCTGCGCCATTTCATCTGTCAGAAAATTAAATAATCCTTGTGATTTTCTTGTTACTGTGTGATCTTTATAAGGGAAATTACAAGGGTACTTAATACAGAGTAAATATAGTGCTCTTAGAGAAATATTTGTCCTTTAAAAGATGAAAAGAAGGAGGCTGAGAGTAGTTTCCTTTGTTCTTTCTATTTATTTGCTATCCTTATCTTTCATCCCTTGGTTTCAACTTTCAGATAAAAGCTTTTAGTTGTTCATTTTCATGTGTTAGTTTTGGATTATCAGACTTATGTCCATTTTGTTTCCTGCCCTCATACCTCACACTATAGCTTAGCTCCCACGTCCTTAAATCCTTAGAGACTAGGTAAGGCATTCCGCAGTCTTGTCTGGTGACTACTTGCTGGCAGGACATGTTGCAGCACAGCGATTCTGGGGCAGTAGGGAGGCTAGCTGTGCTGTTCTGTGCTGTGCCATGCCGTGCCAATGGGGCATGCCATGCAGGGTTAGTCACAGCCCTGGGGTCACCAGGGAGGTTCCAGTGCTGGGGCAAGCTGAGGTGAAGCCATGCAGGTGAGTTAGGCTAACGGAGTACATGGCCACGTCCCGAGCGGGCTGCAATGGTGCTGCTGCACTGCCCGGGTGCAAGGATGGAGTAACAAAGCAATTCAGTGTACAGAGCTGACGCTCAGCATGACACACCTGGTGTTTTTGAACAGGCTTTCCAGTAAGCCATCTTATTCAGCAGAGGTGGCATTTGGAGTGACCAAGGGTGAAAGCATACAGGGTGGCACTGGTCTCTCATCTGCTGCCTCATTTGTTTTTGGCCTCTTGTTTGAGTGGTTCACTGAAAATATCATCTGAGCACTAAGTGAAAATCAAAAGGGCAATTCAGATCTTAGGAAATTTAGGAATGACAAAATGTTATTTCTCCATGGAAAATCAAGACTGCAGCCTGCTCTGCACATTTCAAGAGCAGTTTTGGTTATTGTCTCTGAAAAAGAAAGTGCTAGCTATCATTTAAACATAGAGCAGCAAGGATGGCTGCAGGTAATGAATAGTTTGTGTGTGATGAAATGCTTATTTTTCTGTTCTGAAAAGAGTCATCTGGATCTAGATGTGATGAAGTTTTCTAAAGTCATAAGGGGAATGGAAAAAAGTAGTAGGAATTTACTCATTCTTATTATGTGAAAACTGAGGATAGCCATACAACTATAAGGTAGGACATATAAAGCAAAACGAGAAAGCTCACATGCTGCAAATTAAATTTATGGAACTCAATGCTTAAGGATATTGTAGAGACCAAAAGTATTCAGGGTTCTAAAAGTGACTAGATACATTAGTGGAGAATTTCCAAGAGGGAGGATGGGGATCTGATTGCATCCTCTATCACAGAATGTCCCTAAATGGCAGTGTGCAGAAAAGGATGAAATACAGACATATTTAACTCTTTTCCTGTTTCTTATGCTTTTCTCATGGCATCTGTTACTGACCTGTGCCAGAGACAGGATGCTAAGAGATGGATTTTGTTTTAGGTTCAGTACAATTGTTTATCTATAGTACTTAACAGCCAGCTCCAGCTTCTCCCAAACCAAAGATACCTTTTCTTCCCCAAAAGAGGGATGAGAAGGAAGAGGAAGGATGAAGAAGCAGGGTTGAATGATTTCTACCTTTAGTGCACTGTGGAGTTTAGTGTTGCAACTCTGTCCTCTGTGTGTGTGTGTTATGTCCAGCCAGTGTTGTGCGGGTCCAATTCAACACAGTCCTATTTTTGCTCTTGCTGACCTTCCAAAGATGATTTTCCCATCTTTTTCTAGCAGACAGTAATGCTAAGAGCAACGGTTCTACAATATTTTCAAGCCTATTATTTTGTAGCCAATACAGATGGATTACTGAGACGTAACTTGGAAGGTAGCTTTTCAACTATTTGGATGGAGGATTGGATAGCTGAGGGGAAAAATGCAGACAATTACTTCTAACACTGGGTTTCTTCTTTATCTAATCTGCAATTTTCTGAAATACTGTTATGTCTTTTATCAAGAAATAGAGGGTAACTGGCTTGGAAAATCTGAGATAAGGATTCTCTGAGGCAGGAGTAGTTGGTTGTGGCAGATTGGGACAAATTAGAAGGCTGCTCAGCAGAATTGTTTACTGTACTGTGTACATGCAACTTATATCAGCCACTTCCATCGTGTTTTGCTTTGTCTCTGTTTATTTATTTATCTATTTAATATTGAGATACTCAATGACATTAGCTTACTTTCCGCATGAGACTGTCCTGAAGAACAAAGACACAAAGCATTAGTCTGAAACATAAAAATGTCGCATGTCCTCTTAGATTATGCACAGTCTGTCTTTGAATGTTAGCATTAACCTTCAGTTCAGTAGGATCTGTAGATACAAGACTGAAAAAAATGAAAACTGACACTGTGGTATATTTTTTCATTGCAAATATTTGTTTGTCTTCTGATGACATTTTCCAGGTATAGAAAGAAGTTAGGAAACTATTACTAGAATTTCTGGAGTTTCAGTTGATTAAGCACCTGTCATCTGAATCAGTTTTATATCACAACTGCTCTAATTCAGTGACCATTGCACAAAAAATGTCATTGTACCTTTCAGATGTTTGCCACCTTTATTTGTTATTGTCCCAGTGAAGGAGGATATAGTCCTAATGATCTGAAGTGTGTTGTACTCCCAAAACCCACTTTCCATCAAAATCCAAAAGTAACAAAAAATAAAAATAAAACTAGATAATGCTCCACAACCTTCAAAGGAGAACTATAAATACATAGCTAGAAAGGGAAAAAGACAGAGAAACAACATGTGCAAAGAATTTGTTGCAGCCAAGTTTACTTTGCATTCAAGGCCAGAGACTGCTTGATGGCAGCCATGTGTTTGACTCTCTTATAATGACTGCAAGAGATGTGAGCAGAATTAAAATGGAGAAATGGGTGAAAAAATATGCATTTAGCACTCGTCGATATTACATTCATGCAACCCCTGCAGTGGGTTGTTGAATGAATGTAGCATCAATGTGTCACAAGTTAGGCATGGCATACTTCTTGGTGAAACCAGTAAAGCAGGGAAAACTTCTCTGAATGGAAAGTCACAAGTATCTGTGGAAGCAGAGATAGGAAAATCATCAGTGACAGCAACCTGTAGCCAAACATCAAAAATCTTAGGTTTCTTTTTTTTACCCTCTTCCCATTTCCCTCAATAGACATCCATCAAACTGCAATAGGATTTCTGCTGGCCAGTTTGTGTCTTGGAAATTGACAAGAGAAGGGAGAATCACTTTACCCTGAATCCTTGCTAAATTACATGAAAACAGGATTTGTGCTGCATGTAAACTGTGTAAATCCAGTCAGCTTTTAAGTGGAAACCAATTTTGTAGTGTGTAAGTATCATTGATTCGTTAATCTGACAATTTTTTTAAACAAGCTGATGTGGATTAGCCAGTTCTGATTGTATGTCTCTTACAAGTCATTTGAGTGCTGGATAGCTTGGTGAGTAAAGCACTAAAAATTAACCTTTGAGGCCCCTGCCTATAAATAAATTATTGATCCTTAAGAAAGAATCAGATAATCTCATTAGATATAGCTTTCTGCAGAGTGAGTCTAAATCCTGCCATACAAAATCAGTTATCATAATTGACAATCTTTTTCCTGAAGCAGACAGGAGCTAAGCTACAATAGAAAGCAAATCCTGCAGGAATTAGTATAGAAGAGCAGTATGAAGAATTTCCAACCGATTTGATGCTTAAGGGATGTTTTGTTTCCCCTCCAAGTATTTCTAAGGGTTTTTAGCTTTTATGTATGCTTTTATAGCTGTATATCCAATAATTCTCAGTCAGGACAGAAGTGTCTCTGAAATTTCATGCATGATGGTGTTCTGGAGCCAGACAGAAGTACAAGGAATGAATTTCTGATCCATGACATAACAGACACAAGTGGAAAATACATAGCAAGCAGCATAATATTCACAGGCAGAAGGGATACAGAGTTCAGTACTTAACATATAAATGACTACTTTTAAGTACTTTACAGAAAAAAATAGTTAATGTGGTGTCAAAAGGTAAATGTACGAGCAATGAGACCTAGTGTTGTTATTTTTTACAACTGCAGCTCAATGATCTCCTGAAATGATGCAAAGTCAAGTGAGCATTTTAATGCCATGAGAAAAAAAAAAAAAAAAGAAAAAAGAAAAAAAGCTGAACCTTATCATTAGTTTCAATAACTTGACTTTCCATTTTGTAAAAGAAAAGAAGAAACAGAGGACACTCATGTCTGAGCTCTGTTTCTCTGTTGCTGGGCAAAGAGGAACTGTACATGTGGGAGGCAGAGGGGGTTCCTGGGGGAACACCAGTTCTTACTTGGCTTATCAGCCTGATTAAATGTTAGCATCAACTTCATAGACATTGCAGTCTCGATTTCTAGTGTCTGCATCAGCATTCATAGTGACAAACTCTGTCAGTTTAGAATCCCACTAGTATAAATCTTCAAAAAAAATTTTTTTTTGATGAAGCAATACCTATTAGCAAAGGGAGGGGATAAAAAACACATGCACACCCCCACACACATCCAACCCTCTGCAGCTGGACTCTGTACCCTGTGGAGTTTCATATATGCAGTAACTAAGGGTGCAGATTTCGTCCTATGGCCTATCTGTCTGTTTTGTCTTCAGGCTCACAGCTTAGAAGCCCTACATTGTTAAAAGAATACAGGAAAAAAAGGTGTCGATGAGGGGAATAATGGGCATGGTCTAGATAGGGAAAGTAATTCAAATATCTGAAGAAATAGCATTGTGTAGAATGTCTGATTTAAGGAAGATATATTGGACTTGTGATAATGGAATTATTTTTAGTTTAAAAAAGTTTAAGACCAATTAATTACATGGCATAGCATATCTCTGTGTTAGGTGGTAAAGATCAAGGATAGATTCTGTTGCTCTGGATTATCTCAGAAGTTATTCGTGGTCATGTAAGTAAAAACTAGAGGGAGAATCCTGTAGCGTGGTGTGGCAGCTGTTCTGTACCAAATTGCTGGCATAATCTCATGAAATTGCTTGCACTAATTCACTTCAGCCTAGCGATGAGTCTGACGGCATAATGCTGAGCTGTGGGGGCTCTCTCCTGCCCTGCACATAGTAAAGCATATCCATTTCCCACTGTGTTCATAGTCCACTGCCACCACTGAGCTTCAGGTAAGTTGTGACAGCCTTGGAATTTTATCACTACAGTGCAAGTGCAGCCTCCTTCTCTGACTCATTCAAAGGGCCTGTCCACCTGGCAAGGGCTGTTTTCTCTTTTATGCACAAAGGAAGAAATTTAATCAATTCTTATATCAGGATGATGACTAACCAGAGCAAAATATTTTTCATTATTTTGCAGAAACCTATGGGTTTTTAAAAATAGATATTCCTCCACCAGGTAGAAATCATTCAGTATTTCTTCACTGGTACTAGTGTACTAGTTTCATCCCATGTGATTAAAGTGTTTATCCCTGTTAATTAAGAACACCTACACTGGGCTGGACTTCAGCTGTAGAGTAAAAATGATCAGGAATTTTTTTTGTTTTTCTCAATTTTTTAAATGTGGCAGAGTGTTTCTTTTATTTCATAGGCAAATATGAAGGCATGCACCAATAAAACTGATAGACCGTCTCATTGACAGATCCAAAGAAAAGCGTCCTTTATGAGAAAACACTGTATTGCTAATAAACAGCCAAGCTTGTGCTGCTTAATTTGTTTCCTTGGAGTGATATTATAATTCTGACATACTGAAAAATCGCCTTACAGAGACTCATATTGCATTTGTTGCCGAGTGCATCTTTGATATAACATTTGTTATTGTAGTGCTTGGGGTGTTTTCAGAGGAGTAATATTCTAAATGAACCTGGCTCTATCATCCTTTAATGTAGACTAGAATTTTGCATTAAATTTTCAGCTTATTTCAATTGTGTTTTGCCAGCTATTCATCATGAGCGATCTGTTCAAGTATAGGGCCAGTATACCAATATGAAATCAGAAAAATCCTTAGCACTTTCTCTTTGGGGAATCTCTCAGGTCGTTTCAATTCTTTTCTGTTAGATGAACAGACAGTATGATCTCTTCTATTTATGCCTGCCTGTCAGGTTTTTTACAGTAGAAACACGAATCACTGTTTGTAATGCAGGATTAGCCTGTCTCACGCAGTGTTATTAGAATTAGACCTGCCTAGTGACTTAATTACTTTTTCTTCTGTATTTAACTTTAGTTTTCATCCCACACCAGCTTTTGCACTCCCAGGAACACTCTGCTTCTTACGTTATAGCAAATATTGAAGAACATATGTATTATTTGTCTGGATTTGCACAGACAAAAAATGAGAGCAGTATGTAGTCCCCCCTCAGTGGACTTCTGGATTCTGAGCTGCCAGTAAAATGTAAAAAGATTGCACTATGATGTCCTATTAGACCTCAAGACTAGAAGGACAGTTTGTATTGAACACAGGCATTTTTCATAATTATGTTGCCTGCAGAGTTGCCACCTGCCCTAATTTGATCTGATTACAGTGAAATGCAAAACTGTCCTCATTTCATAAGTGGAACTTTTCCATGTTCCTTCACAGAGAACAGCAAGATATGCACACATGTATTGCTGCTGCAAAGGAGGAAGAAAAATATTATGATTAGGTATCGATTAAGATTTGAATGCCTTTACAACAGTGCAGGTCACTTTTAGACAATTGCTTCATTCTTTAGAGTTCTGAAAATGGTTTTCTGTCTTAAAATCTCCATGAAAAAGAGAAAATCATAGCCATTCATCCAGATATGTCTGTACTATTCTGAGAGACATTATATATTCTGTGGCTTTTTAAAATTCTCTTTTGGTTGGATGGGCTTATTGTCCATGGACATTTATTTTTAGAGTAGCCTGGACCTGCCTTGTAGTCTGACTCATTTATGTAGCAATTTAAATATTTGTCTAAGCTCTCAGTGAAAGGCTCATGTTGAAGTTTTATAAATGCTTCATAGATTAAAGGAATAGCATTTTTAATATACTGTTTATATAGAATGATGTCATATCCTGGGGAAAAAAAAATGCAAAATTCAAAAGAAAAACATTGCTGTTTCTGGGTCACTGGATATTGTTTGCCATTGTCCTTTCTCCAACAGTAATTTTGTGCGTGCTTATGCATGTGTGAGTAAGAGAGTGAGATCTGCATGTATGCATCTTAGTTTTTCTGAAGATTTTTTTTTTAGCTTGGCATATTGATTTTCCTGTACTGTGAACAGAAAATAACCTTTTAAAAGTGTATTTTAATGTCCTTAAACAGTAGGTTTGGAATTAAAAAGATAGAAAGCTGTGTTTTTTCTCTGGCACCTGGCCACATCTTTCTTGATGGTGCAGTGGCTTATTCTACATTCCATAGTCAGTGCAATAACCTCACTTGGTAAATATAAATGAGGTGGAAATTTATTGCAATTTGAAACTGGGGTTCTCTCTATAACTTCCAAAATTATAGGAGATCATTTTCCTTAATTCAACTTTTAAAAGGAAAAAGGATAAATATTTACTTTCCAAACCTGATCCTCAGTATTTGGGCATTACAATATTGTTTACCATGACAAATACATTTCTGTTATTGAGCCATCAGGTGGAAAACATCTGTGTGAACTTTAGTTTAATTTCAGCTTAGAAACCATTTAGCATTCCTATATTATACTTGCTTAGTTCTGGTATTCAGAAATTGGAAATTTTTTAAGGATTTGCCCATCATTAACTAGCAAATGAAATTCTTCTATAGTTATTTTTGCCTTGCATTGACTTTTATTCAGGGATAGTTGGATTTTCCCTGAGAAGACAATCTCCTGTCTCATAAAGTCTCCACCACATGCTGAAAGCTCCTGACCTCTCACTTCCCTTCCCAAAGGTACTGATCATCATCAAAGGCCAATGCCAGCATGAAGGTGGGAATTTGAGAGAACAGAGTTTTCTTTAGAGATTTCAACTACTTTTTGAATAAAAGATGAGAAAACCTTTCATGAATTGAGCTGATAGAGCTAAAAACCTAGCAAACCAAGAGTGAAGAGCTCCTTTCAGGTCAGATCCCTGCAATGAGATTTTCACTTTCACGGTTTATATGGTAGAAGGTGTGAGTCTCCCTAAGGAAGTTTAAAACAGCGCTCTTGTATCCCAACTTAAAAAAAAAAAATCATCTGGTTATAGCAGGAGGCCTAGACTTGTTCTCTTTGATGTAGAGAAACTGTAGAAATTTCTTCTGTTAATTAAGAAGCATTTAAAAAAAATGTTTTTCTGTAAAATTTAATTTGGCAAAAATCAGTACTTGCATGGAAAGAAGGGAGTTTCCTTTTAATTTTTGCTTCTGGAGGTTCTGTATGTGAGTAGTAAAGGTCATAGCTCAATTTGTCATTACAGATAGACAGCATGGAATTTGTTGTGTTGCCTGAGTTTGGTATTCAGTGACTTTACTGAGAATTGTGTGGGTGAATTTACACCTATACTTTAAACTGGAACATTGATCAAGCAGATGGTACAGACTATTCATCAAATATCTTTGCACTACTGCGTGGTTGCCCTGGAGTCTCAGTCTCTTGGGCAATACTGAATATTATTTCTCAGAAATTTTCCCCCTCTGAAAGACTCTTTCAACAGTTTATCACATAGCAGTGCGGAATATACAAAAAACTGCCAAAAAGAACAAGCTGTGGCTTGCTGGCATTGCAGAACTCAGTGCAATTCAGGGTTTGAATGCTGATGTGACTAAACATTACTTGTTCAAGTGTGGTTTAAATGTTGTTTTAAATATGCAAAAAGGAAGCAAAGAAGTAGGTTCTAAACTGAAATGGCAGGTCAATATTCCTGCTGATACTTTTTGTGGTAAAGATTAAAAGAAAGACCTTAGCAGAAAATGGCTAATATGGTTCATTACTTCCAGTCATTTGGCTTTAAAGCATCATTAAAAAAAGCATTGAGTAACAACATAGTGAAAGCCAGAGTTGTGTGCAGTGTGAGAAAGCCAGACCAGCAGAATTTGCTACAATCACTTTATGTGATCCTTTCCCAACTCCGTTGCAGTCCATTTGCAGAATTCTTTCACAAGTTCTTCATGAGAGCAAAAAACGTGTTCTGTGTCTTTGGAGGATTTTGAATTTAGAAGCACACAAAGATGTAACCTATTCAGCTGGGCAACATCTAACACCTCTAGTGACTGGTTAGAACAGGACAAGTATTGTGTCCTGACAATCCAGTTGTCATGCAACTTTCTTGGCTAATAGCTTCAGCAGCCTTTTTGATAGCAAAATAATGTATAGGACTTTTTACTGACTTCAGTTATCAGAAGTCAATCAAGAAAAAAGCAAATTAACATGATACTGTTTGATGAGGTCATTGATGAAGAGAAAATGTTATTTCAATTCTGATTTTTTTTTTTTTTTAAGAGAATAGGTTTCTTGTTGCAGATGTACTTTTGAAAAAGCAGCAATTAAATATGTCCGTTCTGGCACACAGTCTTTTGAATAAAGTATTACATTTTGTGTACATAGTCAATTTGTTTGTTGGTACGGATACCTGTAAGCACCATTGACTTAATTGTTGCTGTGATAGTTCACTTGAGCTGAAGAATTGCTCCACCATTTGTAGTTTTAGAGAGGTTTTTAAAGACTTAGAGGAAAGATCTTCACGATGTTGACCTCTGGGTACAGGAACCATGCACAAGCCTTGCTTGTCATCTTCTCTGGTTCAGCATTGCCCAAGTGCAGAGCTGAGCTTTACAGTCTAAATGCATGCCTGCTGACTTGGAAAGGACAGAATTCAGTACTTTTTGCTTTTGAAATAAGCTTTTTTAAATCTTTTTTCCCACTTTAATGTGTCTCATTTTGGGCACATATTTGTTTTATCTTGTTATTTGCTCATCTAGATTATTGTACAGAAAAATATCATCTGCAAACTGATGACTTTTAAAATGGAATGAGTACAAGTAAAGAATCCCATGTAATTTTTTTAGTTTACTTTATTTGGTTTTGCTGGATAGGTAATTTTTTTACACCAATTGCAAGGTGGCCAATGGGTACTAAAGGGTTATCCCCTAATTTTCAAACATACATCTGACTGATTTAATGAGAGGGTTTTGACTCTGGCATGTGATTTTATGATTAATGGTGGTTAGTAATATTTGATTCTCCAGATAAGTTGTGTGCCCCTGATGAAGTTGTGAATCCTCTGCATTTTCAGACTTGCAGATGTAAGGCATGGGACTTGAGATGACAAGTTATTCACAGAACTGTTTTATGACCTTTCTTTTTAAAAAAATTAAATCTTTTTATACAAAGGAAGAAATATATAAATATAAGTGTACATATACAAATTAATGAAATTCTAAGTTTGTCTACATTAGGAAATTATGTAGGCAGCAAGAAATAATCTACTATTTACTAAAGTATTGCTCATGAGTGTTGTGAAAAAATAGTGAAAATGGCTATAATAATGCCCTTCTGTAGGATCTGTGAGAAAATACTTCAACATCTTTTCACAATGCCAAGCAGTATTCCAAATATAGCATTATATGCTTATATTCTATAAATTACATACTAGATATTCTTCATAATATCTTTTTCTCTTTTCAATGAAATATTTATTTATTCCAGACACTCCCCTTAGTCTTGTCTTTGTTCACATTCACATAACACCAAAAATGAGAAAAGGTCACCTGTAACATCTAGACATTTAATTAACACAAGCAGAGTGAAGTCACTTCATACTTTGAAATCATTGTCAGTTCCCGTAAGAATGGCCACAGTGCCACCAGCACAGGGTTGCTTTTCACTGGAAGAGATGCAGACAGCAGAAAAGTGTGGGAGTTTCCAACAATATTCCAGTTAGTTGAGCAATTTGGAGGAGACTGGGAAAGTGACGTAACACATTAATGCACACTAATTACAGGACTTCAAGCATGTTAAGTTTTGTGTGAAAATCTAGTCTGACTCCAGGTTTCTTACTACCCTGTTTCCATTCCCATTGTTATTATACTCAGTACAGGGCTCTGCTCTTCCTGCCATTGCTGCTCACTCAACAGCGCTGTCTGTGCTGGAGTCCCAGGCACTGTAACCTGGGTTACAGCACCTCTGAGTTGCAGGACTCCTTAGCCATCTGTCCTTGCTGTGCATGCATGGCAGACCAGCTTGCACTTGCCTATATATATGTATAATTGTTGCTGTATTGCAAGTCCTGCCATTAGAGTGCGGCACTGCCAGATTTTTAGGATTATGTTTTTGAATACAGAACATTTTTCACACCTATACTAAAGTCAGGGGGGGAAAAAAAGGCAACATATCCATTAATTTTCAAAGCATGAAGTGGTTATTCTCAAGTATTTGCAATGTTTTCCAGTGGCAAGCTTAGTTTAGCAATTAGCACTGTGAAAAAATAGTCTTTGAAGGACACTGATAGATATTCATGTATGGTTATGTTCAGAGTCCACAAAAGGGATGTACTTTTCAGAATTAACAAGTGTTGATACAGACACAAATTCTAAGTGTGTCATAATGTAAATGCTTAGCTTGCATGGAGTTAAATGTGAGGGGGAAATTTACATGCTGCAACGTTAAGCATGTGCAGAAATGACTGGAATTGCAGCTGTTGGGTGAAATTCAAATAATCTAACTTTAAAAGTCTAAAAGTTACTTATGTAAATCTTGCCAAGTCACCTTAAACTCCTCACTTAATGTAAATAAGGGGATACATTTTTTTGTGCCTGGCTTGGATGATGGGAATTACCCTGTGAAGGCATGTATTCCTTCTATTGACTAGAAAGAAAGCATGCAAGGAATATATTAGACTCATATAGCTAACATTTTGATGGTTAAATGCATTGAAATGAATCTCACACAACTGTACCGTTTGGGGAAAGGTGAAATTTAAAATGCAAAGCATGAAATAATGCTGCAAACATATGCTAGATGTAGCACACAACCCTGCAGTGGAGATACATATGCTTGTAACTATGGTCAGGGAAGGCATTTTGTGATTTTCTTTGATTCTCTGAGTGATTCAGCCAGGGTACCTCCATCCAGGTGTTGGTATTCAGGAGCAACCATTTTGCCATTTTATGCAACATTAAAGACTTGGTTTAATTTTTCCTTTGCGTTCTCTCTGAAGAACATAAGAGAGGGATAGAGAGGGATAGTCATAGAGAGGGATAATTTAAAAAAAAAAATAAAAAAACACAGAAGCTAATTTTGTCTGAGAAAAAATATGTGAAGGTTTGGGTAATTAAATTGGTAGTAGTTAGAATCATAGTTTAATTACAAGTGTAGTTGAAAATGTATGTTCAGACCAATTGAAATCTGGGTATTTATGATGTTAGGAGACATCAAACTGTCCTTCCTAAATTTTGCTTCTTTATTCTTCTCTTGGAGATACATGTACTTATATGAACAGATTAAAAATATGTTTGTGAAGAGAATACCACAATGTAAATTGTAAATTTACAGTTGCAAATTTCTGTAACTTTAAATGGACCTTTCATTCATAAGTGCAACATTTGGAGTTCAATTATAAAGCAATATGGGAATCTATTACCAACAAAATTATTCATACAAGTAAACTGGTGTATGATGGAATCTGTAGAAGCAAATAAAATGCTTAAATTTAATTTAAGTAATAAAACTCTAAATAGAGGCAGAGAAATTACTGGTGACTTTATAAAGGTGCTGGTCCTTTGAACTGAGCATCATCCCTTCATTATTTTCCTGCTTAGACTTAGGCTCATTCCTAAGACATCACATTAGTTTTATGGATCTGATTGCTCTCAGGTCAGTGGAGTTATGACAGAGTAAAAAGTGGTATGAAAATATTAAATATTTTTGTCAGTTTTATATTTCTTATATCTTGCTCTGCCTTCATAGTTAGCAATAACCTGTAACAGTCACTGTAGCTGAGAACACATGAAACACATAGGTTTGAATGTGAGCTGAAAGAGGGAATGAATAAGTAATTTAGCTGCCATTTTATCAGTCTGCAGGTGCCCTCAATCCTCAGTTTTGGCTTCTGATTTAAGCCAATTGTCCATGCTTTTGCATTGTTTCCTTTCAACACTCTTATGCATAGTTATTATTGATTATTTTTTTAATATTCCTGCGGTTTGGTTTATGTCTGTGGAAATTTCATGAAGGCTTGTACTTTTCAAGTAATATTTGAGAAGAGGGAAGTGAAAAGTTTTGGTTTATATGGAGTTCTATAGTACAGAAGGCATAAAAATTAATGCTCAAAGCATTGTATACAAAATAGCAGAAATCTGTACAGTGCAGTCAATTTATGTCATTTGGCATGTGCTAGTTTCACATCAGAGATTAAGAAAATAAAATTTTCTGTAAATGTTTGATGTGTATGTTTGCTAGTGAACCCATCAGGTGCTGTGCTTAACTAGTAATAATTTTCAAGTTTCCGTATGTGTTTTCATATACATTAATATGTTGATGGATATATGGACAGATTTGTGCATGAGATGAAAAATAGTTCTTAATGGGTTTGAGCAGAAGAGGGATTTTTTAAAATCTCTTTACCTTTTATTTATGGAATGGTTATTTGTCATAACCTTTGTATCTAGTCACAGTACAGGAATTTAACATAATCCAAGACTTTTTCTAAACTCACAGATGGTTGGTGAAAATAGGTTACATTGTTAGAGCGTGTTTTACAAAGGTCCCCTTACAGAAAATAATAAATTAAAAATATAAATGGGAACCATCAGAAATATACACAGAAATATATATATTTTAAAAAAAAAAAACAGGAATTTTTTTTTTCCCCTGAAATTATTGCTTCTGAAATATGACAATCTGAGATGGCTTCTTACAGACAGCGGGCTGTTAAGATGTGTCAGTATAATTCAATATTGTGTGCATTTGACATTTCTGAACTCGTTGCTGGAAAGAATCAAGCCAACAGTGACATAGTTTTTAAGCTCTCTCTTTGCTAGTAACATCAGGATCTGTTGTATAACTGGCTAAGCAAGAGCCAGTGAAAATCTGAACTATGAAAAGATTGAAAACTAGGTTGGGTAAGTCTCTGAAAAACAGACTATACAAAATATTGTATTTGGAAGAAGATGCAGAAGTGGATGACTAGTAACACTTAAACGTGCATGTTTTTCATAGAAGCATAGAATAGTTTGAGTTGGAAGGGACATTTAAAGGTCATCTAGTCCAGCCCCCTGCAATAAGCAGCAACACCTTCAACTGAGCCAGGTTGCTCAGAGCCCTGGCCAGCCTGGCCTTGCATGGGGAGACCCATTCCCGTGTTTCACCACTCCCACCATAAGAACACTTCTTTCTTATATCTGATCTAAATCAACCTTCCTGCAGTTTAAAACCATTACCCCTTGTCCTTTCACTATAGCCCCTGCTAAATAGTTTGTCCCCATCTTGCTAAGCCCCCATCAGGTTCTGGAAGGCTGCTAAAATGTCTTGGTGACCTTGCTTTGGACCCCTCCAACACATCCACATCCTTCTGATGTTCTGGGGACCCCAGAGCTGGATGCAGTAATTCTAAGTGTGATCTCACCAGAGCAAAGGGGCAGGATCCCCTCCCTCTCCCTGCTGCCCATGCTGCTTTGGATGCAGCTCAGGACACA
>WEKY01047403.1:34456-60606 GCA_013390045.1 Picathartes gymnocephalus
CATATTTGGTTTCTGGGCTGCAAGTGCTCCTTGCCAGCTCATGTCCAGCCCCTCACCCCCAGCACCCCCAAGTCCTTCTTGGCAGGACTGCTCTTCATCCCCCAGCTTGCATGGTAGAGAGAGAGATGCATGTACAGAGTTCATAAAGGAGAGGTTATATATTTATGTGTGAGGGCAGAGTAGGATGGATTTCTGGGAGAAAAAAAGGTACTCAGGAAATATGATTCCAAGTAGAATGGAGAGGAAAAGTTCTTTCTATGGAAGAAAAAGGAAACCTTCCAATTTTAAGTTTAGTGAATAATAAAGTGGAAGGAATAAGAGGAAAGAAAGAAAGAATTGATTGAAGTAGAAGCTGTAAGGACTCCAAAAAGCAGAATGCAGTTTAGCTGGTGTTCTAAAGCTAACATCTGTCAAAGATTAACAGGCAGCATTACATGAAATCATAATTATCCTCTACACTTAGAAATTCCTATGGCAGTATGCAATCAATGCAGATATTTTCAGGGAAAATCATGTGCAGGAAAATATATTGCTAATTATGTAAGAACTTGAGGCTAAGAGAGAGGAACCATGTTTTATACAATAAACATAGAGAAGGCAACAGCTCTGGACTACAAGTCAGGGCTCAGGTCAAGAAGTTAGTGAGACAGAGTTGGATGGAGATGTAAATCCCAGTGAGAAGACAAGAAAATGCTGTGTAGCAGTGATTCTGTGGTAGGAGTAGCAAGGACAATTAAGTGCATTGAGAAAGAATAAACAGCATGGAGAAAATGAGAAAAGAAATTTAAAAGTGTTATGGTTGTTGAAGCTGAGGATAAAATCTGATTAAGAAAAAATCACTTAGCACTAAAACACACATTCAAATATGTGAATACCCCCGTGTATGAGGAAGAGCTGGATGAAAAGAAGCCTGTATGAATATCCTAGGTTTCATTAAATGGGAAGAAATACTAATATTTAGTAAGAGACAAGTCATTAATAGGCAATTCTAAATGCTTAAGCCTGGGCCAACTTTAAACCTTTGTAAGGGTTTGCTGATTAAGTTGTGTAGATGGTGCATTCTTCACCTATTTCTCCTCTGAATGAAGGTAAAGCATTTCCCAGCAAAAGGTTGATTTGAGTAACATTTAAATCAGCTCCCTAACTGGAAAAAATTATGCAAGTACAAGACTTGTTTTAGTGTAATTGTATCTATTGTTCATTTTTTTCCTTTGTAGTTATGATGCCTTCAAGTGTAGTCTTTTCATTCTGCATCCCTAGGACAGCTATGCCAACAGGAATTGTGAGTGTAGGCCATGTCTCATTTGCCTTGAGTAAAACCGTGGTGCTGGTGGAGATTTCCCGATAGTTAGATCCAAATTCATTTGTATTCTTTTAAGGGCAGTCATTAGGAGTGAAAGGTAACTATTTGTAGTAGCATCTGCAGAAAACCAGGTTGATAAAGACCATGGTTCCTCCAATTTTCTGAGGGGAGCTCTGCTCTTAATTACTTTTAAGAAATTTTCTCTGTTCACAAAGAGATGCTTCAGTTTATGGTAAAAAGAGCAAAGCCCAGATAACTTTCACAGTCTGCACTTCCATCCCCTGTCAGGAATTAGTCTAGTAGTGTACAAAAGTCATTTACAAAAGTAGTGTACAGCAGCCTTGGATTTCATCACCAGGAAGGTAACCATAGTGTGAACAGGTCACTAAAGTGCATGGCAGCTACCAAGACATATTCTTTCTTAATGGCTGGTACAGATGTGAGAGTTTGTAGTGACTGAAAATTAATCTCATTGCAAAATTCTGATAAATCACTCCTCGCTTGTGTTCTTGGTTTGTGTGTTAACACCAGCAGGTAACAGCCATATATATGTGAAATGGGTTATATTTGTGACAGCCAAAATGAAAGTGATCTGTGGAGCCTATGGAATCCTTCAGGGAATCAGGAAAAGCATGTATTATTCTTAGAAATTAATCCAAACCTGTTGTGTGAATCAGAATTCAGCTTTGGGCAGCTCCAACGTTTTGATGTGAGATCCTCTTTTAACAGACTTTTTGGCTTATACTAAGGGTTGGCGGTATCTGGCAGACAGCGCTGCCCTTTTCATCTTGCTTTTGTTTGTAGTCCTTTGGGGAAAGGGCTAAAATATTCAGAATATAACCTTTCTAAGTGTTCTTGGTAGCATGCTCAGAAATATGGAAGGATTATTTGATAGATGGTTTTCAGTATTCTGGTGCCTGCAGAGCCATGGCTAATCTTTCTAATCTTCTTTATCTAAGGTAATCTGTATATTCTATCCTCTCCGCTTCTATGTGTCTTATGCTGAAACTGCACTGGCAGGAAGCTCTAAAATGCCTATTTTTGTTTCTTTCCAACAGCTGGCTGTCCAGATTCCTTGATTAAAGAACTTCATCACTTCAGGATTCTGGGAGAAGAACAGGTGAGTTAGCATCTCAAAGGCAGCGTCTTAATGTCAGGAAAGATAGACGCTAATGAGACAGTTTCATCTCTCTCCAGGGAGGCAGAGTGTATCTCATGACCCCCAAAGACCTGAAATGTGGGGGAAAAAAACACATAGGAGTTATATGTGAGAGTTGGGTTTTTTTTCATTCTATCCGTCAGCCTTGACAGGTTATTAATTGGTACATCTGCTACCTGCCACAGTTTTTCAGCTTTTGACTTCAACAGTAAACAGACTCTCTAAAGCAGCAGACAGACGAACAATCTGACTACAGGATTGGTACTTACAGCTACTCATGATATTATCCATCTCTTTGTGTGTTCTTTTTTCTCTTTTAAAAGAGTTTTTCTCATAATTATAGCCGTGCTTTGCACTCAGTAAACTATTTCTGTAGAGGGACCTTAGGAAAGAATAAATGAAGTATGGTTTACAAAAATCACAAGAAGGTCAGTTAATATTTTGTCAATAATGAAATTAACATACAGAGGTATTGAAAAATGGCCTTAAATTTTGAGAGACATGTTGAATTTTCAAATGCTCAGTGCTTCTGAAATTCAAGTTGTCATTTTCTCTGAAGTATCCCTCCTAAGGTAGTGGTTACAAAGGCTGACTGCCTGACACAGAGCTGCAGGTGCTAGGGACCAAGAGAATGAAAGACCAGCATTAGTGCGTTGTACATGACAATACCCACATCTTTTAATGAACCTGGCACCAAGGGACTCGCACAAGGTTGTATGAGGGCTGTGATGGGGTAGGAGCAACTCCTAAGGTGTTAAATCAAATTCTTGTTTCATCATTTTTAAATCAGATTGTATTGTCAAGAACATCCTGTTGCTTCTCCTATCCCTGTCACTCTCTCTTTTTTAAATTACATTATGACTGCTGTTACAATTTCTAGACTGCCAATTTTCCTCCACCAGCCTCCCCACTTCAGTTGTTATAGAGATCACAAGTCATGTTTCTCAGGGACTCAGCTTTTCCTTAGCAAGAAGGCAACATGAAGGGGAGTGAGGGAGGGGTTGTCTGACAAGAACCAAAAAAAAAAACAAACCAAAAACAGAACGAAAGAAAAAGAAAGAAAACAGACTAGGCCAAAGGAGATACTGGAAGCAGGAGTCTGGTGAGATTGAGGACTTAGGAAGAGGAAATAAAAGTTATGACCAGGATTGATGGGGCAAAGAGATTAGAGCTACCTGACAAATGGAGGGCAGAGTGAGATGACTTGGATAGACTGAAGAGATGGGGTTGGTTCATGGAAGGGGTTGGGAGTAGAAACTAGAATGATAAGGATAAGGGTCTGACAAGAAGTGTGGACCAAGGACTGGAAGGGAATGACCAAATACAGAAGCTTGCCAAAGAGACCAGTAAATAAAGGAAGATCTGCACTTAAGGTGCATAAAGAGGGGAAGCTAAGCAGTGTAGGAAGAGTGGGACAAAAGGAGAAATTTAAAGGAAAAGTAAGGAACAGCTAAACCAAAAGGCTGCAAGTATGAGAGAGAGGACTGAATCAGATGGACTTGACAGCTCCCCTGGCAAAGCCCTGAGAATGGAGTTGTGGACCTTAGCCTGACTAATGACCACTGACAGAGCAACATATTTAACTGATGGACTTTCTTTGTAAATAGTGAACGTTGTCAGGAGGCTTGAATTATTCCATTAGTCCATACAATTTTAAGGATTATTGCAAATATATTCTGTCCCTACAAAAGCATTGCCATCATGAGTCTACTGAAGACCACAGTAGCGTTTGAAGTAGTTTGACGTTAGCACACACTTTGATAGGAAATAAAGTGGTGCAAAACCAAGACCAAAAAAAATTTAAATACATCTAAATGAAGACAGAAAGGAATTACAGGCAAAGTCCTGATTCATGTGACTATCTATTAGTTTTTTATATCTATTTAGTTAGATACTTGCTTTTCAAAAATATCTACAATGTTTCTTTTTCTGTTATCATGACTACTAGATAGAAAAAATTTGTAATTAATTATAATGCTGTTTTATTCACACTCCTTACAATTTCAGTGTTATAAACTATGGTATATTTTCTTCCACTCCACGCAATAGCCAAAGAAAAATAGGGACATGTTCCTGCTTCATATCCAATCTTGATTTATTTTTAAAGTGCTTATGTATTTAAGGCCAGATTATAAAAGCAGAATGGACTATTGTGATAATCTGTTCTGATCTACTTTAGAATACACATTACATGAATTTTTTGGATTAGTTCTTGTTTAAACTGCAGTATATTGCCTAGAAAAGCATCTATTCTTTGTTTACAAATCACTTGCAGACTTTAGATCCTATTATACCTCCCAGTAGTGAAAGACAAATTATTCCTAGCCTCTTTCCTTTCCACCACTCCACCAGCACCAGCATACTTCCTATGTTGCATATTTCCCATTCCTCAGAGTTCAAGCAAAAAAACCCTGCTCTCCCCCTTTTGTCCACTGAGCATTTGTTTCATGTAAATAAAAATATAAATAAACTGCCCATATAAATGCTCACATAAATGTAATTACTTACCATAAGTAACGTTTGTTGATGTCATTAGGAAAGAAAGGTTTTGAGTGGCTTTCAGGATCAAACCTCTTGAAAACAGGTGTCTGCCTGTCTATCTGGAATATCTTCATTTAAATGTAAGCATTGATGAAAAAATAATGCTGGGAAATAGAAGTGTGAAGTTACTGATTAATATGTCCTTAAAGGAGTTGTATCATAATAAGACCCTTGTTCAAATAATCAAACTACTTGGTAGTCTCCTGGATATGTAAAATTTCCATGTCTTCTATTATGTTAGAAACATACATTATGGGAAATTTATTCTAGCTGGAAGGTCTGTCTTTTAAGGTATCGTCAGTGGCAGTAAGAGTTTTTAGAGAAGGAATCAGTTTTGGACTTTATGGAAAGACACAATTACAGTCTGCATGGTGAAATAGACGAGTACAAGCTTCCCTGGTACATGATATGCATTGTGGATACCTAACTTAGCACATAAAACCAGCTTCCAGAGTGATTGGCTTAAAATGCAACACAAATACACTCAGCAACAGGTTGCTACCCCACATGACACTTGACTCTTTGTGATCGTGCCAGAGAGTCTGACCCAGGAAGAGTCTCCAGAAGCATCTTTGACAGGTTTCTTTTGGACCCCCTTGTCACAGACTCTCCAAGTCCACAAAGGTCTGTACAAGACAAAGAGTCTCCTGCACATGGAGTCCCAGGGAGGGTAAAGCCTGAAGCTTTCTAATTGCCCAAAGCTCTACTGAGCTTTCTCTTGCAATTTGTTCTCACTTTTCATAATCCACCATTTTCCCCTAGTTTAATGGGTGCAGCCCAGTCTGCTGGCTAACTCCTTCATGTTTTAAGTATCTGAGATACAGTCTGGATTGAGTTGAAAGATTTAGTAAGTGGGAGCTTTTGAAAAATAGCACAATGTAAGAAAGTCTCCTGCAGTAGCCATTTGCCCTGTCAGGCTGGCTGTCTCTGCAAGCAAATGTTTCTACAAGTGGTCATGGTACAAGCTGCTTACAAATATATGCTAAAAATGCACCAAATTTGAGCTTTGCTCAAATACTGTGGAAGGCAAGTAATTCTACAAGCCAATACCGGAGACAGCAGAGAAAACACTCCAAACATAAACACCACAATATACCAGAGCAGCAAGATGACTTGCAGTGAACTGTTATGGAGTCTCCCTAATGACTCTATGAGAAACTTCCCTCTTGTCCCCAAAGTGATAAAAAAAATCTTGTTTAATTGTTTAAATGGAATATTGTGATTCATGCATAAAATACCAGCTACATCTGAAGGCTGGAAGGGAAAACAAATAACACAAGAGCAAGCAATCTCCTGCTATACCTGAGTGCCCCCAACAGGTCACAGCACAGATGAAGCAGATGACTTGCTAGTGGCAGGAAAGGAAGCTGCTAAGTAATGTACAGCTGTGCTTCTCTGTTGCATCATCTCCTCTGACAACTTGCAGAATGTATTGGCCAGTTCCTTGATATTTTGACAGGGGAACGATCAATTTTAACAGATCTCTCCTATCAGCTGCTACTGAAACTCATATCACTGCTCACTTGTTTTTTAGAACTGTTGTGAGTGTTTATATCCCTGGAATCTGAGCAAGCCTGAATGGGGACAGTTTGGGGGAGGGGGGGACAGGACGGTGTTTGGTTGGTTGTTTTTTTTTTTGGTGGGATTTTGGTTTGGTTTTTGGGAGTTTGGGGTTTTTTCCCACATTTCCTTGTCAATTAGGGAAAACTTATGCCAAGGAATACCCTGTTTTGAAAATCTGCAGAAGCACGTCCCTATGCTCTTCAAAGGTGGTGTGGGCTTGTGCTCATTTTCGCAGTGAGCTGTAGCTTTAGGAGATACAGAAATCAACACAGCGTTGTCGGAGATCATTTAACACTAGTTGAGGTTTGGAAAGATTTTGTATGCAATGTATGCATGTGAAAAGGTTGATTTTTTTTTTTAATTTTTTTTTTTTAATTGCAATACCTGCTAAAGGAATTTTTTTTTTTTCAAATGCATGCTACTGAATATTCATGCAACGTCAGTCTTAAAGTAATTGATATATATTTACCCATTCAGGCAAAAGTCCTGTCATATGACAATTCTAATTAATCAACTGAGTTTAGTACTGGAAACTGTCAAATATGATCAACAAAGTGCTTCTGAAGTATTTGTGGGTTAAGATTTTTTGATAAATAAACTTGGAAATAATATAAACTACATCTCAGTAATTCTAATCATTCAAAGAACAAAATAAATTTTCACTGGATGATTTCTCCAATTTATAATTACTAAGTCAAAGCTATTTTGTTAGCATTCCAAAACCTTAATCTTTACAAGTGTAGTTCCTTACACCTCTGCTGCTTCCCACCTAGTCCCCTGGCTTCAGCTACTATTCAATGTAAATGATACCTACACACATCTCTCAATTTCTGCCATTTTTCCATCTAGTATCTGTTTTCTCTCCATCTCATTTGGCTCACCTTTTGGATTTGTCACCACAGTCCCATCACTCAATCTCCAAGACTGAGCTACTGCATTTAACTCTTGATCCTCTTCACACCACCTTTTTCTTAATAGCTGGAACTTCACAACAAACTTTATAATCTTGCAACTTCATATGACTGGTGATATGCCTCTCTTTCCTTTCTATGCTATACCTGCCTGGAATGTGTCCTAACCACCTTCTTCCCTCACTTAGAGGTAATTGGGATTCATGGGAATCCCTCCGTTTTTTCTCTTCTGGATTATCATAACTTTAGCCTCTAAGTTCTTGTCATAAGCAGGATAACTCTACATTCTTACACTTTTTTAACTTATTGTCTGTACAGTAGGCAGGTAAAAGTAATTTATTTTTGGTTCAACAGCTGAAATAAAGAATGAAGAGAAAGGAGAAGGTACTTAGTCAAAACTAATTTAAAGGATTTTTTTTTTTCTTTCAAAACCAAAAAAAGTATGTCATTTTACATAGAATTCAAATTTCTCTTCCACCCAACTTTTATTTAATTCAGAGGGAAGATTTGAACCCCAGTGTTCAGGATCTCCGGTGCATGTGGAAGTTAGGACTTCTTCCATCCTTTGGATAGCTTTGATCTGCTTTCAGGGAATATGCATGTGTTCACTCTTGTGACCTGAGAATTGGGAGCCAGTATCTACTGCACTGAAACTCAGTTCCATAGTTTGCAGCAGCATCAGCTGAACAGATTTCCTTGAATCAATTACTGCTTTGATGGCTGATGCTTGTAGCAGGAAGAGGAATGTGCATTTGAGCTCCACAAGGGTCAGAAAAAACAGAATGTTTATCTGCAGCATTCAGTCTACTCAGACTGATCCCCGAAATACCTGCTGGAAGATCACAGACTTCTAGTAGTTTGTAAATACAGTGCTAAGCCCTACACAGTGCTCAGTCCCCTTTCTTCATTGCAGCATATTGCCCCTCATATATTCAGTGTGATTTCCAGTACTACCTGCTCCAGTGTCCTCTGTCCTGTGTTTCCCATTTTCATATTCTTTACCTTGTGCTGGCTTTAATATCATTCTGCTAACTGCAATCTTTCTTTTTTTCTTCCCATCTCTACTCTAGTTTAATTTTGTCTGTGAATTGTGGTGCACTGGTCCAGTTAGAGGTTTCTTACCTAAATATTTTCTTCAAACCTATTTTCCATGACTCTTCAGTCAGGCAAATTCCAGCCTTCTAGAGGTGGTTGTCTTTCTTGTCTCCTTGGGTGCTCCGGTGATAATAAGGAGCTGATGCTCTGAACTTGCTCTTCCAATCTGACCAGTGGCCAGCAGAGAGGCCCAAAAACTCAGGAAAAATAAATTACAGGTGCCCCATGGAGAGCCATGTCAGTCCATCACTTCTTAATCTGTATTTTATATGACACATTTGTAAGTATTTTACTAGGCCAAGGAGTACTACTGGCTTCATACTGTAAGTTGCCTAATTACATTATGGAACTAATTCTTTGAGTTTTTTTATGTGCATAATATATATAAATAAAGTGTTTAGTCTACATTATGGACTAATAGCATTCACAATCTAATTTCGAAACACACAGATGGTTATTTGATTTATAGGAGCAGTAAAAACTATCTGACTCCAGAAAGTAGATTTGCTTTCCTCTGAGACTCTTACATGCAGTTAAAGAAACAAGTAATTGAATTATGTTTCAGAGATTTGGGCTTTACAACTACTGTTATGCTTTTGTCCAAAGTTGTCTGCGAGGCTGCTACTGAGCAGATGCTCTTGGGCAGGGGCGGGGAGGGAAGATAAAGAAAACAATACCCAAAGTGTAAAAGCAAAATTAAAACAGCTCAAGGCATATGTGCTGTGGCAAGGGGATTGGAATAAATGACCTTTAAGATTCCTTCCAACCCAAATTATTCTATAATTCTGTGATATTAAATCATAATTTGTAAATTAATTGACATGGCCAGTAACGACTGTGTTCATGAAGTGTGTTTCGCAGGAGTTCTGTGCATACAGGTGTATTTCAGTTTTGTTTTGGTATCTGAACCTCCGTGTAACTGAAAAGACTGCAATCTATAGTTAACCTGTTATTCCTGTGTCGGCCCAGTGATTTCATTTATATTACCCTGGATTTACAACATCAAATGATTGAATTTCCACTGCTTGAAAACCCAGTACTGTTCTAAGACCCAAGGGAAACCATCCCAGCCTGGAAAGTGGAGAGCAAGGAATAAATGGTTACAATTATCCGGCCTCCATGTCTATGTCATACAGTAATTTATAATTGAAAGGCCTTGGCAAGTCTTTACAAACAAAAGTTACACAAAAGAACTTCATTCTATGGTCGAAATACCATAAGTAGGGCTTATAAGTAGAGCTTTCTCCACTCCAAATTTTATTCCTTGAAAAGTATAGATTTGGGCTGACTGGGACAATTCACAAATTGAGGGGACAGTTCACAAAGGGATGCAGTTTTCGAAGAACAAACAGAATGTTTTACAACTACCTGGTCCATATACCTTTAGCTGTCTTAGCACCAGTGTCTTAGAGTAAATTGTATTTATGAAGCTTTGGGGTGTTTTTCCAAATAGGCATTGAAGTGTATGGTCTGGGAGAATCCAGCAACTATTTACCTACCTGTATTTCTGAGGACCTTATTACAGTGGCACATAAATGCTTGACAAGCTTTGTTTGAAAGCTGCTTTCTAGCAGCAGTAGATGGCTGGTGATTTCTGTGTAATTTTATGCCACTCATTACCATAGCATTTGACGTCCTCATGACTATTAATGGATTTTGCCTCTTAACATTACATTGAAATCAGCAAGTATCATTCTTCCTCTTTACAAATGGGGAACTGATGAGAAGCATAGATTAAATGACTTACATGAAAGCCACAGGAAAGCTGTGCTGCTGCCAGGAATGAAATCAGGTGCCATGAATGCCAGTTCCATCAAGTTCCCTGTATATTATACTTTGTGATAGGTTTTTCCTAAAAATAATTGGCACTACTTTCCTCCTTGTAGCATGCAGAACAATTTTACACATCATGAGTGCGTCTCTAAATAGGAGGCACACTGATAAAAATTGAGTAATACTGTGAAATACTCTGAATGGACAGAAGAGCTAGATTCATCTTTTAAGGACAGCTCTTTACCTGTTAGACATCTAGCCTAAGTTAGTTTCCTCAGCTTCAGCCGTAGCACTTCCGTAGGGTGATTGCTCTTACCTCTCTTAGATATCATATCTAAGTCAGGATAAATGCCCTCCTTGAGATCTTATTTCTTCTCATTCACTTGGAACCTTGTTTAGGCTAGATGTTTAATTTTTGGTGAGGTAAAATTCTGTGAGGTGGTTCACAGTCTAAGCTATTTAGATACCTAAACATTGGTTTTAAAAAATATCTTAGGGCAGTTAGAATCAGAATTATTGGAACTAAAGCAGCTGTTTTAAGAGTCACCTAATTTCACGTGCCATTATCTACAAAGTTGTCTGATCTCTCATTATTTTTAAAAAAACAGGGCACTGGAGAGCTCAGTTCTTATACTGATGTACAAATCTAAAGGAGTAAAGATGAATTGCATCCCATCTCTCCTGTTAATTATAAAAGAAGTCTACACAACCAGTGCAACTATAGGCATCATCACTGTGGAAATTTAAACTAAATTAAATGAATTCTACTTTAGGTCTCCAGTTAAGAGGCAAAGTAAACCGGTGGGTGCTGTGTGCTGTAATATCCTTAAATATCTCATCCAGACAGGTGATGAAAAATACTTCATGGGCTCCAAGGACATTTAAGGGCTCTTGAAAACTGACTTGCTTAATGCATGTTGATTACATGAGTCCAGTGTGATATGTATGGCTCTGGTGTATAGGAAAAAATGCCTCTAATAGATATGGTCTGTCACTATATGCAAATAATTAATTAATAATTCATGATAAGTGTTTTGGTCCTTTACGAGTTTTTTATAAATGCACCCTTAATGTAAAGTGAGTCATTTTGTTTCAGGCCACTGAATAAAGAATATAAATCCACATATGTTGAGTAGATTATGTAGCTATGGCAGTAAAATATATATGTTCTGCTACTTTGTGTTTCATTTGGTTGCTGGGTTTTAATTGAGCAGGACACAAGGAAAAAGAAATTGGAAAATGACATTAATGTATCTGTACTTTGATGGTGGAAAACAGGCTGGTAGTAGATATCAAGATATGCAAATGAATTTAGCAGGGTCTTTTCTGGATCATTTTTTTGGCTATTATACTGTGAAAATCATTGATGAGGGTGCCATACTGATTTGGCATTAGTCCTGTGCTGAACCAGTATAAAATGTCAAATTTGTTGGACAGAAAACGATGTTGCTGTCCACCTTGCCGGTAGGTAAACTGGACATTTCCATTTTGTATCTTTCCCTAACAAGATAAATCTGGAAGAAAAAAAAAAAAAANCGGAAAAAAAAAAAAAAAAAAAAAAAAAAACAAGAGGAAATGAGAGGAATTTCTCCATGTCCTTTTTGGCTGGAAAGTATATTCTTTTTTTTCTGCTGAGAACTTTTTCATGTAAATGCTGACAGAATCTCAGCTACAGTGTCACTGGTGTTTACCTTCATAATGAGAAGCTGTTAGCAATCCCACATGCAGCACAAAGTTCCCTCTTAACAGGGTAAGACAATCTCCATCCTCACCTTCAGGTCCAGTCTGTGCCCTGAAGGAAAATTAAGCTACTAGAGAGTTTTGGAGCTATAGTTACCTGTATTTGTATAAAGGCCAGCAGAATGACTCAGAGAAATCAACACGTATTTAATGAAAGGATCACAAACTTTGCTGAAAATTGGGAGCATCCAACACTAAATATTTATGCCATTACTCTGGGTTCAAGCATAATAATAACACAGGAAAATACCAGTTGACTTCTTGAGCACCTGCATTCAAGGAGACTTTGCAGACATGTCTTGCACATTTCTTAAAATACTATTATTTTCCAAATAGAAGATTCTGAAGTCAGAATTTCAGGCTGTCATTCATACATTGAAAGATATTTTGAAGTCTTTTTCTCTATTGGATTTTGCTTTCTTTTTCAGAGGTTGTTTGGATTTTTTGTTAATTAACAAAGTTGGATACTTTATGTTTGGGTTTGTTTTTTTTTTCTGTGATGCAAACTTTCATATCTGTTAGAGTCTTTTAAGAACTCTAATATTATTTTAAGAAGCCAGTTTAACAAGACATGTTGTGACAGCATTCGCAGAAGAATCTTTTGAAATGTACCTAAAAGATATGTAGTAGAGCGCTTCTTTGCAATTTAAAATTTTTTTGTATTCTATGTGTATGAGGTGTTGCTCCTAAAGCTTCCATTTTCCTCAAAAGATTTCTTTTCTTTGGAGAGGGGTGCAGATTGGAGAAAGAATTTTTTGTTTGCTATCCTCCCTAAAAAGGGAACAGGATTTTCATGAGCCGTTACGGGATAAAATCTTATGAAGCACTAAATACTGTTGTGAGTGCTGTAACATAAAGCTCTGTTTTGTTTCTTTAGCGCACCATAAAGTCTGCTCACGGAGAAAATTCATACCTACTCCCTTCCTCTTTGGCCTTTTGGATTTGCCTGTTTTCTTTGGGGCTGTTAGGACCAAATGCTTTCATTTATTTCCCTCCACAATAGAGCAGATTTATAGGTGAATCCGAAGCCTGGTTTACAGTGGTTATACAGCCACTGGTGTGGAACTGCACCAAGACAGAACCCTAGAGTGGATATGATTTACATGTACGCAGCATGATTTGTACCAGCGCAGCTTATCTTTGGCTGAAAGCAGGGTAAATTAGACATGGGGAAGTTATTGCAATGACATCAGTCATTTTAGAGCAGGCATTTTTGTCAGTGAGCATACACTGAGCATGTTAATACTGCTGTGTGTCAGTGTCTCCATCATTAAAATTAAGGCATTTCCATGGCCTTTAATTCAGGATGGAATTCAATGAAAAGTGAAAAAAATTAAGAAAATTTCATGGGAGACCCAGGGGAAAAAAATACACCTAGCATTCAAATGAATGCATATAAGAGAGTTATTCTGCTAATCAGTTTAATGATCAGCTTGCTTTTAAAATAAAGTTGCCTAGGCAAATTTTTACAGCCCTTAAGGTCTAAAACATTACACTGCTTCTAGCTATAGATCCCTGAAGGGGATTTTTTCTCTTCAATCTGTATACGGCATTTATCATTTATCTCTTGGACTATTTTTATGATGTTTACAATAATTTTTATAGTAATATAAGTGTACTTGATGTTACTTACAGAAACAGTCTGCTGTTTTCTTGATTTTAATATCCCACACAATCTTCTGGTGGTGAAAATGGCTGTGAGCCAGAAAACGATGCACATGATGTGTGCTGGAGCAGGGTGGCACCCCATTTAATAATACTGCAAAGTTTTAGATTTTTGACAAATAACCTGAACTTAGCATGTGAGACATTAAGACAGTTGACTGGATTATGTGGGATAGAGTCAATCTCAGAGTTTTGGGGGTTATTTTTGTTTGCTGCTGGGAGTTTAACACCAGTTTGTTGTGTTGTAGTACAACCGCTACCAGCGCTATGGGGCCGAGGAATGTGTGCTGCAGATGGGAGGAGTGCTGTGTCCGACCCCCGGCTGTGGAGCAGGTCTGCTTCCTGAGCCAGGGCTGAGGAGAATCGTGTGTGAACCAGGCAATGGAATAGGCTGTGGGGTAAGAACATAAATTTTCCTTCTAGTGGTGTGGGAAATAATTGATATTGTACAATGAACGCTAAGACAAAGGGCGAAAGCATGATTGGCTTTTTTACCTTTTCCATCAGTGATTCTGAATTGCCCTTCACAAGAGAGTGGGATAACGTAGCTCAATAAACAGTTTAAATATAGCACAATGGCTTAGGAATGATGACTTCATCATGTAGAACGTGTCCATTCCATAACTCTTTGCTTTATTTGGTTTAAGAAGTTGCTGAGTAGTTACAGTAAGAAACTGAACTGTGCAAATGAAAATCCAACTGCACTCTGACTTTCTTCTTCTAGAAATCAGCAAAAATGAACAGGATCTTGAGCAAACCATTCATTATTGTATTAATATTTTTTTACAGAAAAAGGAGAGCTAGAATAGCCTGTTTGTTACACTGTAGTGACATTGCTTGTGCACATTAAAATACATGATGAAAAGAAATATATAATCTTTTTAACTCATAAAAATTGCTTTTAATCAAGGGGAATGAACAATTAATGGTGGATTTATGGAAATCAAAATCAAATGAGACTTGAAAATATTTTTGCTAAGAGATAAGGTCATATGGACCATCGACATTTTTGGCAGTAGAAAAAGCAAGTACCTTACAAGAATCAAGCTTTGGGGGAAATAGATATACACAGAGACAAATCTATATATAAAAGAACCTATTAAATGTTCGGTCAGAGTGACTAACTGCTGTTTGCACTATGTGACTCTTTCCATGGTTGGCATTATGGCAGAATTCAATGAACACTATGAGAGAAGATAAAATATCTATATTTGTAAAATAATAGGATGCTCTTTCTGCTGTCTTTCTTGTGGAAAATGCACTTTTTATATCAGTTCTGATGTTGCCCAAATTGATACCATGGAAGAATAATAGTTTGCTGAACTAGGAAGTCAGAGTAACTTGTCTTCTTTGAGTAGGTTAGCATCTGTCGACCTTGGTAAGACTTCCTATCTGTCCATGCAGTGGTGCATGTAAAACAGAGTACTACCCAAATTCACTGAGCAGACATGGAGCTATAAAATAAAGCAGAATCTGGGAAAGTAGTAAGAAAAAGGACTGCATAAACAAAAGGGAATGCCTCTGGATTAACTATTAGGGATTAGTTAAAAAAGATAAAATCACAAATAATTTTTATGCAGCTCTCTGCCTTGAAGTAGTGAAAATCCTACTGTATTTTGCCGCTTCATTCATCATCATTCTGAACCTGCAAATGCCCTGTAAATAAAGTGTATGTAGCGTAAAGGATTGATATATTGCCTGGTTTAGCAAACTGCTCTGTTTCCTTCTAAGGACTCTGCTCTGTGCTTGGTAGTAGTCAGATCTGCAGTGTAAGCTCACCCTTTGTTCTGAATTATGTGACATCTTGAACATTATAGGGTACAATTCACTGAGGTTGAAATGAGAAGCAGGAGGCTGGTCTGGAAGCTAAATTTTGGTAATATTACGGCCCTTCTTCAGAACTTACAATGGAACAAACTGAAAATATCTGCCTTTGAATCTTTCCTTGCACCCCAAAAAATGATAAACTCAAGGAGGATTTGTCACAGATTTGCTGTGTTGAGGGTCCTAGCACTGAAGTCAGCTGAAGATCCCCCTGCAAGGACACCAAGACAGTTAGAAAAGCTATTTATTTTTACTCTATTTTATGAAGTAATTTTCAGTGTTTTCTATGCTTCAACTATGATGTGGTTTTTCCCAGTCAAAACCTGACCTTTTTTAGTGTGAAGGCCTTCCACTAATTTTTCTGGAACCCAGGAAAATCTATTTCAGAGCTCAGCATTCCCTCATGAATGTATGTGTGATTTACAAGCTGAAAGAAAGGCCTGAGATGAAGAATGTCCCTATTATCCATCCAAATAAAGGCTGCAAAAGATGTCTTGCAATACTTAACCTGTTCAACTCAGATTAGAAATACAGTCCTTGCTGAAGCTGGTAAGCAAAGAAATAAGGAAAGTAATGTGAATCTGGAGATTCTTTATGAATGTCTGCATCATTCTTGAAGCTGTAATTTGGCTATGTAGAGTCTCTTTTGGGGTATTTGAACCTCCGCCTTTGGTTAAAATTCCTACTGGTAACAGCAGACGTTATATCCAACATCAATGGTCTGTTACACAAAAGCCCTTGCAGAGAAATACTTGCCTATTGAACAGAACAAATTGATTGTTCAGGTCTGCATTGGCATGTTAGGGTAGCTAAAACCTGTCAGGTAGCTGAGGATTTTGATTTGCTGATGAGATGACTCAGGGGAGAGAGGAAGGACAGGTGGTCAAGAGAAAGTCAAGACAGTGAGTGAGAAGGGGTTTCAGCAGCCATTTTAGAAAAGTAGACGCTAAAGGAACCAAGAGAATAAGCTGGGCACCAGGCAATGCAGCAAAATAAATATTCCAATATTCAGAGAGAGAACTGTGGGAGGCAGTCCCAAATATGTAAGGACTAGGACCAAAATAGTCAAAAATGAAGGAATAATGAAAAATGAACAGTTGACTGAGCCAGGCTGGGATGCAGACATCTTGGCTTCCTTGGTTGCTTACTCTGTTACGTGGAATGAGAAACTAGAATCTCTTTTTGCAGAGGAACTGCTATTGGTATCAAAAGTAAATGTGGGTCTCCAGGAGAGTGCTTATAATTTCCTAAAAGGGCCTTTGGTAAAGGTAAAAGATGGATTTTGCTTTGTCTCAAGAAATTTGAGAACAGCAACATGCAGGGCCTAGAAACAGTCTGGTAAATGCCTATACAGAACTGTACCAAAAAGATGAGGAAAGAGGTTTAAAGGTAAGCATTCCCATATGTACCCTCTGCAGTCAGGCACTGCTATCTATTCCGGCTTTCAGGCAAAAAAAAAAGAAGACAAAAGGTTTATTTTGACTGAATATGAGCATGCAAATATTCTTTTAATGATTATGGATAGTCCTCACTGAAAGCCATGTTGTGGTACCGCTGACTGACTCTACTGATGTCTAATCTTTCATACTTTTTATTATTGGCCATAAACTTATTAATTGATTTACTAAGATATCACCATTATAGACTATTCTACCTTCATTACTATGCATCAGACCTATGTTACTAACTTCTATTGCTCAGCTATAAAATCTTGACATATTTAATACTAGAAAACAGCAACCAAACATAGTAGATAGTGCATGTTATAGCAGCTGGTCTAGGTACAGGAAAAGCTGTGGTAAGCAAGACATACAAAAGCTTTATGAATAAAACATTTTTGTCTTGTTTTATATTATACTGGCATATTATTTACTACACATTAAAGAAGCTTGGAGTTAAAAACAGGTTAGAATGGATCTACAAAAGGGACTATACTACTTGTTGGTTAAGAAGTGTGCCTTGGTTTCTACACATACAGCTAAGTTGCCTTGCAAAACAATCCTTGTCAGTATCTTTCAGTGGGATGATAACTGACTGATGTGTAGCTGCATCCCAGATTTTGCTCCACAATGCTATGTTGCGCAGCAGCAATGGTAAATGTTTTACAGCATGCAGTATCAGTTAACCTGTCCATTGAAATGGAGTGAGAAGGGAGATACAGGGTAGTGGAGACAGAGCCTCTGCTGATCTTTTCCCCTTGAGTTTATTCATTCCTAGCATAGCGTATATAACCACGAAGAAAAATGTATTTCCAGAGGTTGGCTGTTGTTTGATAATCCCCTGCTAGGAGACCTGATTCTTGAAAGTGTATGGAGTTCCTGAGACCAGTCCTAACTACACTAAGGTCTGGGTGACAATGCAAATGTTCTTAGGAATAAGCTGTCATAATTGATGTTTTTGCTGTGCTTCTTTTAGATCACCTAATGTGAAACTCTCCTCAGCAAGTGGGTACTCAAATGTAGTGCATTAAATGTGCAACGATAAAGTACATTTTATAGTCTTGTGAAGGGAGCACAAAATTTGGGATTATTTCATCTCTTTTGCATCGTATTTACTGTTCCATAAACACAGTGCATTGAAGAACATCAAAAGATGTGTTCCCATCTAGGACAGGTGATATTTTATGGCTGCAGACTACAAGAGGTCCCTGAAAAAAATCAATAGATATAAATACCATGTCTTCCTTATAAATAGAATTCCTAGACTGTTGTATTACATAAAACAAAATCCCTAAGACAATTTCACTCTACCCAGCAATTTTTTCTCATTGATTTCTTCTTGCATTCTTCTTCCATGACTAAGGAAGCATATGTCAAAAGGAATTGCACCATATTTGTAGAATTAATAATGTCTGCCTTTTAGAAACCTTAATAGAATAGAGGACACTCTAAATTAGTTACATGAGAAGTGCAATACATATTCCTGTTGTTTGCAAAGTTGGGGGGTTTTGTGATTCATCATCATGTGTTCATGCATGTCCTAGCAGACGTCTTTCATCTGCAGTAATGTCTTTGTTAAACCCTGTGATATGCATGTAGGCAAACCCCAAACAACTGGGGAAAATCTTTTGTTTTGAGGAGACAAACCTGAATTATAAAAATTCCAAGCAACGAGTTCTTATCCCTTTAATTCTGATAATTCAAATGATGATTTTGTTAGTTGTATATATGCTTCTTAATTTCTGGATCAGGGTTGTTTAATTTAGGCTTTTATATGTCAGTTGAAGTACTATGTGAATACATCTATACTTCCTCTGAAATCTGAACCATCTTGCAAATACTGTTTCATATATGTGAAAATACACAAGAGTTTCTGAAGTAAAAAACCGTTTCCACATCTGGAAGCTTTAAGTCTTTTATTGCAAAGTTCAGTTTTAATGCAATGCATTGTCATGATCAACATGGACTTTCCTCTCTCTCTTGAGTCTTGTTTTATCATGTTATTCCATATATATTGTCTGATCAAAATGTTTGAAAGTCTGACTGACCTCAAAGACTTTATTTTCAAACAAAGATGTAGGTATAAATGTGTAGTTCAGGACATGTACTTTGTTTCTTTGTTAGTAGTACCAGGAGAATGTTCAGTGTACATAAAGAGAAAATAGGCAACTTTTAAAATAATTTGAGATATAAAGATAGTCAAGATGAGTAGTGGTAATTCAAGACAACCTTTGAAGGTACTTGCACTGAAAAAATCTTTTCAATTTTATAATCTTATAGATAAGATGAATAAAAGGTCACGGGTGAAGAAGGGCTGTGTGTACAATGATCTGAATTTTTCTCTTAGTTTTAAGATGGGAATGGAAGTTGAAGCAGAAGCAGAAAATAGAGGCTCCATGGTTTTGAAAAACAGAGGAATAATTCAGAAAACAAAAGACCTTGAGACCTTTATGTCATTTGCAAAGCACTAAAATGGAAATAGGAGATTGCTGCTATCTAGTAGCCATCACAAAATTGAAGGGTTACTCCTTGTTATTACATTTCAGGTATCTGTCCTTGTTCTGTATGTCATTAAATTTTTGCTTTTAAGAGAATTCACCGGAAAGGTGTGGCCATGGAAAAGGTAATAGCTGAAGATATTACTGTGATTAAGAAACCAACTCACAGCAGGACTGTTTCATAATATTGCATAGGGAGTGTTTTCAAGGGGAATGAAAATGAGACAGACATTTTCTATTATTGCTAAATGTTGAGTTGCTAGCACTGCGCCACAAGCTCTAAGCAGTAATCATGTATTGCTTTCTTCTATTGAGTGGGCACTCTAGCCTTTAGAAAGTGGAATTCCATCTTGTTGACACATTATGCTTCAGTAGCTGAGCAAGTTGTTCAATTGCTAAAATATAACAGGCTGACCAGAATTCTTTTTTGGATTTGTGGGGGGTTTTTTTTGGATACTGCTTTACATAGGTTAAAATTAACTGTAAAAGCATGGGACTTTTTAAGATGTAGTAGAATGTTAATATTTTAATAAAATGTTTACCCCAGAATTGCACTGTGCAATTAACCAGCTATGTATTGCTGCCAAGGTGCATTATTTCCATTGCCCATATCTTGCAGCACAGGGCAGTTCATTGATCTGGTGACTGATAAGAAACTCCACTGTTAGCAGTGCATGGATTAAGCAATCTAGAGAATGTTTCCATTTTTAATAATACGAATCACATTAGTTCACAGAGTGAGCAAAAGAAAAATAAATACTTTTTATACAGAAAACAAATCAATTACTTGCACTTGGTTTAATAGTAGAATAACTGCTTTTTCCTTTACATCCCAAATCATTAAATACTAGCTAGAAAAGTACAGTTAGAAAATATGCAAGTCTCTTCCACTCTATGTGAACTAAAACTGAAACTTCATTAATTTTGTCTGCTAGATGTCCAGAATATTATGGGATGACTCATATCATGTGATAAAATTCTGTATCCCTTGATTTATGTTGGGTATAGCTTTTACCTGGCTTCTGCATCCTGCAGACATCTGGAAAATGGCTTTGTACTCAGACATTGCAAATTGAAAGTGCAGTGTCTTCAGTTGGTGTTGCTTGGCTTATTATTCTGTGGCCTATCTGGTAAAATTTAAAACCATTTAAAATCTATCATATGTGTTCTAAGACAGGATAAACGAAGCAGAGAAAAGAGGTAGTTACCCAGTAAGACGATGGAAGACGATGTTTTCTGTAATCTAAAGATATCACAGGTATAAGAATAGCACTGTATTTGAGTCAGGGAAATTGTATTAGAGAAAACTAGGATAAAATCAAGTTCTTGCTTGTAAAGATAAGTCAAAACTGGACACACGGACCTAGGAACTAGAAAGGATAAAATTGATGTCTGTGAATGTACACCAGCTCAGGCTGAAATTTCTAACAATTGGTTTGCAGAAGATAAATGCTCCCAATTTAATCAATTTGTCTGAAATAGGAATGAGCTAAAGTTGGAAGCATTTGAGACCCATTTTAAATTGAGGGCTGAGATAAAATAGTGGTAGGATAGGTTTAGAATCACATCAGTAGTTGATTTTAGGATTTATCAGCTAACTCTTAGTCCTTATAATCTGTTAGACCAAACAATCCCCTGGAAGGGTGCTAGGGATTTCCATATTAGAGATACCAAACTCTTGTCTTCATCACTTGTTCAGTATTTAGATTCTAGAGCTAAAGATGCCTGGGCTTCCATTTTCTTCACCTGTGGAAAGAGAACAGCATTTTACAGTAGATGCAATGCAAAAATGTGCATAATTTAAAATATCCACTGCTTACCCTAAATTGATTTTAGCACAAAGATGTGGAAAAACACCTCCAAAAAAATCTCTCCTTTTCTGGAGGGATTCCTGGTTTTAGGTACCCACTGAGGGTATCATACTCTCACACTCGGGTCAGGATAAATTGATCACTGAATTTGAAGGAAAGTCAAAATTTTCTCTCAGGGCTTATTGTCAGAGACTTGATATTCTGTGCCAGAGTTGCTGGATGAGCTAAATACCATCTCCAAGAATTTAGGGGGCATTTCTCACCTAGAATTTCGTTGTTATTTGAAGGGCCACAGGCTTTGATGACTTTTGTCTATTTTGGACTATGCCTGTGGCACAGCACAGTTTAGTCACTTGATGACTGAAGTGCTCTTGTCTAATTGAAGTAATTGGGCTCCATGTAGCAGTATCTGGGTGATGTTTAATGGCTTATGATGCTCGGGAGATTATATCAGATGAACTCATCATTCTATCTAGTCTTAAGTATAATGGAAGTTTATGACTGGAGAGGACTTGCAACTACTTTTTTCTTACAACTCCTCTCCTCTTCTGCAAAGTGCCTAGAAATATGTCTGACAGGGGACAGTGTATTATCATGTGGCCCATCAGAAAAGGCATGGAGTGCAAAAATCAGAGAGAAGGAAAAATAAACTGTTTATGGGAATTGCCAGTTAGTTCTGCATGTATGAAAAACAGAGCTCTCTCTTCTGGCTTCATATTTCACTGACACACAGGATAAGATTATTCTCCCATATTTGGCTCCCATATTTGACAGAAAGAAATCATTTGCACATGATAGAAAAGTGTAGCCATTTAAATCAACCTCTGTTTCCTTCAGCTAATAGATTAAAAAGTCCTGATTATAACAGCCTGTCCCAGACCACAAGAGGTGCCTGAGCTTTCTTGCTTATATAGTTCATATACTGACTGCAGTTTCATAATCAGTAAGACAAATACAAATGAATTCGTAAATTATCAGAACTAGGTGTTAGTGGAAGATTTGGTATGAATAAACAGATCTATCACTGAGACACTGGAGAGGGAACAATAATGCAATCAGGGCAGGATGTGCTGCTTGAGAATGGCAGTCGCCAAGGGGAGGATTCTAATTGTGCAAGAGGCTTATTTGAGCAATCTTCTAAAAAATTTCTGTATTTGAACAGGAAAGAGAAACATGAGCTGAATGCAGGAAATCACTTAAAAATGAAAAGGAAAATGAATATGAATCAAACAAGCCTATTTATTGCCTTTCATATGAAGTTTCATATGAAGGCCTCCTGAGGCACTTCAGATTGTATTATTACATTATTGTAAAAAAGCAGGAGGTGCTTAATCAATGAGAAATTATGGAGTAAAATGCTAGGACCCGAACAATAAGACTTTAGATTAAAATTAATCTATTGACTGGCACTTTTAGCTTAGCCAGGATAAAAATTCAAAGTTCTGAACGCTAAAGAAGAATTGTCCTCATTATGTGGCTGGTATAATTCTAGCCTGTAGCCCAACTCAGAAGTAAATCACAAGCTTCATAAAGTGAGCAGCTCACATAGATGCCAAAAAACCATGTCTTTCTACTGCTTTTGTGGCACTCGTACTCTTCATGTTGTTGGATGTCAGAGTGAAAAAATATAGTAGAGAATTGGGGTTTAAGTCTATTTGATCCAAGTACAAACATGAAAAACAGTAGTTTGTGTCTGTTTGGAACTTACAAATAATGACACATTTTTTTACTACTCAATTAAAAATATTTGCAAGTTTTTGTATTTCTTTATTAGCTGATCAAAGAAATGCCTTACGAGTGTCTTTACTTTGACTCTACAAATACGTAAAATCTCTGTTCATCAGCCACGCTCTTGGTTCATTTTTGCAAGACTATAACACCATTTTTCATGTGGAGGGCATAAAATGATAGCTTACCAAGACTATGAAAGTCTTTGTGATAAAAAAAGGAATGGCAGAAAATGCAGAGTACAAGCATACCATAGGGATGGTAGTGTGCACTGACATTTTCCTGAAGAATATTTCTTTTGTGATGACAAACAAGATGCTGTGTAAAGCTTCCCAGTGCTCCTCCTGGGTTTACAGTTATATAGGGCTTCTCGTTGGATCTTTAAGGAAAAGCTTTCTCAAACACATTTCAGTGACAATGGTGTGTCTGTGGAATGAAGCAAAGCTACTCCTTGTCCTTTCACCAGTACAAAAGAAATGTTTATTTTTCATTGCACATGTTGCATTACTTCTGTGTACTGTATGGAATCCAGACTGACTAGACACTGTAATGCACCTCTTTGGGCTATGCTCCATGAAGAGTGGGATGAAATTGGCATTAAAACTGTTTAAAGTATAATGTAGTTCTCATACAAAAAATTAATTGCTTTTTAAAATAAAATTAAATAGAACAGTTATTCTGAGATCAATTCCATTACCAGTAGTGTTTCAGTAAGGTGTTTAATAATGATGTCACATGCAAAACTTTGTTATTTCAAAACCATTTCAAAGAGATAGCAAAGCCACCATTCCACAAGCAAAGCTGATTTTGAAGTGCCGAAACAAAGCTGATTTTCAATTATCAGAGTCAAAAAAAAGCATCTGAAAACTCTCTTGATTGCTGCAAAACTGCTGTCTTTTCAAGCTGGATAACTTAAAACAAATAGATAATGCTTATGAAGTTTCAAACAAAAATCCCCTTCTAACAAAGCATAAAAAACACTCAGCCTGAAAGAGAATATCTGGGTAAAGTTATAAGCTTCTGAATGTGAGTTTAAAATAGAAGTTGCATCTCAACTTTAACAATTGTATTAAGTTCATTAGGCTATTAAAAAAGGGAGTAAAGAAAATGTTGCAAAGTCAAGGGCAAACTATGAAAATAAAATAAAATGAAAATGTAATGACCAAATTAAATAAAAGACATCCCTTACACAGTAATAACATTCTGAATGAAAAACAAGGACATAAATTTGAAGAACAGTGACCAACTGTAATTCAGAGGGAAATAACAGAAAACCAGTATGCAGTGTGTGCCCATAAAACCCTCACGAGAGAGAGAAGAAAAGTAAAAATTCTGACAAGGATAATAAAATACTTCTTTGAATGGAGGCCTTGACTAAGGGCAGAAAATCATGGGTGGATAACCAAGACTCAGTTAACTCCATTTTATCCTTATATTTCACAAAAATTAAATAATTCATGCCACTCTTTTTTTTTTTTTTTCCTGAAAGCTCTCACATTATATTGGTTGACAATCACTACCGTGATAGCAAATCTATTCCACTGACACTTAAAAGGAATAAGTGAAGAGATAAAGAGAAAGGCTTAAAGGTACTGGTGGCCACTTGTTCAGACTAAATTAAATGAGCAGTAAAATAGGCTGGTAAAACTGGGCCTTGTTTCCCTTGAAAAATATCAAATAGCAGTAATAAGTTTTGTATGTACCTCTGTCCTTTTTATGCCAGTGAAAATGCTCACATATGTAAAATCAAATAATGATATTGATAAGTCTCTTATGCACACCTGAAATAGTTATATTAAAAAATCGTGAATTTCAGACCACCAGTCTAAAGCCAGTGTTTGTTATTAAATATAGTCAATATAGTCTGCAAACAAAAAACAGATATGAGGCAGGTTCTACATTATCACATAAAGAAAGCTTGACAAAACTTTGTTTTACTTTTCAAACTAAAGTTAATGTAAATTCCATTCCATTGTTTTATTTAGGGGCCCTCTTGTAGGTCTCTTAAACATGCTTTTTGAAATTCCTTAGTTTTTATGGTAAGGATACCTATGTTAAAATCTAATTGAGCAACATCATTCTGGAAAAACAAAGTAGTTGAATAGTTGGATATACCTGTTGTTGGCATAGACTTTCAGTGACATTTGACCTAAGTTAGAAAGCTGAAAAGTTAAAAACCACCAGGAGATCAAAACTGAAATCCACAAGTTCCCACTGGAGATGGAGGAGGAGTAAATAGGAAAGTGAGGGCAACAAGGAGCCAGCCTTAAGGAGAGGTCTAAGGAGATATGGTGGGAACTTACTTATTATTCAAAATTCTCCCTGAAGCACCAATATATTCACTCCCTTTCTTCACTTCAAGAGTGAGAAATTGCTCCTCCATTTTGTGGGAACAGCCTGAAAGGAGACAACAAGAACATTAACTTGCCTCCTCTGCTGAGAGCTGTGATTTTATGTGAGGTGGTACCACACCTCTGGTTGGTTGTTCGATCCCTAGTAAGCAGGATGAGGTGGAGAATACCAGAGAGTAAGGGGGATGGGTTCTCCAGAGATCTGAAAACGCATATTCTATAAGGAAAACCTAGAATTTATTACATTCTTTGATGGGTGGCTCTGGCATAAAGTATAGATGAGAGTATGTGTGCCTTGGCTGCGTGTTTTCAGAATTATGGGAAACTACCTGCCACACCTTTGTATAAATGAACACGGAATTGGGATGGCTACAGTAACCTGGGTGACATCCCAGGCAGGGGGATTGGAACTAGGTGATCTTTAACATCCCTCCCAACCTTCACCTTGCTATGATATCACGGGCTGTGTGTAGAGTTGCAGTGCACAGGTGTGAAAGGAGCAGGGGGGACACTCACAGAGTGAGTGGTCTGTTCAGTGGGTGAAAGCTTCACAAAGATGTATAAGCATCAGTTGTATAAAGAATTACCATGATATTTTACATGAGTTCTTGGTCATTGCAGAATTTTTATGTGAATGCATATTGATTGGATACCAAATCTTGTGTTTGCAAGTATCTACAGGTATTCTATTTTTAAATCCTTTTGCAGACAGGAAGGTTTTTCTGGGTGATACCTGAAGTCAGCTACCT
>WEKY01047410.1:0-10775 GCA_013390045.1 Picathartes gymnocephalus
AACTCTGAGTACACCCAGAGATGCGTCGCACCCTAAAAAATCTTAATTTTTGTGTCCCCTGAGGGATACCTGTGGTAGATAGAGGAGCTCTGATCTTTCACCTGCTTCACGGAAAACCATTTATTATTGTAGAAAAAAAAAACCAGGAATGAGCTCTGGATCACGCTCAGGAAAGACCAGGAAACATCCAACCCCTGCAGTTAAAATCAGCTGGAGAGTGAAAAGGCTCTTGACATCAACGCCATCCCAGCCCTCTCCCGGTCCCAGGCAAGGCAATTAAAATCCCCATTCCCAGGAGCATCCCAGAGGAATTTCCATGGAATTACAGAGCAGGGAGAGGGGAGGGCAGGGTACCACAGATGCCCCCCGTCCATTAGGCAGAACGTTAATTGTGCCCTGGGTATTGGAGAGCATTAAAATCTGACAGAAAATTCGCCGTAAATGCCGTTCTCAGGAATTTTAGCTTTTATGCTCTGAGGAACAGAACACTCTAAATGACGGCATTTATTCCATCATTTATTAAAAAATAAAAAACCCAGGAGCAGATGCTGCGATGAGTGTTCCTTCTCGCCAAGATTCCAGCTGGAAACTTGTGGATTTTTCCCTAAATTTTGGTCCGGTTTCCATCTCCTCCCAATGGAATGGGGGAAGGAATTTGGGTGCTCTGCTCTGCCTGGGATCAAGGTGATCTCAGGCCCACCAGAGCTGTTCTTCTCATGTTTTTCATATTATTTGCACTAGTGTGAAGTTCAATCTTCTGTTCTATGGAATATCAGAGTGGAGCTGTCTTGTAAAGGGTCTTAAAAGGAATTTTAAAGGATTTTAAAAGGAATTTTAAAGGATTTTAAAAGGAATTTTAAAGGATTTTAAAAGGATTTTTAAAGGATTCTAAAAGGACTTTTCTGTTTCTCCTGGGGTTCTGCATCATGGTGTTATTTTGGGCTCCTCCATGGTACTTCCAGTCCATCCTGCTCAAAGTTACTTTTTTTAAGGTCAGTGAAATCATCAAAGGCAGTGGAGTGATATCCATTAATAGCTGGAATTTTCAGGAAACACAAAATCTTGCAGGTCAAAAGTATTTTTTTTTTTTTTGCATAAACCCACAAAGGTTCGTAATTCTTGAGGTCAAACCCTAATAAAAAGTAGGATTTGATCCTATCCTTTCCTGATTCAAGGATATCACTGAGCTCTAAGGAGAACCAGCCCAAAAACTGAGCAGAATGAAATTGTTCCTCTCCCTGTTTTGAAATGCATCCCAAAAAAAACCCCACATATTTAAAAGAGACTTTTGTCTCTGCACTCCTCTTGAATTATTCACGAAAAATCAATCCCTGAAATATCTGCAACCACTCCGTGTACGTGGTCAATTTACAAATTTATTTTTAGGCCAAATGCGCAGCAAAATTCTTTCCAGCTAATTGCAAAAATGGAGTTGGGCTTGGCCTGGTTTGAACCCAGTTGCTTGGGCTGGTTCTCTGCATTAGCTAAGCTGAGGTTAACAGAGGAGAGGGGTGGGATTTGCCCAGCAATTTACTCCACCCTGGGCCTTCTCCTGGCTGTGCAATTCATGGGGGAGAGGAAAAAAAACTGGTGCGGGTCTTTCCAAAAGAGTGGTGAAAATTCAGATTTTGTACCTCAGGAAGGAAGAGGCCGATTGGGACCTTCAGGTGAGGGAAGACATCAGGGTAAGAACTGGAATGGGAAGGAGAAGGAAGGGAAGGGAGATGGAGAGAGGTCGTTTACATGAAGCTGTAGTGGGGGGAATTGTTCCAAACTTCCAGAGGGAAGGTTTGGATGGGATATTGGGAAGGAATTCCTGCCTGGGAGGGTGGGGAGGCCCTGGCACAGGGCACAGAGGAGCTGTTCCATCCCTGGAAGTGTCCAAAGCCAGGTGGGACAGGGCTTGGAGCAGCCTGGGATACTGGAAGATTCCCTGACTGCCACAGGAGGATTGAAATGAGATGAGATTTAAGGTCCCTTCCACCCTGAGAGCAGAAAAATTCCTTCAGAAGCCAAAGTTTTTTGCCTATTTTTGCACAACTCACGTCCGAAAATGTGGAATTCTCTGTGCTGCTGAGTGGGAAGGGCAGACTCAGCAGGAAGGCCCAAAGCACCTGGAACGAGTCACGATTTGATTAAAATGATAATAATAAAAATCCAAAAATCACAGTGCAGGAAGTAATTTGAACATTACTTCAAAGAACAGTGTCAGATTTTGGGCAGAGATTTCAAGAAGTGGGAAAATGGAATTGCTCACCAAAGCAAGGGGACGTAAAACTGATGTGAAAGTTCATTTTGCAAACGATATAAAGGAAAAAAAAAAAAAAAACCTGGATCAGCAGCACGGTTTAAACCTGTTCCTAAAATATTTCAGTGATGGAGAATCAGCTCACCTCAGAAATTTATTGGAGAGGAGAATTGCCTGACTCTTCTCCTTGCTGCAAGGACGGATTTTAGGTCTGGCCTAAAATCCTTCTCAGTTGCTGATGGTTCAAGCCCCCCAAAAAAATAGGGATTGAAGCCTGAAATCTAATCCAGCTCAGCCAGGACTTCATTCCTGGAAGGGTTTCTGCAGTGGGCAATTATTGGGAAATCTAGAGCAGGTAAAGCTTCTCCTTAACTGACATTTGCTGGGTGACATTTACCTGTCTAAGGCGTTAACTATGGGGTCAAGTGAGAAAGAAAAAAAAAAAAAAAAAGAAGGCAAATTAAAGCAAAGCTCCTCATCCACGCCACACGCGGCTTCGTTTGGTTTCCCAGGGTCAAAAATCAAGCTCCTGAGGTTTTACAAAGCCCAGCTCTCCCAAGCTACCCATTACGGAGCTGGGCAAGGGAAGGCAAACCCAGATTTTTCTCTAAGCCACGGCTCTGGAAAGGCTTCAGAGGAGCCGAAAGCCACCCGTGACCCAACACGGGTCACCCCAAACCTCAGCCCAGCCCACAAACCCGCCACCCCATTTGTGGTGTCTGCACTCCGACAGGAAACTCCAGCAGGTTTCCCTCCAGCAAATCCCTGGGGATTTGGGCGATGGGGGAAGGCTGAGCGTGACCCAAAGCGTGAGCTCATTTCCGAGGAGAGCGGCGCGAAACGGGACCCGGGGCTTCCAATAAGCGGCGTCTCCGCGCTGATTTCTGAGAAGCGCACGACTCTTGATGAGGCTGGTGCTTGTAAGTGATCTCTCCCCGCCCAGCCTCAAGAATCCACTTACAGCACTAATTGTTTCCACAGAAAGTGATTTTTAATGCACCCAGATCCTCTCATTTCCCCCCCCCGCTCCCACCTCCCCTTCTTTTCCCCCTCTCTCAGAGCCACCTCAGTCCTCAGGCTGAGGCCTGCAGTCACCGGTGGCCTCGTGTTTACCATGAATAAATGAAATAGCAAAGAGCCACGGGGATAATTTAAAATTATTCGCCATTTCCCCCCCCGTTTTTTGGCTTGTGGAATTGTCACACTTGTGATTATTTACCACTTTTGCTGTTTTGCAGGAGAATTTAACCAGCAAACGACGCTGATCCCAGACCAGTTTTAATGCTGATCTCAGACCAGTTTTAACGCTGATCCCAGACCAGTTTTAATGCTGATCCCAGACCAGTTTTAACGCTGATCCCAGACCAGTTTTAATGCTGATCCCAGACCAGTTTTAACGCTGATCCCAGACCAGTTTTAATGCTGATCTCAGACCAGTTTTAACGCTGATCTCAGACCAGTTTTAATGCTGATCTCGGAACAAAGAGATCAAAGTCACTCCAGATCTACGAAACCAAATTTGAGCCATATATCTTTTTCCAGTTAACTGTTTAAGGAAGGAGGATTTCTTCTAGCCCAGGGTTAGGTCACCAGGATATTATTCCTGACAGCAGAGCCTCGAGGAAATTACTTTGGTTGAGTTTGCAATTGAAGCTGAATCACCTGCACAACTTTTAAAGTTCCAATTGTTAGGTTTCCTTGATTTTGCTCCTGTTATTATAGACCTGATTATTTAAAATTGGCTTTATGGACTGCACTCAACTGTCCCAAGTTGCTCCAAGCCCTGTCCAAGCTGCCCTCGGACAATTTTAGGGATGAATAATCCACGACCTCTCACTGAACAAGGGAGACGATTCTTCACTGATCTCCTTGCCAAGAGTGTCTTTGGAAAACCCCCTTCGCCATGGAAAAAACCAGAGCATTTCCGGCTCCCCCAAAACTGACTGGGAACCCCAAGAGTTCAGGGCCTGCAATGCCCAGCCCTCCCTCAGCCCTCAATAGTTAATCCTGCTCTGAAAGGAATTTTATTCCCTATTTCCCAGGGAATGGCCGAGCCCTGATTCTACAGAATCCAAAGTTGAAACTCAACCACTGAGCAAACACTTGAGACATTTAAGCAGAAGCTCTCTAAAAACACAATGCCAGCTGAGCTGGGGTTCTGCCAAGGCCAAGCTTTTATTTTTTCTCAGGAAGCAGCTTCATTTTTGCACGCATTTTCCAGGCAGGATCCCTGCAAAGTTTGCTCTGTAACCACCTTCGACACATGCACAAAAGCCGTTGTTGGCAAATACGTGCTCTGAGCCCACTTAAGGTTTAAAAATTGTCCCGAATTTTGTGAGTGTGACAGGGAGCCAGGGGGAAACATGCCGGAATGATGAAATGGTTTGGGTTGAAAAGGACCTTAAAACCCACTGTCCCAGGCTGCTCCAAGCCCCAGTGTCCAACCTGCCCTTGGGCACTGCCAGGGATCCAGGGGCAGCCACAGCAAATCTGGGAATTCCAGCCCAGCCCCTCCCCACCCTCCCAGGGAACAATTCCTTCCCAATATCCCATCTAACCCTTCCTTCCTCCAGTTTAAGGCCATTCCCACTTTTCCTGTCACTCCCTCCCTTGTGGAAAGTCCTTCTCCATCCTTCAGGTATTGGAATTATCTTGGAGCTCAGCATCAATCTGTGGATTCCCCCAGAACCCCATCGATGTACCAAGTATGAGGGATTGACTCTGGACAACCACACTCCTTGGAAAACAGCGCCTTGGAAAAGCAGCAAAATTGGCTTTTTCTGGACTGCAAGAGAAGCCTCCAAATGCCTGAAAAGGAATTGAAACCGCCACCTCCCACGAGGTGATTGGGAATTCCACGGCAATTGATATTTGCCGTCAAATCTCATCCCTTTTCCAGGATCAGCACAAAAGCAGGAGAACTGGAAAAGCCCTGAAAACGTGGGTCAACAATTTCACTGCTCCACCAGGAAAATACAATTAGAAGAAAAAAAAAAAAAAAAAAAAAAGTGTCTAGCATTTATTAATTTTGGTTTCAGGGCAAAAAATCTGAGGGGTTTTTCTCACTCTGACTCACAACTTTGGAATGCTTTGGGCTGAACCGGTTTGTTCAGAGGAATTCGCTCATCCCTGAGGAAAATGCTTGGTTTCCCTGCTTGATTTCCTGAAATGCTCTCTTTCAGCCTGGAAATTCAAGCCTCAGTGCTTGCTCAGCACATTCCTCTTGCTGATCTTCCCTGCTGGTTTCTCTTCGTGGCCAGAGCTTCCTTTTTCCCCGTGCCTGCTTTCCCTGGCACACAAAAGCCAGGATGGATGGTGAGGAATCCAGGGCGTTCAGGGCTGTGCCACCGCTGCCGGGGATGGTCACAGCAGAGTGGGAAAAGTTTAAACCATTCGGACACCCAGGAAGACACAAAAGACCCCTGCAACTCGTCAGTGCCCAGCTGGAATTAGTGAAGAAGAATTAATTAGTGAATTAAGGGGAATAAGGGCTCTGTTTGTAGTTCCCAATTCTTTTCCTTGCCTTTGTGCCTACCCCTAAAGCCTTGATCGTCGGGCATTGAGTGGCTTTAGTCAAAAGTCTTGGATTTCTCTCTGGGATCACTTCTCCTGGGCTCCCTCTTTGATCCCTCAGTGGAGAGGCACGAGGAAGTGCCGGCAGAGAAAAGAAAGGATGAATTCAATCCCACGAGGTGAGAAATCGGGAAGGTTGCGCTTCCAGCACATTAAAACCTCTGTTGGAGGACACAGAAGCTTTCCAAGGCCGTGGGATTCCCACAGGAACTGTGTGGTCACCACAGGACACACAGAGGATGGAAGGTTTTGTGCCTCAGAGCTGGAGGTGACAGAAAACCACCCGGCGAGATCCCATAAAAAGAGTTTGACTTCGATTCCATGGTTCACTCTGAGACATTGGACAGCCAGGCTCAGGGATCTTCAGGATCCTCAGATCTTGTGGATTTCCCATCCCTGGAAGTGTCCAAGGCCAGCTTGGATGGGGTTTGGAGCACCCTGGGATAGTGGAAGGTGTCCCTGCCCATGGCAGGGGGTGGAAAAAGATTAAATTTAAGGTCCCTTCCAATCAAAACATTCTGGAATTCCATGATCCCGGCCAGAGAAAATGAAGGGAGATAAGGAAGTGGCTTTTTCTTCAAAGTCAAAGTCAATAACGCAGTTCATTTACTTTGAGATGATTCAGATTTTTTTTTAAATTTTTTTTTTTTTTAAGGTTTTTTCCAACCCAAACCACTCTGGGATTCCAGGAAGGGTTTTCCTCTCTCCCCTGTGGAAGCTGTGCTCGCCCAGGCTGGCAGAGGGGCTGCACTGGGAATTTTTATTTGGGATTCTCTGTTGCTCCCAATGCCAGGATGGGGAAAAGAGGGGAAACAGAGGGGGAAAATTACCCCTCCAGGACAACCCAACCTTTCTGCCCCCACTGTGTGCCCTGCCCCTGCCTCTGCTAAAGTTTCTGCTTCTGTGGGGAAAAAAAGAGAAATAAACCCCATGGTGCTGCAGTGATACATGATTAGGATAATTATCAGGGTAATTATTAGGGTAATTATTAGGATAATCCCTCTCTGTCGAGCTGCTGGGGTGTGTTTTGCTACCACGCTGCAAATCTCCCTCTTATCAGGGAGATATCCCTACACAAATCCCGTTTTTATCCCCCACACAAATCCCTTTTCAGGCAGATAAACCCAAAGCCAGAGCTCAGCCCCAAGCACAGCAGGGGAATAAAGCTTGGGAGTAAGTGGGGAAAGGTGAAAGGAGATTTTTCTCTGCCTCAAAGGACTCGCAGTCTGCTTACACCAAGTGTGAAAAGCAAAAGTCCTGATAAGGGAGATAAACTGGAGACTTAAACCAGCAGCAGTTCTTGGAGACTGGGAAGTGGCTGCAGCACAAAAAAAAAAAGGAGTCAGGAGTGATGAGAGGAATTCGAGGCCAGCTGAGCTCAGCTCAGCACTTGGAGAGGAGAGTGAGACTCTAATTAAGGCCAGCACTTGGACAAGAAAAATCTCCAAGGGTCAAAGCCTGCAGTGCTGGAAAAAAAGAGTTGGTGCTTTGCTGTCTGTTAGGAAAATAAATAAATAAATAAAAAGGGGAATATAATAAAAAGGAGGAAGGATGTGATGGGCATCATCTGCTTGTATTTCCAAAGGGTTTTTATCAATTTCAGCAGAAGAGACCAGGAAGAAAAACAAGCAGAGGGTAAAGAGCAATGCTACATTAAAATCTATTTAAAGGGAAGGAAAAGTCAAGGTGGAAAACCCCTCTGAGAAACAAATATGGGGAAGTCAGCGGTGAAGCTGGACAAGTTGATTTTCCCTGAAAAATGCTACTTCAGAGGAGCAAAAGAGTAAGAAAACAGAACAGTTTCCTTCCAGAGCAGACACGTCTGTAACTCCCTGCATTGTTTCTCCATCTGTGTGACAGAATCAGCTCTGAAGGAAAACTCAGCTTATCAGGGCCTCACAGGAGCTGCCCCAAAACGGCGTTAAAAATGGGAATGGTTCAAAGAAAACCCCTCAGCTGACACATTCAATTCTTAAATTATCATTCACATAACTGCCTTGGGGATATTTGAGGTTTTCGTTTCCCTCCCTGTTTAAAGGTAGGGAATATTTCCATCCCCCAAACTTTTACAGGACAAGGAGCCTCCCTCCACCCGATACTTGCACCAAACCCGGTGAAAAAAAAAAAAAAAAAAAAAAAAAAAAAAATTGGGAATTAAAAATTATTAAAGATTATTTGTGAATTAAAAATTATTCGGGAATAATTTTACCACGAAAGGAATATCTAAAAGGAATATCTCCCACTGCGCAGGACTGACCATTGCCAACCCCAAACCAGGCCAACTTCCTCAGGCTTTTACTCAAAATTCAAGGAGGGAATTACTCACACACCCGGAGATTATTCCAGCCAGGGAATGTCCACCCCCTTGGTTCCCACAAAGACTCTCCGAGGTGCCTGGCACGAGTTTATTGGTTTAATTTTCCTCTCTCACATGGGAATTTCGGCAGGCACCAGGATTCTCACATCTCCCTTGCACCCTCACCTCGTTTCAAGCCGCTGCTTGTACCAAACCCAGCCTCGCTGTTTCCCTCCTTTGTTGGTTTTTTGGGGATGTTTGTTTACAAAACCGTGGCGGAGAGAAAGAAGGGGAAAGATCAAACCAAGCAAAACTAAAAACAACAACAACCAAAAAAAAAAAACCAAAAAAAACCCAAAAAAACCCAAAAAAACCCCCAAAAAAACCAACCAGGCAAAAGGAGCTACCAAAAGTTGAGAAAATCTGCACTGGATCTTTTTTTCCTGAATGAGAAACATTTGTGAGGAACATAAATGAGGAAAACTGGGCTTTTCCTTTGTCCAGTGCAAGCAGATAAATGGCTGATTGTAAGGATTCATGGAATATTCCAGAATCATGGAATGGTTTGGGTTGGAAAGGACCTTAAAGCTCATCCAATGACACCTCCCACTGTCCCAGGCTGCTCCAAGCCCCAGTGTCCAACCTGGCCTTGGGCACTGCCAGGGAAATCTGGGAATTCTGTGCCAGGGCCTCCCCACCCTCCCAGCCAGGAATTCCTTCCCAAAATCCCTTCTAAATCCTGCCCCTTGCCAATTTAAACCTCCTTCTCCTGTCACTCCACGCTCCCGTAGAAGAAAACTCATCAAACTCCTGGCTGAGCCTGCAGAGCAGCTCCTCATGTGGGAAAAAATTGCCGTTTTCCAGCTAAAATTACGGATCATCTCCTTCAGTGGCTGTGGGGAAGCTGAACCTGGCCCAGAGAGCTCAGCAAAGCCCCCTCTGTCCCCTCTGCAGCAACCCCACATCCTCAGTGGTGCTGGAAATTCAACCCCAGAGCTGATCCAGAGGAAATTCCAGAAGAAAGGAAGACCCCAGCCCCACCTCTCCGGAGCCGGCAGAGAGCCAAAAGGAAGGTTTGAAAAGCAGGATGGCTTCTTGTCTCTCATTAGCTACAGATGATTTTTTTTTTTTTATTTTATTTTTTTTTTTACCCCTCCATTTGGAGCAGGTGATTTCCTTTCACATCTTTGTGTGGAGCAGGTGGCCTTTAACGGTGGGGAGGACGAGCTGAAAATCCACCTTTGGAAAGCCAACCTTTGTTCTGTTCAAAGCCTTCGGTGCAATAATTTGACACATCAAGCTGCTTTTCTGCCCCTTTCCAAATTCTATGTGCTGGGCAGCGGGGCTTTCATTAATTCCCTTTTATTTATAAATACTGCAACCACCTTTCAGGGCGAGCTGCCGGTGCATCCTCAGGCTGAGTGAGAGCGGCAGGGAGGGAAAAATTCCTATTATCCCAGGAAATGATCGCTTGGTGACCTCCCAGCTGCCCTCTCTGGGTGACCTTTGAGGATATTTAGCCTGGCATTTAACATCTGTGCTCCCAGCAGCAGCCCCGGAGTAAAAGGTACTTAATGCAGAGCAGCTCTTCTGCAAGGTTAGACAGGATCAATAGGAGATGTGTTTAATGTGGTATCGCTATCAGGGCTCAGCTCACTTTTAAACCTGGAATATCCACAGTGGGACATCAGCACCGAGATCTTTAAGGGGCTGAGATCCCTTTTGCCACGGTCTGGAAATGGAGCTCGAGGCTCCCGTGGAGGAAACGACCAAGGTTTGGATGAAAAATGAGCTTTTTTATCAATTTTCAGGGGGAGACTTCTTGTATTTCAGGCCCACTGTGGAATTTTTTTTTTTTTTTTTTTTTTCTGGAGCTGGAGTAAGTTCTTGTGGAAAAGAGGCAGCTTTGCAATAAGCTGTGAACACAACCAGGAGAGTTTTTTTCCCCTGGGAATTTGTGTATCCGCTACTTGGAGCTAATCCTCTCTGCAACAGGGAAAAGGAATACGAGGGGAGTTTCCAACAGAAAATTCAGTAAACTTCCAATCCTACAACAAACCTGGGCTGGGCCACCAAAAAAACTGTAATTAAGCTGTCCTTTAAGTAATTAACTCAGCCTAAGAAATCTTGTGTTACAGCAGAGTGGGGCTCTTTTACTTATTTAGATGTGCTTAAAAAACCCACCTGTGTCACCTCCCAGCTTTTATTGACTGTAAAACACACGTGAAGGAAGAATTCCTGCCTGGAAAGGGTGCTCAGGCCTTGGGAAGAGCTGCCCAGGGAGGGTTGGAAGTGTCCAAGGAAGGGCTGGAGGTGGCATCAGAGCTCTGGGCTGGGGACAAGGTGGGCATCGGGCACAGCTGGCACTCCGTGGGCTGGGAGGGCTTTTCCAGCCTCAGGGATCTTCGGATTCTGTGGTTGAGGGCAGGATTTTAAGGTGGGAATCCCACCATGGGACATCCCACAGTTCCCACTCCTCCTGCTCAACAGGGCTGGGAGCATCCCCCTCTGGCAGCACTGAGTGGGAGCAGATCCTGATTTATCTCCTGATTTATCATCTCCTGATTGATCTCCTGATTTATCTCCTGATTTATCATCTCTTGATTGATTTATCTCTTGATTTATCTCCTGGTTTATCATCTCCTGATTTCTCATCTC
>WEKY01047445.1:1976-17305 GCA_013390045.1 Picathartes gymnocephalus
ATATAGAGGGTATTGCAGTGCTCCTGTCCTCCCCTGAGCTCACTTTGTCAAATACAGGTGCAGAAGGGAAGGCTGAGGAGCTACAGCAGGAACAATTAAAGTCAGGATGTAGCTGAACATAAAGACAAGAAAGACAATGAGGAAAGGCAAGAAATGAGCTGCTTCTTCTGAGATTTGTGTCCACTCAGTTTTGCAGATTCTTCTCTTTCAAAGTCTCTTGGTATTTTTTTAAAGGGGAAAGGTTTGCCCTAACACAAAAGTGATTACAGCATAGTGATTTCTGTAGCAAACAGCAGCAAAGAGAGTGATCTGACTATGACCAAATCCAACTGGTTTTGTTGGCACTCCCTTAGTGGGAATGACTTTGACACAGGGAGTAGAAAGACATCTGAGTTACTCAGCTACTTTCTGTGACAGGCACCAAGCTACCTATTAGGAGTCCAAAGATGGAGTCCAACTGTGATGTCGCTTTGCTTTGGGACTGTGGCTAAAACCACTGTCTCTGTCTCTACAAAAAGGAACTCTTTACACAATCACTTTTATGAGCACAATGAGAAACTGGAAAGTGAACGTGCACTTCAGAAGAAAACGTACTGGTTTTACTATACTATGCATTTGTCTGGGGCTCTCTTGTCATATGACAGAAGGTTTTGTTCTCAGTTTAGGCACCTGGATGCCTTTACTAAGCTTCTATGTGCAAGTCTTTCATCTAAATTTAACCTGCTAATGATTGTCCCTCCACAAAAAAGAGGGCATTTCAGAGTGCTGGACAACATAATTACTGATCAAGGTATAAAGAGCTGCCTTGATCTAGCTAAAAATAAAACACTTCAAAATGATTTTTAAAATCATTACATTGGAATGCTACATCGAAATGCCTGATTTATGTATATTACATGGAGAACTTTACATTATGGACTCAGATCGGCTCAATAAAACCCCCAAAACTAGGACAATTTAATCAACTAAAAAGAAATAAATTTTATTTACTCCAATACAACTAGAATCTTGTATAGACTGTCTAAATGCCATTTTTTTATCACAGGTTCCTTCACAGACAAATGTTTTCAGTGTTTCAAAGGAAGTCTGGTGGTGTTTTTAAAAAAGACACTTATTACAGGGACTGAGAGATTCAATTGCTAAGGAGTAGAGGATGTATCTGAGAGAATGCCATGAACAGTAGAATAATTCAGCCACAGTAATGCCATTACTACATGGATAGGCCTCTCAAACTAGAGGCACCATTTTCAGAATCTAATACATATTGACCCTCGTTTCAGAAATGTCAAACCTGCTGTAAACAAGTTCTCAGTACACCACATGCTTTAGAAAGTGCAAGAGAAAGACCGGAAAGGAAGCTATTCTTTGAGGGTAGTCAGCTTTAAGATAGCTCATTTTTAAGTGCTAGCTACAGATTATAGACAACAAAGATAGGGATGTGGTCATCAAAAGCAGAATTATCGATTTAGCTTTCCACCTTTGACAGAAACAGGCTGATATTTCCTGTTGAGACTAAAAGCAACCAAAAAGTGCTGGCACTTCCTAAACTGCTACCTGGACAATGTGCACAGTATTTGTACTTGAAATGCATCTTTACATGTATAAAGCTCATGTGTATCAGTATGCTTAGCACTGATAACAATATTTACTGAGTAAACTCACAGTTTAATCTTAAAGGAGGAATAATTTAATCCAAAAAACTAGCACAGCGTGAACCTAAGTAGATGAAGAAAGTGCTGCTTTTTGACTTGTCATCAGTGTTGGACATGGGTTTTTTAATCATTAAAATGCATCTGTTTTTCATCTGTTTGCAAAGGCTTCTGTACTTTCAACCAATCCTAATGACAGCAGTTCCTGTACCAAACATGACTAATGTTTTAACTAATGTGAGACAAGAATGTTGCAATGGCTTTTAGTGGGGGCATGGCTAACCTTGGCCAGGCCACGATGGTGGGTTTAAAAGGTTCTATAAACCATGAGTTTTCTGACTTCTGCATTCACTGAGACAATCTGACAAAATCCTCCTCTCTCAAGCAGCCAACATACATGAATACAATTACCATAATGTCATGAGCAGAAGCCTGTGGAGCTCAGCTGAAAGCTGTTACCAGGTTTCTGGAGCAGGACCTCAGGCAGTGCCATGACTACCAACAGCCCACTCTGCACTGCTTCACCAGTCATTTGTTTTCTGCACTAAAGATGCACAATATCATCATGAAGGAGCACAAGATGTGATCCAGACTAATTTCACATAAACAGTCTGTTCTATGCTTGTCTTTTGTCATTCAAATTTGTTAAATATTATGCAAAAATGACGTAACATATGCTTGCAATTTCCAATTCAACTTCCATAGGTCCTTTTCTTCAGGGAAACAATAAAGGAGACAGACTCACTCTAGCGCTCTTCCAGTCATTACAAACACAGGAGTAATAAGGCACAGTACACACGTAGCCTAGTAATCGTTAGGTGCTAGCCATTCCCTTCTGTTCCCAATCCACAAATCTGGTGATGTCACATTTCCCAGCGTGGGAGTATGAATTCTCAGCTCAAGCTGTTGAGACACCTCCTTACGGTTTCTGGTGGCTGCACTGAGGCAGTGCATCTCAGATGAGCCTCAAATCCTCAGGATGGGCTTCTCTAGGCTAGAAGTCTGAAATCCTCTGGGCCAAAGTTTTTAAAAATGAGCCCCTGGCACCCAAATTACAGATTCATCTTAAAGCTCCATTTGGAAGGCATGGGGTCCATTCTCAGCTGTTGGAAGTTGGCTCTGCTGCACTAAAGCCAGAGAAGCCAGGGGTGATTCACACCCCTGGAGAAGTGGCCAGAAGCCTTAACAGTCACCAGAGACTGCTTTTAAAAGCTATCCTCCACCACGATGGAAAGTGTAAGGCAGACAGTGTACTAAAAGCTTTTATGTTTAGAACTTCTTTTACAAGATACTTTTCTGGGGACCAAGATGACTGTTATTCCTGAAATGAACATCAAACCATACAGTGCAACTCTGAAGCTGTCAGTTTAACATCTGTAAAAACAAAAATCATAGTGTAGCAATACTTTCAAAAGCACAGTTTAGTCAGTGAAAGACAATACAGTCACATAGCAAGAAAAATGTGCTTGAACTAGTGTATGAGGAATCTGGAAGAGCATTAAACAGTGCAGACAAGCAACATGGAGTGGATAATATATAAAAAGGGCATTTGATTAAGCATGTTACTGAGTGTTTACCAGTGAAGTACAAAAAAAAATTTGGAAACCTTTGTGGTACAGAAGGAATTGTGTTTAAAATGCTCGAGTAAAAGAACGCTATAGAAAATAAAGAATGGTTCTAACTAAGAACATCTTAAACACTAATTAAATCGTCATTGAACTGACTTTAAGTTTGTTCTGGTTTTCCTACAATTATATTATCATGGACTGAAGTATGACTTGGATTATCTGCCTGTGCAAATGAGGGAGAATGAAAAGCAACCAAATAAAATATTTCCTTGAAAATCTGTATTGGCTGTCAGGAGATCTGGCCTGGGCATACAGAAGAGGAGAGCACAAATGCTTACTGGGTTTAAAGAACCAGCAGAGAAGGAACAAACACATTTTTGCCTTTAATACATCTGCCTTCTGGGACTCTCCCAACCTATATTTTGTCCAGAGACAAAATTTTTCAGGCATAGAAAGATAACAGTGAAAGAGAAATTTTCTTCAGTAGCTGTGAGGAGTAGTGGAACACTTTTGACTTTGAGGGGTGCTTCTGAATCAAATCTGCCAGGGTTAGGTCTGGCTGAAGAGGCTCACATAAAAATCTCTTTTCTTAGGATTGTATCCTAGGTCTGTAGTAAACACTCTCCCAAGAGCAAGAGCAAAGCCTGTCTGAGAGCCTCCCCCTGATCCAGCTCTGTTTAGCTCATTAAAGTTTCAGGGGTTTGGGGATCCTTTCACTGCTCCTAAGTACAGCTCTAGGCACCTGAATTTCTATGCCTTCCCCCTCCTGGACCACTGTCTTTCATGAGTGTTTTGCTTAGAGATACTACCTCCTTTCAGTGCCCCCTCTCTTTAGTTTTCTGAATCCTCCTAGGCCACACTGCTGCTTTTAGTGTCAATTATTTTTATTTACTGAACACATCAAACAAACTCCAGTTTAATCTTCCCTGAGAAATGTATATCTCCTGTCTCTGTTAGATTACTGAGACAAACAATTAATTCAATCAAGAAATTTATATTAAAGGGTGCTGTTTCTGTCAATAACCTCGTTTCCTACTTCTCAGAGGTTGCACTGTTTCACTCAGTGACCACTTGTTCCACATACTTGAAAAAACAACATTCTACTTCTTATGATCACTTGTCAATCTTCCATACATTATCTACCTTCTGGTTTTCTTTCTAAAAAAAAAGTTTTTATAACTATGAGGTGAGTTGTGTGAAGAAAGAATAGTGAGGAAAATAAAATCATGTGCAGGATTATGGGATTATGCATGGCTTGATAGGTATGGATTAATACAAGAATTAACACATGCAATGTATGTGAAGGACTGCAGATATTGGAATATTTTTGCTTTCGTTGGAAGATCTATGTGATATACTGACATTTGGTATTCCTATAAACCATTTGGAACAGTAAGTTAAGACAACATAAATTAAAGCCTTAAAGAATTTTTTTGACATTAGCATTTTAGATATAAATATATGTATTTTATACTACCCACCATACATTACTGCATTATTCCGATGTTATGTGGTTGTGCCAGATTTCTCTCTGCCAGCATTAAAACAGCAGAAAGGAAAAAGCAAAAATACAGCAGAGAAAAGGTAGCTATAGAAGGTGGTCATCTCTCAGTAGAGCAAAAGACACTGCTTTCTGGTGTAACAGTGAACTGAACTGACACTAACAAGTTGAGTTATGTTTAACATAAGATTTCAGATTTCAGGAAAAATCCATGAAACTTATCTCTGTCTCATGCTTTTGTGGGGGCTGGGGAACAGGGGTGGGCAGACCTAACCTTTCTATTTGCAATTCTGGCAAAGAATAGTCAGGAAACAAACCTATTCTGCCAAGATCTTGTATCCATACCAATCTGTGTTCTGTTAGGCTATTCTTTTGAACATTTCCAGAAAACAGAGATACTCTGCAGAGGCTAAAACACAAAAAATAGTGGGACTCCTACAAATATACATAGGAATATAGAAATACAGATGACCCAACCACAACTTGTTCAATCCCTTTTCTAGTTAGTCTGTTTAATTCAATCCAATATATTTCTATGAAGCAAAGTCACTATTATGGTGAATAATTTCCTGTTAGTGCAGGGATATTTAAATGGACTCATCTGTTCCAAATGGAGGGTTCACCATCTGTTCTGTCCTTTTATTACAAAGAGAGAGGGAACCTAACTCACTGCATCAGCATGTAAAGCCAGCATTGAAATGATTTAGGTGTATGTGTGTGTTCTTTATGCACCTGGTATGTTTTCTCACATACCAAACACAAATCAGTGGGAAGACCTGTCTCTTGTAACCTAATAAATTCTCTGAGCTAGTGCCTTTATTCCTTTCTCATGGCAGCAGAAATTGATGGTCAGTAGCTTGCATTTTATTAGGACAATTATGACCCTGTTGCTGTCCTGCAGGAGTTATTATCTTTATTGGGCTAACATTTTGTGATACCATTTACTTCTCTACAGAAAATGAGCCTCAATTCCTATTCATTCCCTCTTGCTGAGCCTATATATGAATCATCATGGACAGAAATCTTGTAGGAGATTTGCTGAGGACCTGTCAGATTGCTGAAAAGCTCTGTTCTTCCCCAAAGGATGTCACACAATCTTTTCTAACAGTATTTAGAGAAGACTGGAAACTCCAAAATGCATGATATTGTATCATTTTTACTTTTTAAAAAGATAAATTTAGCTGTAGCTTAGGAAGGGAGGTGCAAATTACCAAATCTCACACTCTGTATACCAGGAGACTGATTGCACACTCAATGCAAGTGTTAATTCAAAGGAAACCCTCAAGTCCTACCTGTGTTGTAGCCCCTCCCAAGCGCTGGCCATGGTCGATGGTTCTTCCAAAGGTTGCCCAAATACCAATCGCTCTGGTTCTCCACTAAGCCAAGAACTTGCTGCCCTGGAAAATGAGCAAATTGCAAGAAGATCATAAGACAAAAGACAGACAATCAATGGAAAACACACGGGAAATCTGAAGAGGGACAACCAGTGGAAAGAAAGGGCAGAAGTTGGGTGCTGCCTTCCTTCCATGCCTTGGGAAGAAGCTGCTTATGTAACAGACAGCAAGCCTGGCACAGCAAATTCAGCATGGCTCATTTCTTCCCTTCTTCCCTGGCTAGTCTGAGTAATTAAACACTATGGGAACCTTTGTCACGCTGACAGAAATATATCACCCAGACAAATCTGAATGCTGCTTGATTTTGGAATACAATGATGGAGAATCCTCCTAGTGAGAATTAAGTGCTGGTAAAATGATCATCTAATATGAAGATCTGTTCATACTCTGATGGAGATGATATAATTGAAGAACAAGGCTCAGTATAACAAATTATTCTCTTCCCATGCTCCCCCTACTCGCTTCAGGGATTTTTTTTTTCTCAATCACAAAGGAAACCCCTTTTACTCAGAAAAATACTGGATTCAAAGAGTTTACCTACATAAGAAAGCTGCACCATTTTAATTTAAGAGAGTAATTTAAAAGTCATTTAGGTAAGCCTGTGTAGAATGCTGCATAGAAATTATGACTTCAGTTTTATTTCAGTTTATCTTGCATTGATTAGCAGCTGGCTTCAGCTAGAGTAAAATGTATTTTAAATCAAATGTGTCTAGAAGGTTTGCACTGCTTAAAAATCAACCACAAATGAATGTTTGTATAGATAAGGACTTAATTATGTAGCCTAAAATGTGGTGTACAAAATGTAAATAAGAGAAGTGATTGAAATGACGCTGTGGCAACAGAGGATGGAGGGAAGGGGAGAACTGCATTTGGATCTAGTCAGAGAAAGGAAAAGGAATGGTGCTTTGAAAGAGTGACATGCTCAGTGAGGGCACTGAGACTGGTACTGGAAATTATTTTGCAACCTTTTGAGAAAGCAATTAAGCATCATGCTTTGAAGGCTCATTTTTGAATTCCAGCTATGCTCATAAATTTGTGTGCATGGTCACAGCAGTGCACTGAAAGCCTGAAATGATCATTATATGTTGCTAACCACAGCCATATTACTAAAATTTCAGTATGGCCCAAGACAAGGTTGGGCTGAGAACAAGACATAAAGACAGATATGATTAATTCAATTTTATAATTGGCTTGAAAGGTGATTGCAATACTCTCCCGTGGTATCTGTAATTCAGTGGAATGTCAGTACCCCCAACATGTCTTGAATGCTATTTCAAAGAGTGTGAGCAGCAGTGATTGGCCAATGCATATAAAAAATAAACCAGAACACTATGAAAGCATTCAAGGAGTAAACAGAAATAAATCTAAAAATAACTTTGAGAGATTATGAAGTCCACACCACTCCAGCATCATCCTACTCTATCCTAATGACAACATGTCACTTCTCACCAGACCTTATTTTCCAATGATGTCTCTCCTATTCCACTACGTATTTATTATACAACATATATAATTTTTTCACATTAGACCCAATAAACAATTTTTTAAGAAGGTTGAAAATCTGGGGGAGAGCAAAACGATCACATCAAAGACCCATTGGTGCTACTGAAAACTGCTAATACTAAGAGTGCAATGCAAAAGCAAATGAAGGAAGTTACAAACTAGAGGCAAACATATTCTAAGCAATTCTGTTCATACAGATAAACCATAGCATCTCTCAGTTTGTGAGACACATGGAACAGACTGGAGATTACATGAGACATCACAAGTCATATACTGTGAGGAAATACAAAAGGGAACTCAGCTGGCTGAAAGGAGCCTAAGGCAAAAAGACGCTGAAGGACACAATTTAAACCAACACACAATTTAAACCAACATGCTGGAAGGCTGCCTGTTTATAGCCACTCCCTTACAGCTGAAGTAGCACAAATCAAGGTAAGAAACTACACTGGCTAGTAAAGGATGAGGAGAAAAAACCCCAAACAATAGAAAATGCAGGTGCAGCTGAGCTGGAACAGGTTGGCACAGCTGGTAGGAAGAGAGTGACCCTGACCATAATCTAACAGCACATTTCGTAACTCAGTAGTCCACAGAGCCTTCTCAGGATAGCACAGATACCATCACAAGAAATGTTAGAATTCCATTTGCAAGAAGCAGGTATCGAACTTCTTTACCATGGAGCATCAATCTGCTTTCATTATTTTAGCCTTGAATTTCCCAACATGCTACAGACTTCAGCTTTCAAACCAATGGATAAGAAAAAATGAAGAAACCTTAATGTTTGTTAATGGTTTTCCCTTCCCATGTACCAGTCCAGAATCTCAGTTCTAATAACTTACCCATGAAATACTTATTTCTCAGTTAATATTTCTCATGCCAAGATAAACTGAAAAAGGTTCAGGAAATTATGTTTGCATGTATTTACTGCAGCTGTGTAATTTCCTTCCACATTTTCCCTTGATTTTTGAAGACACCAGAACAAATCTCGCTTTCACCAGTATTCCTTGAGGTTTGATACAGGACACGGATGAAGGCAGAAATGAACATCATATAAGCTTTAGGGCTCAGATACATGGATCAGATAATGTGACTTACTGTGTATCAACTGAGCTGGAATAACTGCCTGTACATGTCCTTTTAGCTTGTCACAAACACACAGTAAAATGTATGAGCTAACACGCTTGGGTTTGCTTTTGCAATGGCCTGGGAGTGTGCACACGTTCACGTACTCTCCTAGGGTAGAGCATTATGCAACTTGTCAGGCTGTTGTAACTCTTACTGGTGCATAAAAGCCTATTAGGCAGATGTGATGGCTTGTCTCCCAAGCCACCTTGGAGAAAATTATGGAGATATGCTTTCAATCTTCTCTAGTTATATTTCTATTTTCTCTAGGCTGTAATAGTGTTGCTGTCTGTGCCAAAGAAGAATATATTTTTATTTCCCTTTACATTGGCTCTGTAATCTTAAGGCAGAAGTAATCCAGAAAACAGAACTTCAGCTGTATAGCAAATATTAATGTTTCCAAAAACATTTTCATTCTGAACCAACATAGAAAAAAGAAAATCAGAAATATTTTCTGGAAGAGGTTCCCCAAATATTTTGATCTGAAGATACCAAAATAACATCTAAAAATGTACAACCATCCTCATGTTAACTAATATAAAACAATGTGACACATAATGCAGATGCATAATAGATACCCTATGGACCACATTATTCCATGTATCCCAAAGTTCAAACAAAAAAATCCTAAACTAAAAATGCACTCAAAAGCTTTCACTCAGAGCTTTAATCAATTTTTGGTTTTTTTAATGAATCATTGTGAGAATATCTGTCCACTACCAGCTACTTCAGTTAGTTATTTACTTTTTCAAGTGTGTTACAAAGTTAGAGACATGAGGCACTGGCCAAAGGGATGTGTGGTGCCAAGCAGGCGTGGGGAACAGCTCTCTGACCAGGCACCAGCCTGTCCCTCTGCCACCCTTTGTGCCTTCCCTGCAGAGTGCTCACAGTTCTGCAGGAACCATCGCCAGGTTCACTTCACCTCTGATCATACCTCAGTCTGCATTCAGGTTTTCTGGGCAGGATAGACTGGAGTTCCCTCCCAGCACGGCCTTTTGGAAAAGGCAAGCATAAAAGAGTTATGTGAGCTATTCTTCCAGCAGATGAGAACACAGTGCCTGCCGTAATGGATTTGAACCTTTCAGCATTCTGAGCTGCCGGTTTCTTCTTCCTAAGAGTTATTATAATAAAATACTACAACTAACAGCAAAAGCTCTATCATTTTCTGTTCTGGCCCTGCAGTTATGATTAAGTGCACTCCTCTCACTCTCTGTTACTCCAGGCACAAGTTAGCTTATGAAAATTAAGCTGTCTTTCTTACTTCTTCATACATCACCACAAACAGCCAGACAAGAGAAAACAAGGCTATGATTCTGGCATGACCACAGTGAAAAATTACCGGGCAGGCAAAATTACAGCTGAATTGCTGGGAATAGGGCTGTATGCTGCCTGGCTGTGGGTTGAGACTTCTCCAGAAAGCAGCTGCAGCTACAGCATTTGCACAGAACAGCTGTCTGACAGCTCTCGCATGATGAGAAGCTTGGCTGTTGCTGGGAAGAGGTTTCCATGGAAAAACAGACACTTCTGAACCTGACAACTCGGTGCCTTCAATTCTGCTTTTACTTCACAGATTTTTGGTGGCTAATGGAGGGGAAAGCATTATCCTGTAACTCAGGCATTGAAGGGGACTCCAGACATTAGCTCAGCTCCCAGCTGTGATACTGATTTCTTGGGTGACACTCAACAGCCTCTTGCTCAATTCTCCCTGAATAAAACTTTACCCCTCTTCCATTTTGCCTGTCTCACATATTGCAAATGTTAAGTCCTCAGAGTTACTAAGTGTGTGCTACTTTCTACTGAAAGGCTACGAGCAGCAGCATGTGGCCAGGCTGGAGCTCCATCCAGCATGGAGTCATCTCCAGCAGCAGGGAGGAGCAGCTGTGCAGCACGGAGCACAACAGTGCAGTTGTATGGTGGCACTTCCTAATAGTGGTTCTCTGGATACAGTGACTCATGGCACATGACACATCTGGAGGAGTATCAGCTTTTATTTATGTTGGGTCTGGTACCTGCTGCTTTCATTTGGTGTCAGTCTTGGAGCCTGTGAACAATACTTTTCTATTCTGCCCTAGTTTTTTCCCCACTTTTAGAGGATCTCATCTTCTCTACAGTCTGTGATACAAAGGACCTTAACCTCAGCCCTTGCCTTGATGTATTTTGCTATTACAAACAATAAAAATAGTAGTAAAAAATTATAGTTATTACAGCTACTTTCAACATCTTCTTTAGTGGAAGCTTTATTTTTTTTTTTTTTTAAAACCTATAGTGGCTTTTACATGACTCCACTGCAATTACAGTAAGAGCACAGGACCCACTGCAAATACTTTGTGTGAATTGCACTTTCTCAGGACATCAGACTGTTTCCAGAAGGGGGAAAATAAAAAGACATATTAAAGGGGAAGGAAGGGCTGGAGTGCCACCTTCTGACTGCCCATGGCCAAAGGGTGATCTGGTATCACAGAAAAGATCTGTTTCAGCTCAGTTCCCCTGGTTGTTGGATTTGCAAGGTTTAGTCGTATTTGGTAGAAGCCTTCAAAGTTAAATCAAGTGCAAAATAGCTTTCAGCTTTAAGAACACAATAAGTAAGCAATCTCTACACTGTGTAGACTACTAAAGGAGAACAGAGCAGAACTCTGTCTTGCTACTTCTAAATACTTTAACAGCCATGGTTTAGATAATTAGGAATTTAATATAGAAATGAATGCTGGAGCTACAGCCAATACTGCCAGAGCAATGCAGGTCTTCTGTGTAAGCTGAGAGAGAGGAGAAGGACTCAACAAAAATTTAAGATTCAAGCTTGGCAGGATTCAGAACTGCAGCATTCTGTTCCCAAAATGGGACACAGAAATAGAGAATAAAAAAAACGACATAAGGGAAGAGGGGAAAATGTACATATTCTGAATGCTAGAAATATTCTAAATTGGCCAGTATCAAGCCTGATGAATACTGTCAGGACTAGTTGAATCTACACTGGTGCAATGAAGCAGGGGTATTTTCTGCATGACTCAGAGTTAAAATCTTTGATTAATGCTCTTTCTTTCTTTTCTGCTTCTCCTGATTTCTTTTTCTTTAGCCTTTAAACATCTGCATAAGACACCCTTCCTTTCTGAAATGTGTGAAGCCACATGCTTAGCTGGTATAAATTGGCATGATTTCAATGAAATTAGTGTACTTAAGCTGACTGATACCAGCTGAATGTGTTGCACTTCATGTTAAGTCTTGCTTGAATGACTGGCCCTTTCCTGATGGCCTTCCCGCCCTGATCAGATATTGGTTCATACAAAACATGTGGCTTCTAAAATCTTTCACTTCTCCTGCTACATCTCTCATCCGCCTCTTCAAACCACTGTCAAGTTCAAGCTCTTCATCCTCACTATTGCTGCCCTTTGCAATTCTTGCACTGTCTAGAAAAATTCATGTCTCTTGCTGCTCCCAGGCTCATTCCTCTCTTCTACTGCCATGTCCTCTCTCATTCCTAAAAGAGAATCTGTCTTCTCATGCAACAAATGCCCTGACTTACCTCCAAAAATTTATTTCAAGCACGAAATCCCTCAGGACTTTCCTCTATAGATTTTTTTAGAAATTTTACCATTAAGCCAATGTAAAATATACACATGAAACGTTGTGTATGCACTGCAACACAAGTGTACCAGACCCTAGAAACACAGTATGGTATAGGATACACTGTGTTGAGCAGAATTCAATACTTTGACCTTTACTGTGCATTTATTTCACAGGTGTGAAACATGTAACAGATGACATAATGCATTATATATGTATGCACACATTCACATGCACATACATATACACATGCATAAATATGTACAGATACGTGTGTGCAAATGCATAGTCTCTGCTATGAAGTGCTTCTTTATTAGATATGGAAATGGTAAATTTCAGGGAAAAATGCCTCCTGCAAAAGTTAAACTGTTTTGCTTGGTATGTCATTTGCATTAAGTATGTTGCTGTTTCCTATCAACCGTTACTCCTTCTTAGTGGACTAAATATTCATGGAGAGAAACTGCATGGACAGTTATTAAGGCAGAGGTTGGATGAGAGGGAGGCCAAAGAGTAGCTCACTGAAGGTACAGCAGGACTGGCTCAGGAGAGGAGAGGAGAGGATGGCTCCACAGGAGCATCATGTGCACAGTACACTGGTGCCAGGAGAAGAAGAGAGAATACAGGCAGTGAATATCTGATAAGAACGGATGGTAGATAAATGAGGCAGAGGTAGATACAATATATCAAGGGCAGAGAAAGTCAAGATGAGCCAGGTTGACTCAATGAAAGAGAAAAGAGCAAATGAAAGCAATTAAGGCAAACTCTGGCAATGCTGAAACAAGGATGTAAAGCAATGGTATCAGCTGACTTCTGGATGTACTCAGAGGTGGAGATATGACAAGGGCAAAATAAGTTTAAGCAACTCAGACCAGACAAGAAAAATAACTTGGCAAGAGTCCATACAGAGAGAAACATGACAAGTGTTTTGTATGTGGCAGGAGGGAGGATTCAAAAGGCATACATAAAAGGTGATCAAGAGGATGAAGTACACAGAACTGGATTGAGAGAAAGATTGGAGTGAAGACCTAGATTGGATTCATCTTCATAAGGAAAGATGAAAGAATGAAATCAATCAAGAGAAGAAAATATACTGGGTTTCTGTGCATCTTCTAGTGTCCTCCAAGGAGCTTGTTAGAAAAATTAAGAGGACAGTGAGAAGCCCAGCAAACCCCAGCAAAGCCAGTAAATCTATCATTAATGTTTGCAGCACTTTCATCTGCAGAATTTCAGGGAAATGGATTCTGAGCAGCTGAGCACAAGAGAGTAAGTGTAGAAAAAACTTTTCATTTTGCAACAAAACCTCTTGAGGTTTTCTGTGGTGCCTTCCAACCTGACCTATTCTGTGATATGCCCAACTCATTGCCATGAAATGTGCTCTGGCATGGAGTCTGAAGAAGAATGAAATGGTTGTGAAATTGTAAGCTTGAGCAGAAGAGAGGCCCATATCAGCTTCATGGGCTGCTGAGCCAGTCCTTCCTCACCTCAGTTTTTATGTCACTGTTTATAGTACAAATTGTCCCGGCAGTAGAACTGACATCTAATTACCAGCAAAAGGAGACTACACACAAACCTTTTCCAGCTGGTAAATATTCTTCTCTAACCAGGCTACAAGAGGTCAGCAAGATATACCCAGTGCTCTGACTACACACCTTAATTTTTTATTCACACCAATGGCTTTTCCCTTATCATGGTCTCCTTTTAAATTTTTGATTTATTCAATATAAAACCCCACACTCGAGTAAAATTGAAAACTTCTTTCTCTGATAGCAGCAAAATATCCTTGCGAACAAAGTCAATTCAAATCCACCCCTTCTAATATTCAGGCATTGATTTGAGAGAAAGGGTCCAGAGTTTCAGGAACATACAAAGTATTAAAACCACTGCTTGAATTTGTCTGTGAAGAAATACATGGTCACTGAACAAAGAATGCTTTCCTTTTTTTTGCTGCCAAAGGTAATGCAATGAAACTGTGAAGAGCAGGAAAGTAACTATCCATGCACTATGACTCTGCCTGTCTTAAGTGCATCAATTTTATAAAGAGGATAAGGTCCTGATATGTACATTTTTGTTGGCAGAAAGCCCATCTTTGAAATGTGTCTCAGTCATGGGGAGCTGAGCATCAGGATGCAGTGATCAATAAGACTCTGATGCAATGCCTTTCAGTAGTAGCACTTTACTAAGGAGAACTTACAGCAGGAGAAACTGAGGCTCGTGCTGATGGAGTGACACTTCCAAGGTCACTGGGGAGGTGAGTGGTGATCTAGGAACAGGTGCCAGGACTTGTGAGACCCAGAGCACTGATTTTAGACACTGAGAGACTGTCCCTAATGATAGCCTAGTGCCTACACTGTCACTGCCAGTAATCACTCAGAAATTCCCACTCAGCTCGCCTTCGAGCAGCTGTCAGCTCACTGGGTGCACTGATGGCTGAGTTCTTCCTTGCCACACCTCTGAATGCTGTGTGCTGCCCTGACATAGATTTACTTTGGGTACATCCCTTGGGATTCCAGGCATGTCTCATCACTTTCCTCTTGACGTTCAGGCAGCTGCATTTTTCAGTAGGGATGTTAACTGAACGATCTTAACTCATATTTGCACCAGGTTACAGAGGTCAGAAGTTGTCTGTTTGTCCCTCATTTTCACCACATCACTACACTTCATCAGGTTTCCGTGATTGTTCTCTGAGGCTGTTGGAATAGTGAACTTCTTTACTAGCAATGAATTAGAGAAAGAGAGTAAGGGCTTCCTAATAGTCCAAAGACTGCTAAGGAAACTTTGCACAGCTTCCTACTTCCTTTTGGGCAGTTATCATATATTAACATATCATATATTAACAGCAAGCTCGTAACACCCCTTTCTTCTTATTTAAAAGGAACAAATCTTTTAAATCGATTGACACATCAGGAATGTTTGTAAGCAAGAAATCAGTGTAAGTATCATAAGTACTTTCCCTGAAAATCAGAGAAATCCCAGAATGTAAAAGGAGAGGCAGAACCCCCCTGCCCAAGATGAACAAAATGAAAAGGATTGGTTT
>WEKY01047451.1:3226-15874 GCA_013390045.1 Picathartes gymnocephalus
CATTTATTCCCACATGAAAGGCTAGCAAGGGACAGAAGTCAATACTCTTGACAAGCTGTGGCACCCTCTTGACAACATCTGGGACCTTGGCTTCAGAAGGCAGCACACCTCTCATGACTGCCTGTCAGACCAGCAGATGGGCTCCTGAGTGACCCTTAACACAAAATCACCCCCTCATTGTTTCTCTTTGCAGCATATACATCTGAAATACCTGTAAGGTAAAAAGTGGCTTTGTCCCCATTTCTGAGCAGAGAATTGAAGCACTGGGAGATTAAGTGAATTGCCCAAAGTGATACAGGTAGTAAGGAATAAATCCTACTTTCTGACACCAACTCAGTGCTTTAGTAATCCTCTCAGTTACAGTTGCTATAAGAAAATAAGCCTGATCCCTTGTAAATATTGCCTAGACCTCCAGATGTGTAATCCTGCTTGAATGTGTAATGTCTGTTTCATTGGCTGGAGAATGGAAAGCCAGCTAACTACGTGAAGACATCATTATAACACTTTAAGAGAGCCCATCACCACATTGGATACTACTCACACTCTGCTGTTGCTGCCTTGTACAACCACAGTAAAGCTATGTCAGAATCTGTAGAGATGTAAAGTTATAGATTCTTCTTCTATCTAACAAAATATTAAATAAAGGCTTTGAAATTCCGTGCGTGTATAAAAGATCATATTTGTACATATTTTAAACACAGTACTCAGTGGTTTTTAATATTTTGAAATAACTATTTATTACACCTTAAAACATTACCTTCATGAGTTAAAGGCAAAGGTCTACACATTGGTCTGAAGTTCTAGCAGGTCATGGATAACACAGTGAAAAGCAAAAAATAATCAATTTTACCTAACTAAAATGTACCTATAGTTTCGTGAGACTGGTTAGGTATTGCCAAAATATGTTAATGTGAGTCTCTAATATTGAATTTTGAGGTATATAAATACACATAGAATGCCCAAATTTTGCTCAAGTTATGACAGCAGAGACCACAAAAATACTGATGAAAGTGAAATCAACAGAAGAAGAATTTTTAAAGTGCACCTACAAAAAACAAACAAACAAAAACAACAACAAAAAAACTAGATAAGATTCTGTTAATACTTACAGATATATTCATGCATTTTGAGAATAGTGACAAAAGAGAAAGATATCACAAATCTGAAAAGACTTCAAAGGTTTTTTTATTTTGATGTTTATAAGCGGTGTTCAATGNATTTTGATGTTTATAAGCGGTTTTCAATGGTAATGTTAGTTATTTGATCTCTAAGCTTTGCTAAATGGTTCACATTTAGCCAACCAGAATAAATCTCCAGTAGTTCAGAAAGGTTAACTGTACAGTATACTGTGACAGGATATTTCACCACATATTAATAAAATCTCACTCTTTGCTTTCTCTTCTAACAAGTATTTTCATTTTAATTCCCAAAAGCTTCTGCTGTTTCTCTGTTGTTCCTTTATTCTCTGATTTACTCTGGAACTCTTCCCCAGTCTTTAGGATGGTTATTACACCCACTGTTTTGTCCCCTAATACATGAGGAACATCATGTCAGTGAATCTCTTCATGTCCTTCCTCCACAATTTATTAATTCTGATAAAATAATGGAAAGTCACACAGCACAAAAACTCTTCTCATGATCAATATGGGTTGCAAGGGTCTCAATGTATTCCATATTGCCTTTTCTGCTGTTAGACTCAATCTCTGCATTCATTCTGTCCCACAATTCACCACCACTATTGAAAGTTGACCTCTTTGTATGTCCTTATTACCAATACTCCCTTCTCACATCATCTCACCAAAAGCAGGTAGCTGAACATGCCTGCCCCATCTTCTTCAGGTTGTCAGGGCCAACTCCACCTCATTACGAGCACAAACCAGTAAAGACTCAGGTGTGATTTTGTCTGCTCCAGAGGGGTCTATCAGCCCACTCAGAACTGCTCATATAGAATGAAAACAGAACAGACATATGAAAAGGGGAAACTGGGGGTAAAGAGAAGGCAAACAGAGGCAAATTTTAGGCCAAAATAAACAGTAGAAATACTGGTTTTCAATGCCATGTACCAAAACTGACTAATTTGAAAAACACTAAGATTAACTGTAATAGTGGAAAATATTAAATTGATTAGCAACTGAAATATATCTGAAATTTGTCTAAAAACTGTATTGTGATGCACTTCTCCAGCAGTCATTTTGAGGGGTGTAATATCTACCCTTCTTTACAAAGAGTTTAAGAACCCCTTTAAGATTTTCTCATGAAACCAAACTTTTGGAATAATAGAAACATCTACCTTGGACTTCATTACAGCAGAAAACCTAAGTGCTAGAAATATCTTGGAGGAATGGGGAGAAAAGGGAATGACACCATGCAAGGATGCTGTGATGTAACCAGCAGGTTAATGTAAAATAATGCAGATTACCAGTAATAGCATATTAACCATCCACCTTGAAAACCTCACTAAAAGTATCCCCAGTCCAAAAGTGAGATGTTAAACACTGTTCTTTCCAAATCAACATAATATGCAAAGTTAGAAAAGACTCATTTCTGTGGGACAGAAAATTTCAAAAGATCACATTACTTTGTGTGGTAAGGTATTAGAATGGACAAATAATTTCTGGTCAGGTCCAAGGTGTGAGACAATGACAGAAAGACAAACTTTCCAGGTTTCAGTGCAGCAAGTACTGCATTTGGCCTAATCTACTCAGTAGCATTTCCCTGAGAATGATGACCATGAGAAGACCAGGGCCTGGTCACAGGAGTCAGTGCTGACTTGCTGGCACTGCACCTCCCTTTGCCCTATCTCCTCACAGCCACAAATGTGACTACAAAGGAGGTACTTTTTTGATTTTTTTTTTTGTGCTTCTTTTGTTTCCACTGAATGGAAGTCTACAGTGTCCATTCCCTCAGGGCTACCCCACTGGCAGGCAACTTGGGGGAAAAAGGGAGATAAAATGTAGCTACCTTGTCCCAAGGAGCTCCCTATAAGAAGAAATCTGAAAAGCTACCATCATTTATTCCCTTAAATCTCCACAATAGGTAATTCTGTGGTACTGGGAATATTAACATTTTTTTGAAGACAATGCAAAGTGATGCCTGCACATTGAAGAAGTTATGTATATTTATACAAAGTAAAATATGGCACAGAAACGTGATATATATTTGCACATAATTACACTTCCTTTAGTATACTGCTGTCCCTGTAGGTTTGTGAATCGGCTGTCTGCCCACATTGTAAGCGTTCTGAGGAAAAGGGTGGCTCCATATCTTTATATAGTACCTGTACTAGCATCAGCATTTAACTGTGCAAATATTTCCAGTAGGAGTTCTGAATAGTAAGCTTTTCCCCAAAAGGGAAAATATCAATATGCCTTCAAAAATTTGGGACAGGAAATCGTTATTTGAAAATCATGTAAGTAGGCATTATGCTTTTGATCACAAATTTCTCTTCTGATATTCTGCTGAGAAGAAATTATCTTGAAATTAGTTTTAAGAAAGAGTAGAATTGTTATGCCATTGGAATAAACAATTTTCAGAAACAAAGAATTAAGAATTTAGAGGAAACATTTTACATTTCTGTGAGAAGTGACTGTAAAATAACAAACAAAACACTATGCCCTCATCTCCTTCCTCACACCCGTTGTGAGGAGAAACAAGACCAAGAAAATAACAGAACAGTGGGAATTTTCTCTGTGTAAAGAAGGGATTGTTATCAACAGCTCTGGCTTGAAAGCAACAGGTTGAAAATTTTTCAACAACTTTTCCTCTGGGAGAAAATTCTATTTCCTCTAAACGAAAATTTTCAAAATGAAGTCAACAGAAGTTTTACATTGGAAAGGGTCTTTAGGTATATTGGATTTTTTTATCCACAACAAAAGAGAAGAGACCACTCAGAGTAGTCATAGCTCAGTAGTTGTGCAGTTACCTGCATAAGTGGGTCCTTAGTTTAAGGTCCTTTTTTGCCCAACTCAGAATAGGACATTTTTACATCCCAGCTGAGTATCCTGGCTACGGAAATGGAATCAATCATACCCTTTCTTCAGCACGGTGATATTCTATAAAAATAATCCAGTGGTCCACCTACTTAAAGACTAACCCAATGGTCAGTGTATTCCCTTGAGAAGCAAGAAACAGAGACCCAAGGCACCTCTATGATAAATATTTAATCAGTTATCTGACATGAAAGAGCTCCACTAAAGCCGCTTGGAAAAGGACATTATACTCTGCCAACTACCATACATATCTAGTCAGCAGGAAAGACCTTGCTTATTTTGTTCCATCTATAAATATACACTAAAGAAAGAAAAACATGGTAATTGACAGCTTTCTCTTCTAGCACACTGCTGTGATCACTGTAAAGGCTAGAAAAGTTTATATGGAAAATAAGGGGCAAGGTTTTAGCTAGAGCTATTTATTGATGACAGTGACAGATATTTTTTTACCAATTTTTAAATCAAGATGTGGTCCCAGTTCAAGCAGTTATTATTCAGGGAACTCTCATGGCCAAGTCTGTCAGGAAGGCTTGTTAGGTGTTACACTAATTACTTCAGGTTCTGTAAGTTTCAAATTTATGAAGATGACACAATACAAGAAGGCAAGTCAGCAATGAAGGACAATGAAGTATCTGTGAATGACCTACTGAGCTGGTTGCATGGTTAGGCCATTTGTTCTGAACAAGACACACACCAAACATTCAGACAGTGGCCACAGACCCTCCCGATTTGAGGATAAACATCTGCCCTGAACAACTCTATGAGATTTTGGACAGACAAGGATCTTGTGGGCTTCTCCACAAATCCAAAAGAGCAAACAGAAATCACTTCTTTTCTTCCAAGGCTGTTTGCTATTTCGGCAGCCAGAGCTGCAATATAAAGTTCTACTCCTCTGTGAACTTTTTGTAACCTGAATATTATTCTTAAATTAAAATGCTTTAAAGGCACCAGTATTTCAACCAGATTTCATAGCAGAGAACAACAGCAGAAAGCATGAAATTCTTACTCTAGGTATCTACCATCTAGCCTGTCCAAAGCAGACATACTGTCTGAATTCCATTATATTCTTGGGGAGATAAGCAACACAGTTAGTGGAGTTTAAAGAATAATTCATCTGATCAAATTTAGGACAAGATGAACTGCTCTCTAGATGCCATTGACTGTATTGGCTATATCTTCATTGACTCTAATGGGACTTACACAAGTAGTTCAAATATGGCCAGATGCATTACATGTAACCAAGGCATGATGAATCTTAACTAGACCCTTTCCATTATGTGGGTAATGAAAATACTCCCAGCTACATTAGACAGTGTACATGATATGCCTGCACAAGGTGTTTTTTGTTTAAATCTCTTTGTTTCATCTGAAATTGAACTGAAGACTGCCTCAGCCTTTACCATGGCTAAGAAGTTGAGAGCAAGCAGACATATTGCTAGTGGTACTGTTCCTGGTGTGACATGGTGTAAAAGTACTGCTGTATCTCAGCAATGCTATCCTGGCTGGCCATCCAGCTTTGAGCAGATTACTGCCTTTGATGTGTGTGTGAACATGAATAAATATGCACCCCTAGAAATCAAACTGTATCCTTGTCTGCTTATACCAATATGCCCAATTCAGTAACACAAGGGATAACTGCCCTTCAGGGTTGAAAATTTCAAACATCTGACTATTCAAACTTACACTGATTGGAAATGAGAATTTTGGATCTTCAGTATTGTACTATTACTGGCCTTAGATTATAAAATATGTTACGTGTGACATAATGCAATTACTTTAACAAAAATTTGAATCCAAAGAGATGAATACAAGAACCTAAATATAGGAAAAAAAACACAGAAATAAAAAATTATGGAATATTTAGAAATATCTACACGCCAAAATATTTTAAAGAATGCTAGAAGGTGAAAAGTTTCTTGTAATAACTGTTCTCATAAAGCGTATGCAAATGTTCACTATAATGAATAAAAGATTATTAAATTCTTTTGTACCCTGAATCCATGTTTGGCTCGACCTTATCTCGTTACGAACTTGGTGCTGAAATAATATCTGCCAGATGGCATTATAATTCTGGGTTCAAGGAGCATGGGCTAATTCCTTCAGGTGAAATATTTTCAGCCAGGACATACCAGAAGTGGTTTCCTGCTACTTTTAAAATTTGTTTAACAGAGACCAATAGTTTATCTGAAAATACAGTCATACAGTTCAGTCTATTCCAATACTTTAACTGATAGGCACACAATTTCAAATAACCAACTGGGACATTCTGTTTTATTTCTTTTTATTGATTCTGGAAGGAAGAATAATCTGTGAGTTTTTCTCTAAAGTTCAGTAATACAAAATAGTTGTTTTCTACAGAATTATAGGGAACATGTATCTTTTATATTGTATATTACAGTAAAATTATTTTGTTTTCATTACTGACAATATTTCCATAAGTTCCTTATTTTCAAAAATTCTATTCCTCTCTGGGCATACATTATTTACTGGTAAAAGTAAGCAAAAGGACATCATTTCTCCAAATACATAGTACAGCCTTCAGTTCCAGTGTGAGATGGCATCATGGAGATTCTTTGCAGTTTTACAACTGAATATATGAAACTTGCATGAGCAGACCATAAGCTACATCACTTTGGAAAGGGATTCATGCCATTCTGAGCATGGGGTTATGAACAAGCACAGCTTGCTTTAAATACCAGAGAAACCCTCTAACTTGCTGTGGACTGAAATCACCACCAACTAAATTTATCTACTAGCAGAATATACAAAGGCTGCTACACAAGTGATCTTGAGTATCAGTGGACCTCCACAGGATCAAAAACTAAACACAATAAATCCATTCAGGTCTTCTAAAGAATTATATCCTACATTATCATGGTCAGGAATTAGGAGCTGTCAGACCATAGTCATGGACTATAAAGACACATCAAAATCTTGTGTATTGTGGCTCCACTAGGTAAAACTATGCTGCAACCCATATGCATATTCATGTAATACACATACAACCTCAACATCTCAATTGTATTAAGAGATTTGCAGAAGTTTTTTATTTTCTTTCTTCTTTTTCTTGTATTTGTTTGTCTGTATGTGTTTAACAGCATTGTGTTAGTCTTCAGTTTCATTCTTCATGCTATGGGAGTAACACAAAGTAACTAGAACTGATAGTCAGCAAACAGCAGGGAAATATTTTCAAAGCAGAAGAAACAGAGAAGATATTTTTGATCATGTTTTTGACCTGTCCCAGTGACCCTGTAGAGCACAGCACAAAACTTCATGAAAGGAAATATTTGTTTAAAAAGGTCTCTGAATCCCAGGATGTTGTAGTAGAGATTGTAGGCTGGTATTTTTTTACAAGTCTCTTCATGGTGGTTAACTGTAGTCAGGATGTAGATTCTGTTCTTAGTCAGCATCAGTGTTTTATACTGATCTTAAGCAGTATACTCATTTCAGTGCCTCATAGATCTTACCTACCAAAATTTAATTTTCAGCATGGTCACACAGCATTCGGTCAGCTTAGCATGTGGACATACTCTTAGTTTGATGATGTTTCTTTAACACTAACTACCTTAGCAAAAAATTCTGCGCATTTCCAAACGTTAAGTTTCCACAGTTGCAAACACCAAAATAATCAATTCCATGTGCAGAATTGCAGATTGAATAGTGGTATTAAATCACATTAATCCTTCTGCTTTGATGTATACCTTCTTTATTCAGCAACAACCATCACCCTAGCAGGGAAGACAGTAATAGCAGATCTTCTGACACTCAGAGGGTTCAGCCACAATCTGTGAGGTTTAGCAGAGATCAACCCTCAAATCTCTGAAGCCAAATTAGAACATAAGACAAACTAGTTTTGTTTCAACTCTCAGCTTCCTGAGTTTTTCTCAGTTTTCTTTACAACACTTACAGACTCAGTCTTCCTGTGCCTAAGACCTTTCAATTCCATAATCCTCCCTCTAGCTGTATGCTCTGTAACCTCTGAATGCAAATCAAGGGACCTCAGCTGGTGATTCTGGCTGGCTGCTAAACAGTCTTCTCACGCCCCTGTTAAAGTCCCCTTGTGTTTCGCAGAAAATGCTCTCTAATTCACGTATAGCTACCTTAAACTTTAGAAAAGATTATGGTGCAAAGAATTTGCACCAAACCACTTCAGACTCATATATTTCTGCACAGATATTTAGGTTTGAATGCATACGTAGCAATTTTATACATGGAGAAAAGCAAAAAGGAATTCCAAAGGACTTTGGATCTGATTCATACCTGTTCCTGATAGGCCAGAGAAGACCTTTGTGTCAGCCTCTCACTCTGGACATTGTATATGAGCATAATCCAGCTGTAAATTTGAAAGTTATTTTTTATTTTACCTGAAAAATTTTAGATTTGTTTCATTTTCACCAATAAAGCATAAATCCTTCAGAACATCAGTTAATAAAGAAAGAGAACAAAGTAGAAAAATTTAACAGCTCAGAAGACAGCTAACGGAATTTATCTATTGCGTACGTCAAACATTTTCTATAAGAAAATTCTGCATTCTGTTAACTATGTTTCCAATTTTTCTCTCCCCTTTCTTGCATTTACTTGAGTCCCATCCCCAGGGCAACACTAAAGCTGATGAACATCAGCAACCTGAGTCCACACAGGCCATTTTGGAATAACTCTCAGAAGACTAGGAACAAGCAGATCCTAAGATTGGCCGTGGCCAGGGGAATTGACACAGATCCCTACCTGCCAGAGGTGATTTTTCCAGTATGAGTTTTCTGCTGCAAATGCTAAATGTGTTGCTCAGCTCTTTATTAGAATCAGAACTTAGCAAGTTCTTTGCAGACCCTGCAAAATACTTTTAGCTTATCTAGATGGTGCAATAGGATCTCTACAGAATGGATCTCCAGATATTATTGATGACTGGTCCCATGCACTGTCAGAATAAACATGCAAGAACTACAGCTGAATATAGATATCGTGGTTGATTGGTTGGTTTGTTGGTTGGTTTGGGTTTTTTTCTTCCATGTTCTATAAGATCTAGGACATTGCTGCTCTCATTGAGGAAAGGGATAATTTAGTCATTTTAACTCCAATATGAACAATGAAGCAGATAGATATTCCTCCCTGGAAGGAGGAAAAGTGTCATTTTCTTGAAGGTTAGAGGAGGTCAAATCTATGCCTTCACCATGTATAATACAAGGGGGTTTTATGTATATTTGACTGCCTAAAACTTTATAAGAAAAAGGTCCAGATTCTTTATAAACAAGTTGATTTTGGAAATGATGACACTCTCTGTTGGGAGGTCTAGCCTGCAGGCTACTGACCTCCACTCTTGGGGAAGGGAGATCATGCTACTCAGGGCTCTTTCAGTCTGTTGTCCCTGAATGATGGTGTCCAGATGAAGTCCCACCATGCAGAATAGGAACATAAATCAACATAGTTCTTACAGGATGTCAAGAGCATTTGTTGTTTGTGGGTGGTTTTCTGACCTGTTCCAGTGGGGAAAAGAGAGAACATCCCTGTCCTGTTGATCTTTATGAAAGTTCAACAAGTTCCTTATTCTCAAACTATTCTGCAGTGACTGTCTCTCCAGCTACCCTGGAGGGCAAAGCAGTTACTTCCCATGAACATAAATGTCTTCAGAACTACCCCAAACTGAGTAGCCAAAGGACTCAAAAGCTATAAAAGAGAATTGATAGGCAAAGAGATCATAGACACACATTTACACAATTCACATACAAGATATAAAATATGAAGACCTGTGGATGCTAGAAACAGCCTGAGTAAAGAACTCAGGCATGTTTAGAGCAAGAGAGAAAGTTTTCTCACAGTTTTGCTAGCAATGTTTATAAAACGGTTTCTAAAATTATGAAAACATGGTCTTGCAGCTGGTGTGATAAAACTATTATTAGTTAACCAATAGTTGTATAGTGTGTTCATCTTTCTAACCAATAGTACAATACCTGTACATAGGGATTATAAAAGATGTGTAAGTTTGAAATAAAGTTAGTTGGAGCCTGATCTGCGTTCTGGGAGTTTTGTCTTGTTTCCCCTGCTTGATAGCAGGAAACAACCACAAAGACCTGAATCTTATTCCATGAAAAGATCAGACTGAAATACATTAATATAAAATGTGTGGAGACATTTCTTTAATAACTAGCAAGCAAAATATTTTGATCTTGCTCATGCAGTCATTAGGACACACTAACTATACAGGCTGACATTCCCACAGGCAGCAGGAAAAGAGCTACCATTGTCAACAGCTTACATACGTATGTCTTTTTGCATAGATGTATTACTTTGTTTGTGGTGGGACTAAAAGGATGTGGAAGTAAAAGAGTGCATATATTTCACAAGATTAAAGCAAGGTATCCAAGTTCAACAACTATCTGCTTCTGATTTTTAAAATAATACTATCTTGATGTTTTCCTATGTCACCAAACTGCTCTTTATCCTTGCTTTTCTTCCACCACTTACAAGACAAACATCTCTTTTCTTAAAAAGTTAAAGAAACAAGAATCTCACTGGTTTTAACGAGGGGAAAGGATGGTCAAGTTATTTTATACTTGAAATTCCCAGTGAGAATTTTAGGAGAAACAAGGAGAGGGTTAATTTCTCTGTATTGTCAGCAGGCTTCCTTCACCCCACAGTGAAGATTCCAGAACAGACCAGTAAGATGCAAATAACAAGGCAAATCATAATAATGATAGTAAATAAATAACAGTGTTAAGGCATATTCCAGCCATCTCTTCTGCCTTTTATTTTGCCAGAGGCATTCTACTTTTTTTTATTAAAATAAAACAAATAAAAAGCAGCAACATTTTTTATCAGCTTTGAAAATATTATTTTAAAATGGATCCCTCTCAGCAATTTTATTAAAATAATGTTGAGTATCTTCACTTTTAAAAGTGGAAATGATTCTGTGCTTTTAATTTCTTTCTGAAGTGACGAATTGCACAGCACCAGAATGTTGCTTACCATTACTGGTTCTGGCCTTAGGGAATGTTACTTTATTACCTTTCCAAACCATACTTCAGAGGAATTAATTAATTGATGCTCTTAGCAGCCTCATCCTGACAAAAACATATGATACTCAAATGTTAAACATGGAAGCTAAGATGAAACTGTCAGGAGAAGGCTGAAAGTGGTTATTAATATGGGTTTTGATAAATATCTTCTCAGGCTCACACTGTGCCTCGTCTACTTTCATCTTGGAAAGTAGTTAATCTGATTGATGAAGATCCTGTTTCAGATTGTCTCCATGCTGAGTTTAATAACTGCTTCTTTTTTTTTTCTCAAAAATAAAAAGTCCCTTATTGCACGGCAAAAAAAGCTTTGCACTGGCATATTTTGCAATCATGTAAGAAGTCTAACAGTGAAACCCTTGGGTTTTTTCACATTCCATGCTTGAACAGTGTTGTTTAATTACCACACCATTCCATATATGACAGTCTACTCCCTCCTCCCTCTGTGCCTTGCAAAGCAGACTCTGATAAGAAAATTGTCATGTGCTGCTAATGTTAAGCCCTTAGGCTTAAAGAGTAAGCTCATCATGGCATCCTATCAGGCCTCCAGCACAAAGGGGCAACACAGCAAGACAGTTTTGTGTCATTACTAACATTCCAGTGTTAAAAACGAGCAAGCAGGGGGTTTTGTTATTATTTAAATTATTCTGCTCTAAACATATAGCCACAGTTATGGTTGCCAAGTTGAATAGAAAAGTGTACAGATTAACATCTGTAGATGCATTACCATACCAAAACAAAACTTCAAAATACAGTATATATTTTAGAAAAAAACTTCAAATATTTTCTAAGCAACAAATTCTACAGATAAACTTGGATAACTCTGAGGGCTAGTGCAATACTGAGGAACAGGTTGTATCTACAATCTATCCAAGACTCTATAGCCATTTAAGAAATTGTCTGGGAAATGTTATTTTTTTGTGAAAATATTGACTCATCAGAAAATAAATTTGGAAAGGTTCAGTTTCTGCTGCCTTTTGTTCCAAAAATGATGTAACATAATGTTCTATTTCATGTATGTTTTTATCTGAAATAGCTCTTTATTTCAGATTTTAGTTGCTTTTCCTAATTAAAAGCATGAAAGGAAAATATATCTAAGTAAATGTAAAAAACTGTTCCAATTCACTGAAACTTTGTTTTTATACTGGTACCATGCAAATATTTCTGGAAGGGCAGCACAAATGTTTTCATTCTGTAAAGAATTACAATATATTAGGGCAGAGCTCCCTGAAGCCTTCTCTTAACAATGTAGGCAAACTCAATTTTGTTCCTGCAAGACCAGGGGGTCTACTGGGAGCATAGTGCTACTTGTTCCAGCAGCTGAGGCCTTAGCAGACTTCAGAGGGGACGGAGAAGATGCGAATCTGTGTAGAGTGAAGGAAAACACCTGAAGGGCCAGGCTGGGCTTTCCTTGCAGTAGTGGTAAGGAACAGGCAAGGTGAGAATTAAAACTAGACATCTATTAGAGGCAGATGCTACGGAGCCCCACATACCTAAACCCCTTACTGGTGGGATTGGTGGTACTGCACAAACTGATATGGTTTTCCAGGGCCTAAACTCTGATAAAGGAAATAGGAAAGACAAGCAACATCTACAGTTCATCAGCTTCCACATGTAAATTAGGGATGTTGTCTCAGGTTGCAATGCAAGAT
>WEKY01047453.1:0-15272 GCA_013390045.1 Picathartes gymnocephalus
ATCCCTAGAAGTGTTCAAGGCCACACTGGATGAGGCTCTGAGCAATGTGTTCTAGCGGAAGATGTCCCTGTGCAAGGCAGAGGGGTTGGAACCCTGACTTGTTCTCTTATAACTCCTTGAAAGGAGGTTGTAGCTGGGGAAGCCTCTTCTCCCAAGCATTCAGCAACAAGAGGAAATGGCCTCAAGCTGCACCAGGGGAAGTTCAGGTCAGACATCAGGAAGAATTTCTTCAGAGAAAGGGCTGCCAAGCGTTGGAGCAGGCTGCCCAGGGAGGTGGTAAAGTCCCCATTCCTGGAGGTGTTCAAGAAATGACTGGATGTGGCCCGGGACAAGGTGGTGATCAATCAATGGTTGGAGTCAGTGACCTTGGTGGTCTTTTCCAGCCTAAATGAGTCTGTCATCTTTAAGGTCCCTTCTATGACTCTATGAAGAAGTGGCTTAATTGTTTAAGTAAGTTCTAAGTCACTAAAACCAAGCTGCAGAATTGCTTACAGTAGGTTGCAAAGTCAACAGTGATAAGGGAGTATTCTACCAGATAAAGTAAAGATTTAAAAATAAATAAATAAACCACTAAAGAGGCCATTCATCTTAGATTTTGCTCCTGTAGTTGCCGTACATTAAACTGTATCTCAGTGTTTTCCTCTCTAGTTTCTGCCTTAGATGGTAATTCAGGGAAGTGCAAGTTATAAACTAGCTGTGACAAACTGGGTGTAACCCCACCCCCTGGCTGATGCAGGAATACCAACGGCAGCAACACCGACTCCATAAATCCGAGTCACTCTTCACCCCCTAATCTACAGATTAGCCAAAAAGACCACTGTCAGCAAAAACTGCTCAGTCCCTAAGAGCTTCTAAGAGAAATATTACACTGGTGTCTTTCTTACTACAGCCTTTAAAGCCTGGGAGGTCCCAACACAAGCTGAAGACTTGACCAGAGTTTTATACATGCAGGATTTCTCTCATATAAACAGGTACTTAAGGCATAAATATTCTAACATAATAGTCAGCAATAAAACTATTTAAACACAGTCTGCTAGTGCCAAACTCCATATTGACAATCCAGAACCCTTGTGTCTCTGAAGTCCTTGACAAAACATTAAATGACAGAGCTCTTTCCTTATAAAAATAGTTACATAAATTTACATGCACAAAGAAAAATAGTCACACCTTAGCATTCAATTAGGCTGCAAAGTTTTGTTACCAAAACACCCCACTCAAACCAGTTACCAGCAGCAACAGTGAACTACACCAATAACTGAATGTTCAGTATTTGGGAGTCTGAGAAAAATTTGGAAACTGCTGCTCTGATCATCTTTTGTACTTGGGAAGCACTTTTTGCACCATTAACGTGGAAGGCTTGTACATCAATGATTCAAATTATTCTGCAAATTAAAGTGTGGAGGCATGAACAGGAGAGAATTAATTACATGTTTCATGGGGGAAATCCTTGTCAGCTCAAGTCTTTCAGATTCAAGTTTGAGCTCAAATTCATGGTTGACGGTGTTCAATGCACAAATGATTTCAGGTAGGTTTGACAGGGATCTCAGAAGTTACTAAACTTGTAAACATTCCCACCAACACTTCTTGCATGACTTTGGCATAATTAAAAAGATAAGTCTTGTCCAGTTTTGAAGAGGACTTAAAATCTATCAGATCCAGTTCAGGTGCAGAAGCACAAAACCCACCCTGCCAGACTGACTTCTCATATCTTGGCCCTAAAAACTGGTCTGTTAGAAGTTCAAAGCCTTCTCATTCCCCTGGGAAGAATTCGACCCTTTTACTTTCTCTTAAACCTCGATTCTGACAGGTAGACAAATCATAATTAGCAGAACATACATTTTTATTTGACTCCCTCCAGCTTTAACACTACCCATGTGTGTACACCATCTACTTGTCTGGCAGAAGAATCTATTATCTATCTAAGGCAATGTGGGCAAGTTCAACTGGTCTTGCTAAATGAAGAAAGCTGGCTGAGTTTAGATAATTTTTTTGCCATTGTATCTTGTAATTTTCAGTACAATGTATTGTCAGAAAAAAAGAAAAGCTATAAAAGTCATATTTTATAAAGCTATGTCAGGTACAGTAAAGTACAAACATGTTCTTATGATGTTAATGAAGCGACACAGGTGAATAAATTGGTATTAACATGGTTTTTTACATTTTAAAAATTACAGCACCTAAAAGCTTTAAGGCATAATTTCTTTTGACTTATTCCATAGTCATTAATTTGAAAATCAGAGCAGAGATAATTAGACCAAACTGACATGTTTCATGTACATGACACTGTGTAGACTGGACTTTTCAATTGTTCCGTGGCTTGCTACTAAAGCTGAACCTACCTTCTTTCAAGGTAACCCTGCTAGCACTCACACACACACACACAAATTAAGAAATTCAATATTATTAAATGAAATATCTACCTGAGAGCTTCATGAGGAGCTCAGATGCTGCCTTGACTGACATGTCCTGCCTCACCACATTTGCCTGTGCTTCTTGTGGCTTGAGTTTCTCCTCAGAGACGTTTGGAGCTGAGGCTTCAGATTCTTGGCTAAAGACGTAGCTGGACTGAGACATGGCTGAACTTGCAGCTTCTTCATCCTTAGGCTCCTCTTTCACTTTAAAATTAGGAGTCAGGGGCTCTTTTTGATTTGCAGCTGTCAAGAGAAGGAAAGAAGTGAGACTTAGTGTAATATATAATCTGGGAACAGCTTGTAACAGGAAGAAACCATAACCTGAGAAATGCTAGAGCACTGGAAGCAGACAAATCAAACTGTGTTCAAAGATGCTTCAAGGCGCAAACAAACTTCTGCACTTTTTCTACAAAGGGGCAGTTTTGAAACACAACAATTGCATGTAACAAAACCCAGGAGAACATCCTCTTACTTTTTTCCCCCTACTCCTCCTAAAAGCTCTTCTCTGGTCTTTGGTTTGTAGGTCTTCTACAGGCTTGGTGGAAGTTTAAAACATCATTTCACGTAAGAGCAAATTTGGCAATGCCCATGGGTATGATATACTAAGGTTTTAGAGGATGGAAGAGAGGCAAGATATGAAGAGTAGGAAGACAGAAAACCCAAGAGGGGAGTAAAAGGGAAAAGGTAGCAAATTCTTAGGTCCTACAAGTTGCTATGTTAAGAAAGAGAACTGAGGGATTTTCAGAAGACAGCTCTGCACTGTTCCAAGCTCCATATCCATAAAAAGAAACAGAGTAAGTTTAAAATACTCCTTTCGAATACTCCATCTAAGCAGCTGTACAGCCTCAGAGGAGGGTGAGGAGAGTTTGGGGGGCTGCTTAAGATCTACACACCGAGCAATGCTCATCTTGAAGGGTCTTTCCGATCCCCCTCGACAGCAGCAGATCCTTTGCACAGTGTTTGGTTAAAAGGATAAAACCCAGACCAGCTCTTAAACCATATTTCCAAGCCCAGCCAACACAAATTCATGGGGAGATGCACAACAAGCAGAAGGCTAAAGAAGTTGCACTATTTTTCAAGTAAATCTTCCTATAGTTTTTTTATGTTTAACCATGAAGATAAACTTCTTTCCCTGTCTCTTCATGACCTTCTCTTGACCAAAATATCACTTTAAATTCCCAGTAACACACAGCAGATGACTTGTTGACTGCCATTAGCTTTGGCATTAACTTTACATCTTTCCTACCTCTCTAAACTTCTGTCTCCACAAACACAAAAGACAGAGCATCATCCCCAACAAAATCTGGCAACATTTACCTGCTTAAACCCTTGATCTACTTTCTTCTCCAATTCACAATTTCTTACCTACTCTCAGTCTAATCACTTTTCTGGCTTTTTTCCTCAGACACTCTTCTTCTCAGCAACTCCCCCAAAACTCCTAGAGAACCCAAATTCCTGCATCCCACTGTGAAGTGCTCACCATCTCCCCAAGATCAGAACTCAAAAGTATGAGGTACAGCTGTCATCTTTATCAGAACTGAACACACTTGCTACTTTGAGCCTTTGTTCATTTCCACACAGTTCAAGTTTTTTGTGTTTGTTCTTGGGGGTTTCATCATGGTTTTTAAAGCTACTGCATTACCCTGTATCACAACACATCTTTTCAGTTTATATTTCAGAGTTGTCTGATTTTCCTCCTTGTTGGTTGGCAAGCCAATACCAAAGAACAAAATTAAAGCAAGTGGTATTAAAGAGTGCACACATAAGCAACATGCACATACACATTAGTTATATTCACTAGTTCAGAAATTACATTACCTTATATCTGTAATTTTTAACATGACCTATAGGCACTTTTACCAGCATTAGGAATTGTTTGGTTTTTTTTAAAGAAGAGAAAAAGCAGAAATATGAAACACTAAAACATGCTTTAACCCATAAAAATACAAATTAGAGCTCTCAAGCCAATCTTACCTTTACTAAGGTACTAACAAAAAGATTCCATCGATCTTCTTTATCCTGGCCTCAGTCTGTTCTGGAGTTTGACCATGGATGATGCATGGTCACCAAAAAAACCCCTAAACAAAACTAAGACCCAAACCTACTCTGCTGAATTACCTTCTGCTGTCTTTTGTTTTTAAAACATGCCACTCCAGCTGCTATGCTGATATGAAAAATACCTCCACCAGGATCTGAGTGCAACCAAGAGAGAGCAGTCTGCCTGAACATTCAGAGAATATTAAGGAAAGAAGAGGTCTTTTGAATTTATTAATTTCAAAAAGGTATTAATTCAAATTTGTCCCAGAAAATAAAGGAAGCATGAGTCTGAGTGAAGAGGTAAAGACGACCCACTGAGAACAACCATTAACCTGTGGACCCAGCCTTGTCTCTGCCATGAACCAGGGCAGAAAATGAGCTAGGTAGAGGAAGTACTATAGGCTGGGTGAGCCTACATGCTTTCACCATTTAAAGTAGAAGTGACATTAAACTTACATAGATCAGTGTAAGTTTGCAAAAACATCCAGAAACAAACACACTCTGTAAAATAATTCATATAATATCACAGACGTAAATGAGGAACTTATTTCAAGAGTTAGGTGCTATAGTATGCAGTGGCATGTGCTTATTGGATTATCCTACCACATGCAAAAGGATCAAAAGGAGTGCTTTTGAAAGAAATGAGCATTTTTTTAAAACCCTCTTATCACCAAGGCAAAAGCCAGCAGCCAATCTGACCCAGTCCAAGGGCAGGTGTAAGGTGGTGCCTCTATGCTCTTCATCCCAGGGTATCCTCAAAACCTACTAAGATGAAGACAAGTTCTAATAGCTCAGAGAACCAAATAATTCAAGGTAGATCACATCAGAGTTTAAATAATTTAGTGGTAGTCCAGTTCTCAGACTCTCAATTCAGGAAGAACACTGAGGTGCTGGAGTGAGTCCGGAGAAGGGCAACAGAGCTGGTGAAGGAGCCGGAGCATGAGTTTTATGAGAAGCAGCTGAGGAAGCTGGGGGTGTTTAGCCTGGAGAAAAGGAGGCTCAAGGGTCACTACCACTCTCTACAACTCCCTGAAAGGAGGCTGTAGCCATGTGGGGGTCAGCCTCTTGTCCCAGACAGCCAGCAACAGGACAAGAGGAAATAGTGCCAAGCTGAGCCAAGGGAAGTTTAGGTTGGACATCAGGAAGAAAGAGCGATTAGACGTTGGAATAGGATGGCCTGGGAGGTGGTGGAGTCACTGTCCCTGCAGGTGTTTAAGGAAAGACTGGACATGGCACTCAGTGCTGTGGTCTGGTTGACAAGGGGGTGTTTGGTCATGGATTGGACTCTATCTCAGAGGTCCTTTCCAATCTAATTGACCCTATGAAGTGACAGATCCAGAATTAATCAAGTTCCCCTTCTTTCCTCTGTCACCTTTCCCTTTCTGTCCCTACCCCACACGGGCTCTCCTGCAGTGCCAGCATGTGCTGCTGGGAGCCACTGCCTCCTCACACTTTGGAGCCATCATCCAGGGTAACTGATAAACACCACCACATCGATAACAAGTCAAGCAGCACAGCATCAGACATCATCTAAATGAGCTCTTCATGAGATATGTGTACTCTGTGTGTTTACAGTACTTCACCTATGAGAAAAATAAAACGTAGTCAGGGCCCCCCAACCCAGAGGAAGCCCTGAAGGTGTGCCTTTGGCAGTATTACATGAAGGAAAAGAATCCCAGACTGTGGTTCTTACCTATTTCACTGATTCTGCCTACTCTAGCTGCTTTGCTTTGGACAGAAGAGGGCATCAATATATTAGGAAAGGAGTCTTATTTCTTTAATTAACTGGCAGCACATTCCTTGAACTGATGATGTTTTCTAAAAATCAAAATTTCAACTGTAGATAAATCACAAAAACAGAAGAGTTATTTGCCTCATTTTTCTTCCCCCAGAAAATAAAATAAAAATCAGACAACTACTGGGTCAGTTTCAAGCCAATTGCTACAATTAATAGAGTTTTTATTCTTTCTTGAAATATACTAAAGCAGCTCCTAATGTAAATAAAGCCTAAAATAAAAGGAAAAATAAAAAAAGGGGAGGTTATCTCATGTATCAGATCCATACATGAAAGCTAGAGGGAAAAAAAACCCCACAACATAAAAAAGACCCCCTGAACAACAAAAGTCCCCATCATTCCTGCCTCTGTCCCATCTTGAATCCACAACTATGGACAAAATTGCTAACACATGGGGAATAGCCACTGTGATGCATCCACTAGTCATTTTAAGGAAACCAAAAAACGGATGTAAGAAAAAACCATTGCAAATAAGGGAATTAAAAGTTTACTATGAGCAATTTTTTAAAATCCCATGACTTAAGAATCCTTAAAAAAAAATTAGAACTAGACAAGAATAAAAAGAATATGTTGAAGATTATTAAAGTATGTTTGAATGACAAAATTATCACACCCCAGAAGGAAGAGTATCTTCTATCTACATACAAAAATAGATACATACACATATCCTAATTTGTATTTAATTTACATGCATTCGGAACAGCAGTGAGAACAGAATGAAAGATGTGTTGTCTGCAGACTGAATAAAAAAAACCCAGCAATTTAATTTTGAAATACACAGCGAGGAAACAAAACAAACCCACATAGCAAATTAAACCAACAGGCAGGAATCTCTGAAGCACAGTGGCTAATGATCCATTTGTTCCATTCCATATCCAGAAAAAACACAGATCAAAGAATATTCCAGACTGCTGATTTTATCTTCCTGGTAACTGGAATCATTTGATCCATTTGGCAAAAGTAGATGATGAAAGTTATAACACTTCCCTGAAACTGCCAAATGCCACAAGAAAAGCTTTGGGCATCTGCCACTAATCTGAAACACTCTGGTAGAAGCTGCTAACTCCATCAGTCCACTTAAGAGGATTTTTAAATGCTCAAAATGTTTATAACTGAAAGAGGAAAAATGGGCTGATTACTTCCAAGCCAAGCTCAGTGTTACAAGACCATCTCCTCCAGGTGAAAACAAAAACAGCAGCAGATCAGGTAAGATTGTGAGGAAGCTGGAGAAAAGAGAGGGAGCAGTGAAAAGAGCAAGGAGGAATTTGTTGCTGATAAGAAAGAATTGCTTGCAATATGGGAATATCTTCTCTCTACAAAGGAGCAAAAACAGGGGAGAGAAACACCACCAGACCTACCTTTATATTTGTTTAAGAAAACAAAAAACAAAAGAAACAATCAGATGATTGAACTAACAAGGTTTTCAAATCCCATTTTGGATGGATGTGAGTGAAAAGCTCACGAGCTCGGACCTCTGCTCAGAGTTATGGTGTATTCAGGGAAGCAAAAGAACCATCAGCTTAGTCCAGTCCTATACTCCAAATATAAGAGTTTGTGTAACATTAAAACTAAATTGTAAGCAGAGACTTCATTCAGGATAATATTGCTGGTTTCTTTTAAGTTGTATTGGACTGAATACACATAAAAGGGAGTTTGTTTTTCTGCATTTTAAGTTGATGAATTGGAATTACACTGCTTTATTTTGCTAAATTCTACACATTCCTTCAAGACGTCAAACACGATGGGAGTGATTTTAAGGATGCTGGGAAATTGTGGATGCAATGCTAAAAATTGCTGAAAAGAGATTATAAGGGTGATGATATTTCAGTAGCAAAGATTAGAACAAGATTTTATTTGCCCAAGTTTTAAGTAGATGTGCTATTGCATATCAGAATTTTACTTCAAACTAAACGTCTATATGGAAACTAGGAAAACGTGAATCTGGAGAGACTTCAAAGAGACAACTTGATGACATCAAGGGTATTTACACTGACAGAAGCATTATGGAATTCACAGTATTTTTAAATTAAGGACACGGCTCAATAATTGCCAGTCCTATGCACTTACATATTCTAATTGAAATTTTACATTCTGACATAAACTACGAATCCTAAATATAGACAGCATGGTCTTTTCTTTGGAACTTGCTACTCAAATACATCAATTATGGCAATTTAATTAGACATGCTTTTATTTTATTAAAAATAGCTGTTTAAAGAGTTCAAGACAGCCAGTTCAGTACTGTCAATGGCAAATGATAAAAACATTTCAAATTACTTGTGTTACCTTTAAGAAATGCAGTAATTTGCAAGAGCCAAACAGAACAAATAATCTAAGTGATTACTAAGCTTTTCTACTAATATGCTGCATGTAGCTGTCTGATGATTTACTCTCTGATTATTCCATTAATGGAATCAGCTAATAAAACACGAATGAAAAGCCTAAATATTTTGGACAGTCACCAAAGTCCCATGGTGGCTTCATTTCCCAAAATAAAGACTCGACTCCTCACACGACAGGGACAGCAGATATGACAAACTGAGAGAAAGCAGTTTCTAATTAGTTTAACACAGCCAGTGCCAAACCCTCAGCATTGTAGCTCCTTCCTCCTGTCTTTTTTTAAGTTCTTCCATGCAAGTAACTTGGGGAACATAAAGAGAACAGCAGAGGCAGGGCACACTTGATACCACTCCACAAGATGAAGAGGGCTGCTTGCTGGAGCAATGCACTTGTTTAAACCCAGAGAGGTGGGGGAGAGAGGCCAGCAATGAAGGATGTGTACCAATTACTGTTTCCACACAGAATCCCGTGGAGAGCAATAGTGCAAGGATCCCATTCCTTTTGCTGGGATTCATTTATTTCCGAATGTTAAAAGTTACTGTGGCACATAACATAGGCACAGTAATAACATCACTAGGGTACACTGGCCATTGTAGTTTGGAACAAAAAAAAAAAAAAAGCCTGAAAAGTGGGTGGAAGGACATCAGTATTTAAAGAGATGTCTTGTATAATGTCTGCCACTGAAACCCTTGAAATGGGAAAATCAAATACTCTTCAAATTAAGATATGAATGCTGTTACAAAGTTTCAACTTGGAATTAATGGATTGAGGGAGGAAAACATTCGGGCAAAACACTGATAGAGCAAAATACTGGGAAAATTAAAAGTGTACAAGCAGACCTACTGCTATCAGAGGGGGAAGACCTGAAGGTAAAAACATGCCCATGCTTAAATATTCTTTTCTTTATGTGTTGAGTCATCTGCTAATTGTCTTTACAAATAAATCTGAATAAAATTTCAGAGAACCATTTTAAATTTCTTGTCAATTTAAAAGCCTCCCCTTCCTTATACTAAGACCTAGAGAATGAAATCTGGAAAGCAAATGTCAAGATTTGTTATCATTTTTAGATTTACATTTGATGATTTGTGTTATGCCTTATTTCATAAAACACATAACTAAAGATCTTTGTGGCAAGCAATGGCACAGAATTGGGGATGAAGTTATCTCGAAAAGGTCACCCACACCAGTATTTCTCAATCTCTTTAAATCCAAAGCTCCCCTGAGCCTTTATGAAAAAAAAAAAACTTGAGTGGCTGTTTTGAGCAGTGTCACCATAATTAATCTCTGGTCCACTCAGGTCTAACTTTGAACATCTGTAAATTTTTCCCCAGTTTGCATCCCTACAGCTTGCAGCTTGTTTTTGTTCAAGTAACATTTCCTATGAAGCCACTCCTTATGACATCCTATGGTCCACTGATTGAGATACAGAGATTTAGTCCATCTTACTGCCTAATATGTGACCAGCCATATCTGACAGGCAGCTGCCTTTAAATTTCCCCAGTGGCAGAGATGCCACAATCTCTCCAGCCAAACTATCCTAGAGGTATAAATCTCTCAGCTTGGGAAAGATTTTCCTAATACTAACTTAAACCTTACATCAATACATTCCTGTTACTTTTTGTCCTAATTGCAATGATTTTATTACTATAACCTCCATTCTCCTGAAAACTATGCTAAGTCCCATGGAAAACAAAGAAGTGGTTGGTGACAGCCAATGTGGCTTCACCAGGGGCAAGTCATGCCTGACCAATTTGGTGGCTTTCTATGGTGGGGCTACAGCACTGGTGGACACGGGCAGAGCAGACACATCCCTCTGGACTTGTGCCAAGCATTTGGCACTGTCACATGTGACATCCTTGTCTCTAAGCTGGGGAGATGTGGGTGGATGTGATGGATGGACTTCAGCAGGTTTCCCATGAAACTGGAGGTATACAGATTGACACCAAGCAAGAAGAGAAGCAATAAACATTGGCAAGCAAAAATAAATATTCATTTAGAACATCAATATTCAATAAGAATAAATGCCAAATTCTAGAAGTCTATATATCTATCTACTGCTTCTTTCTTAGCCACAAGGCCTGTCAGACAAGAAAATTAGATTGTTTTGACATAATTTGGTCTCAAAAAATCTGTGTTGGCTGTTACAATTGGCATATACAATTTGAGATGTCAAAAGATTTATATCATTGAAAGGTAGGGCAAATAATTGAAGCTCTGATGGGCCTAACAAGACTGTCGTAATAAAGAAATCACTGAAAGGAACTTTGTTCAGCAGAGCTGAACCGTCAGTACTGTAGCTAATACTCAGCCAACTTGCTAAAAGAGAATTACTTCTACTCTAAATTTATGCACTCTGTATTGAAGAAAGCATGAACTATACATATGTAACACAATATAAATCTCAGAAGAAAAGAAATTCTCTTCCTTCTGACATTGCTCTTCCTGTGTAGCAAACTTGGTGGCTGGCGGTACATTTTAATCCAAATACGCGCACATACAAAATTACAGATACATCTCGCTCCCCCAGCGACTTTATACCATGTTGCTAGGTAACAGTGCATACAAGTCAGGTTTCAAGACCTTTAGTAAGTCACCATAAAATAACTGCATAGGCCTTTTGCATGAATAATGTACATTTGTATCCTTTCTCTGATGCCAATAGAGCAGACACTGAAAACACGACCGTCTGCCAAACTGTGAACTGCTTCCCATCAGCTGCTACACGAAAAGACACACACACCAAATTGTTGCGTGTTCTCTCAGCTTTCAGGCTTTCCCCTCCTCTCCTGCACTCTGCTCTCACTGTTGCTACATGCAGCCATGGTGAGCACCACCCTCCCCAGGCTAGCCCTACTGATGTGCGGAGCCTCTTCGTGCACAGCAACCCAAATTTAAGATCGGCATCGGAACAGCAGCATGTGTGGGACAGCTGTTGGACAGTGTAAGATGGATTTCATATCGAGTCCAAATTTGAAACTCAAGTAAAGAAATCTACAAGCAAATCCAAACAGACTCATCCTGCCCACTTTTTGTCAGTCATAGTAAAAATTTATATTGACAGATTATTTAATATTTTTTTCAGGGGGAAGTCCTGTGGCTTCTTCCAACCAACAGAGCAAACCACTTGTGCCAGCCCACCTCCTGCATGCCCTCAGCTGTTTTCTCTTTTCCTGGCTGGCTTCACAAAGACTCAGTCTTGATTTCATATATTAACCCATTCTACTCAATTCCTCACAGAACTGTGATCCCAGAGGTATAAAGATCTGGGAAGATGAGGAGAGAAAGATTTTCCTAAACAAATGGCTGTGGTTTCACCAAGGCTGGGCATTAAGACAGAGCTAATTTCTTAGTTTATCTGACAATAAAATTTGGTCAAACATAACTTACTTTCCATTTAAAGGAGAAAGCTGACTAATTATTTTCTGTTGCAAAGATTATCTTCTATCTCCTCAAACTTCCCATAGGGACTGAGATCTCCTTGTGAAACAGAAGTTTCTTGAGCGAGAGTTTTCCAGACGTCTTCCTCTTCAAAATTCAAGGCCAATTATGAAAACATTTGGCATAGAACACCTCCCCAGCATATCAACTGTTCTGAAGTATTCAGTCAAATCAATAAATGAGCACATAAAATATAATAGATCCACCCTAAACACATCCTACACTGCAGTCTCACACATGAATATCATTCTTACAGCAATAATCTGACAGTGAGAGAACACTAAACACATGCTTAGCATTAGCTATGGATTTAAATTAAAATAATATTACAAAAAACTGTACATGAACGTCTAGGACTATTTTTCTTTCAAAACTGCTAACCACAAAACCCAAATGCAGTAACATTCACACATTTTTACTACATAGGCCTCAAATACCCTTTGGAAAGGAAGGTGACCTATACATTATTGGTCCTTTTTAACAAATGGGTAAAGGCAGAGAACTTAAGAACTGGATTTTTGAACAAGCTAGGCACTTGGATGACCCTCAGTGATTTCAGACTAGAACTACAGGTACTCAGTATGCGTGGAAAACACATCACAAGAGATTTGCCAAGGTAAATACTAATGAATGTGAAAGCCTGGATACACAGTTCTCATTCTTAATCCCAGCAATTAAACAGCAAAACCCTTCTCTCCTCTCACTGCTTCCCCTCTGCCCTCCACCATATACACCTGCTATCAAAAGAAACAAATTATAAGTTAAGATGCTACAATGTTTTACTCCTTGCAATTCCATGACTTAGCAAACCTAAGAAAAATTGTCTCTTTGCCCATAAAGGAGCAGCCAATGCTGTTGGTCAATTACCTGACAGCTTCATAAGAAAATCTGATGCCATCTTAACAGAGATGTCTTGGCTGAATAGTGCTGATGCTGTACTGGCCACAAAGTCAGAGGAGTCCTTCAGCTTTGTGTTGTTGGGGGCTCTGTCAACAGTGCTATGAGCAAAAGGTGCAGCTGAGGCACCAGTGTCATCTTTGGGCTCTTCTTTCACCAGCAAAGGTGGAACCCCCCCACCAGGGTGCCCAGCCACGTCGGGCGTTTTGGATACAGATGCTGATCCCGTGAGGTCAGGCCCCGCTCCTTCCCTCTGTGGTCCCGGGCAGGAGTCACTGTTAAGCTGTAGTGACCCCATCACCTCAGTTTCTGGCATTTCCTCCTTGACTTTAGACTCTGTCCTGAGGAAATGTTGATGGCAGCGCATGTGGAGTTTCAGGCTGAAGTGGCGGGAGGAGGTAAAAGGGCATAGCTGGCATTGGAAGGTCTCACCCCTGTCCTGGTGCTGATGAACCTAGTTCAAGAGGTGAAAGATAAAAGCATGTATTAACCAAGCAGATTAATAGCATTGTAGAACTCTCAACTCTGCACTTTCACACATAATTAAAAAAAAAAAATTAACTAATGAGTAAACCCTTCATTCTGAGCACTTGGAAAGTGGTCCAACACCAAGAACAGTAGGATTCTTTCACACAAGTCAAAGAACATAAACATCAGACTCAAGTGAAAACAAAACAAAACAAAACAAAACAAAACAAACAAAAAAAAAAAATCAGGAACATCTGTTTCTGCAGTTTGGAAATGATGAAGTCTGCTTGGATCACACAGTCCTTACAACCAGATCCTGATGACCTGTCAGTGCATGAAGACTTCCAAGCTATAACTAATAGTTTTCTTGATTAAAAAACAAACATCACTCTGTGCAACCAAACTAATAAAAATTGTACAGAGCAACTCAGCAAAAAAAGAAAAAAAACAACAAACCAACTAGCACAGCAATGTCCATCACTGATTTATGTATCATTAGAGTAAAAACACAGCACCTGGCAATACCAAGGAGCTATTGAAACAGTTTGCTGCAAATTAATTTGACCAGAATATAAACAGCTCTTTTATGATACAATAGAATCATGAGAGATGGTGTCTGCCATTTATTCTAGTTTATCAGTCAATTAAGGATCAGAGTTAATCTTACTGTCCTCATATTTTGACTGCAGGCTGTTTGTCATAGAGCCTGCATGCACCAGTATGAATACAGTGCCTGCTATCCCCAAGCTCGATCCCAAATGCCTTTTAAAGGGAACTCCATCCATCCATCTGTAATGGCTCACGTATTATATGAACAGAGACATTCATTAAACTATATAAGCTATATACATATAATTATACAATTTCTTGCTTCATACAGTACTCATTAAAGGGAAGGAACAATTGAGCCCAGCATAATAGCAGCCAGGCTGTTGAAAAATCTTTTTGCTATGGCTTCACAAATAAATTTGAAATCCTGACAGCAGCACTCCAGGCTACTCCCTGCAAAAAGGCTGGCAAATACATACATTTGTTCCTTACTAATGGATGAACATGCGATCGGGGCACACTGGCACCAGCTGAGCTCCACACATTTGCTTTCACTTGTGACTCAAGTTGGTTGGAAACATTTCAGTGAGACAGACTTCTGTTGGAAAATGACAATTTGTTGAATGCAAAATATTTCACCTGAAACATGGAGAGGTTTGATGAACTCTTGGCAAACAAGGTGTGATTCCCCTACCCTACTGAGTGGCACTCTTCCTTCCCCCTGCTCCCTGGGCTTGGCTCAGGAGCAGCCAGATGTGCCAGGGTTCCAAGGCTTGCTGCTACAGCCAGGGAGTCCAAAAGCCCTGAGGGCTGCAGATCTACATGAGGGAGCTTGGAAAACCTAGCTTTAGCTAAAGCTTTCAACACTTTCCAGTCTCCTGCAGAGCTGAGATCTAGATCCCAAGGGCCCTGGCACAGACACTGCAGAGCTCCGGGGTAACAGCAGCATTTCCCAAGCAAGGCTCTGTCAGAATTCAGGCTGAACTTTCCCATCGTTGTAGACTTGGCCTGATTAATTTCCTATATAGTAAGAGGAACTCAGTCACAAGTCAGGTCCAGGGATTCCCAGCTCTACACAAGCCCTCAACTGAGGTCTGTTAAAACATGAAGCTGGGTGATGTCCCTCTTTTTGTACTTTTTGCATTCAGTGAAGACACATTTCACCAGTGTTGTGTAACTTTTCATTCAGTGGTCCTTTGGGGGCTCTGGAGGTGCTAGACAGATAGCAAGAGGGAATTTCTCTTGGCCAGAATGACATTCTCAATACTGTATAAGCTTGACATTTACAGATGAAGAAATTCTGGAATCTTATAATTGCACCTGACAACGACAAAAAA
>WEKY01047453.1:15306-28981 GCA_013390045.1 Picathartes gymnocephalus
AAAAAAAAAAAAAGAAGAGAAAGTATCTAATGCTAACCTAACACAGCTTTAAAGCAATCTTGCAGAAGAATAGCAGCACAATAAATTCTAAATATTAGCAACTTACAATGAAAACGCCAACCAGATTGCCTGTCTACAATACTGGAAGCAGGATGGTCTGTGTGCACAGCAGTATGTGAGCACCCTGCACAGAGAACACAGGGATGTACTCAGGGCAGCCAGCACCCTCACCATGGCAACTTTATCTCTTACACCCACAGATTGTGTGTGCCAGGGTTTCTCTCCAGGACCCCCTTCAATCAGCATTTCCCTGCCTATGTGTTTAACCACGTCTTCCAGAGGCCCTTATCACAGCAATCAATAGGGTGCCTTCAGAAGGCTGTCACTGCTGCAGGCAGGTGATGGAGCCTGTGTGGGAGCTCACCTTCTGTCCCCGGGAGAATGGCATGCCACCCCTTCAATATCTTTCGAGAACAGATGAAAATAGGAACCACTGATTCATTTGATTCGGAATTTTTTTCCTGCCCAAAACCAGTAACTTCATCACCAATGGATTTCTCATAGAATAAAGAACATCTATAACATACAGCCAAGGAATGACCTAGTTCAAACCCAAATATTTTGAGTACTGAAAGGAAAAATTTTAGACCTAGAAAAAATAAAAAAAAACTGAAAAAAAATTAAGCCAAAGATTTAGCCTGCAATGTCCAGAGTCCATTCCCACCAGAATATTTTAACTTTTATTTTATTTTCAACTTTTATTTATTTTCAAAAATAAATAATATTAATTTAAGAATTTGAACACTAGAGCTAAGCTAAAACCCCTCTAAAAGAAAAACTGTCCCTTATTTTCTCATTCAACAGCAGCTAAAAGAGCCAAGAATTGCCATTCTTTGCCATTTGGGGGGAAAAGTCAAAGCAGCAACTACTTGCTGCAGAATTAAAAACAAGAAACCCCATAGAGTTACACAGAAAGCCACAGGGGAGATTTAGACCACGCAATATTACAGTCCAAAAAGCTGCCTGCTCTCTCCATGAGGCAGAGAAAGGCTCTTACACTGTGCTAATGCTACCCGAACCTTCAGATGTCTTCTTTAGACTCAAACAGGCTCTTCCTGCAAGAACCACGGGCAGGAGGAGACAAGAGTGCAGCTGGCAGGTTTTTCCCAAAGTGCCAGTCGGAGCCCAGCTGCTGCCAGATTTGGATCTCGCTGAATTACACTGCTACAAACCACAGTGCACAACCTGCTCATACACAATGCTTCTTTCAAAATCCCATAAAACTACTGTTTGACTTATGCCAGAACCACTTAAGAGCTTCTGGCTTCGGAGTTTATTTCCTTTAACCAAGGATGTTCTCCTTGACTGGGCAAAGGACTTGTATCATCTTTATTTTAACCCTAGGTTTTGCCCAGTCTCAAATGATATTTTGTGGTTCTGCAGTTTTTTCAGTGTGTGCTTGCTATGACACACGCAGCAATTTTCAGAGTTGTAGTGTCCTTACAAACTTTAGGCCTTGCTTGAGGATTTGGGTATAAGTTACCTATTGGTCAAAATTTTTAATTTTTGTTTCTCTCAGTTTCTCCTGCTGCCTCCTCATTCTCACATTACAAGAAAGAAAAAAAAGAGGCCATTCAGTTTATCTTCTCTGTCAAGCATTATTCTGATCACACCTCTCTCACCCTCCTGGCAATCCCATTCTTTTCAGCTTCTTTCTTCAAAGGGAGTCCTTTCTTGCCGTCCCACTAATAATTTTCACTGCCAGCTTTTAAAATCCCTTCTATTTCTCATATGTCTTTTTTTTGATGCAGTGACCAGAAGTGGCAGCATACCATATGCTAATAGTAACATTGTTATATTTTCAGTGTTATTTCTGTTTTATTCTCCAGACACTCAAATATCTAATGTGCTTTTTAACCACTGTTGTGTATGCCAAGAAAAGGTTTTCATTGAACTGTCTGCAACAATATCCAGATATTTTTCCTGAGCAGTTACAGTTCATTATATCCGACAGCCAGGTGCATTATTAGACTCTGGTTTCCAAGGTACAGTACCTTCTATTTGTCAACAATAACTTCATTTCTCCCCTTGTTTATCAGCCAGCCAGCCTCCTTTTGTTCTCTTTCAAGCTTTGCCTTTTTTAATCTTGATTCATGCACATAAGGTTGTACCATCTATAATTCTCTTACCCACAGTCAACACTCTGTGTAGATCACATTTGCTAAAATATGCACAATTCCACTTTTAGTAATGGAACACCCCTCTGTTAGCCTTTTGTCATGCTTAAAATTGCTAATTCCTTCCTACCCTTTGTTTTACCGTCTCTTGGTGAATTTCTAATTTGCCATAGTACATCACACTGCTTAATTTATTTGGCAGCTTCTCTGTGAGAAGCTTTGCCAAAGGCTTTTTTTATAGACCAAATAAATTTCAACTGATTTTAAAGTCTGTGATTTTCTTGACATGCTCAAAACATCTTAGTAGAGGAACACATGATTTTCTTTTACAGAAACCACATGTCCCTATCCTATCACATCATTTGTATCAATGTGCTGGTTTTTCTGTTACCTTTTTTTTTCTTTTTGTGGACATTGCAACTTTTCTGGTATCATAAGCCCCTTCTTAAGTCATCTTTTCATACTTAAAAGCAACATCCCTGCTGATTTACCAGCCATACAGATGTGCCACAGTTGCAAATACATGTGATCCCACCCAACAGGGAAAAACAGGAGTAAGGGTGAGGAAAAGGGTGACACAGGCACATTCTGCAATTTTGTAGTGCTGCTGAGGTTGAACTTTTCCTCTCCCCTTCCCTAAAGCTGGGTAATGCTTTGCACAGACTCTCCTTTCTAGTTATGAGACACAGGCATTCACGTTTCTTTTGTGGGATTATTTTGAAAATTGAGTACACTTTCCGTTTTAATATCTATCATGTGGCCTCTGCTTTTTCATTTCATGCTCTTTTCCAACAAATTCCCTCATTTTTAAAGTATTGCATTTTCAAATGTTGAGTGCTATGGTGCTAGTTTTGATATGATCCTTCCCCTCAAGACACATATGTTATTTATATAGTATTTTCTTTTTTAAACTATTTCCTTGCTTTGCTTGAAAAACAAGCAAAGGGGAATAAAAATCTTCTCTGCAGGGCTGGACTGGACTAGGTGTTTAGAAAAAATTATTTTTTGAAAAGAATTAAAGTATCAATGCATATCCTGTCTTATCTTTGTCTCATATACAAAAAGTGAGATTAAAGGGGAGATACTTGAAGTCATTTGTAGTACCTCTCTGAGACTCTAGGCACAGACTTCACATGTTGAAAAGCTGTGCAAGTTTGCACTACCTCCCCTCAGCTGATGGGGAGGTCATGGAATCCCACGTACCTCCCAGGGCTCTTAAAGTTTAACTTAAAAATAAACAAAGTCCCCTCCCATAAAACACAGTCAACCTCCCTCTCCCAAGAAGGTGAAGATGCTTTAAAAAGAACCAGTCCTATACTTCACCAAAATGGATTAGGAAAGCTTATTCAGTTGTCTGACACTAGCTGAGGAAGAAAGAGGGAAAAGCAAATCACCAAGGGGCACTGAGCACCTGGCCGCATTCCTCAGGACCTTTCCTGATTCCCACTATCATATAATTAATAGGCTCCCTAATTGTGAGGCTGATTATAACCCTCTTTGTATTAGACAGGAATATTAAGCTGGATCTCACTGAGACGGTTGCTCTTCATAAGCAGGAAAATCCTGTGGCTGAGCATCACATGATCAGCCTATCACTGCACTGAACTTTCCTGTTAAGCTTCTTCTTCTCTTCCATTGTTTTCTATCAAACCCTCACGTTCCAGCACATGTTCACAAAGTCAAATTTCTTTCCCACTGCTACAGCAGCTACCTTACCCATTTCTGCCTTATGCCTATATAGCAGCACAAGGAACATTTATAGATAGCGGTTTTGGCCATATGCTCCTCTTCCTCACTCTCCCTTCCAAGTGCTCAGCTAATATCCTGTTGCTTTCTTGGAACATATCTGTATGATCTCACAGCATATCTGTCCACCAATTGCTGAGGAAGATCTGTGCATGATCCAAAGGCACCAATTGGCCAATGTCTGACTGATGCTTGTGGTATTGCTCTGAGGAAAATGTAATCCCTAGCAGGAAAAACAGAAAAGCCTGACTACATCTTGCTGAATTACACCACAGCTTTCCATTGCTTTCTGCAGAAGCAGTACATAAGATACCATCTCAAGAAGAAAACATATTCCAACAGAATACATATTTTGATAAACAGAGAGAAGGACTTAAGCATAATACTTGCTGCCTGCTTGGACAAGACACCTCTCTCAGTTACCCATTCATTTTGTCCAGCTTCATTTTCAGTTCAGTACTCCCAGCATCCCTGGAAACCATGCTATGACACCAGAATCAGCTGCTGACATGCTCCCCCTAGGTTCCTGGGAATAAGACTCCAGACTTGGGGTTATGCATGGACTACAATTTGCCTCCAAAAAAGACTAATAAAATTCCGTACTGCATCTATTTTAGGATTTTTCTAAGGTTTCTATCACCATGGAATCTAAATACAATATAACAATCATAGTTAACACTCTGTGCTTTAAAAGGCAGGCTACTCAATCCCCCTTGTTTGTTATGTGTTGGTGTGGAAACTTTCCTTCTGTTTCCCTTCTTGCACCTTTCACTTCCTCGCCTCCAGTTGTGAGTTGGCCCTGGCAAAGCGCCCTTAGTGGAAGAAAGCTTCATCCATGTGGTGGGTAGCACATGCAGATCTGAATATGGGTCAGGGCTGGAATCATTCCAGCTCTCTGTTAAGATTTTCTCCATAGCAGGGGACGAGACACCAAAAATGTTGGCAATGTTGTGTTCTGGGTCAATCACTCAGACATGTTATAATTATCATAAAATTACATAGTATATACATTATATAGTGATTAGCCTAAAGACACAGTAAGGAAAGCCCATATGGAAACAAACAGACCACTCATGGAAATTAAATCTTCAAATAACCAGTTCCAGTGAAGAAAGCCTACAAGAACCTCGAAAAAATAATGTGGTTCAAGCTCATGGCTACATTGCCTAGAAAGAAGCAAAGACAAAACAATCAGATTTTGAGGACTGCAGCTGGACGAAACACCTCAACACATTTTGCCTGTTATCCTTATAAATAGAGAAAAAAACCCTCAAAATCAAAGAGCAGTGTAAAGGAAAAAAGCTTGGTTTGTTACAGCATCCTGGAATAAAACTTGGCTTGTAACGAATGACAAACACCTGCCCAGTACCTTAGTTCTGAGTGGCCTTTTTGGTTTTGAAAAAATATGTCTTCACCTGTAGCCATAGCTGACACATGGGGAAAAATGGGTGGAGAGGTAAAAGCTCTACCTTCATGGGCTGCCTGCCAGGAAGGAGATAAGGCCAGGTAGCTCCCAAAGGATCTTAATACAATAAGAAAACCAACACACCCAACTGGCATAACCAGAACACTGCATCCTAAGTAGCTCCCAGCTGTCCTGTACCATTTCTGGTGTGTATTCTGTCCATTTTGAATGCTGTTGGCTTATATATGTGGCAGTTATTATAATATCATCTACATACAGATTTAAAGGCAGCACTGGTTTATAATGAGAACAGAAATCTGGCATTTTTTTTCTTTTTAGTCTTGTCATCAATTTATACTTCCACCAAAAGGAATTCAAATTATGTCTGACAGTTTTAGACACAAGACTAACATGCCCCTTCCTCATTCACCTGCTTCAATTTTGATGTGACAGAAAATATTTTTATTAATGGTCTAGCCAGTTTCATAAGACCAAAAAACAAATGCAAACCACCTGGTTTTGTAAGACAATTGCTTTCAACTCAAACAGGGACAGTTTTACCAGCAAAGATGCCCCAGTCCATCATGACCTGCATGACTGGACTGCAGTGATTGAGGACACTTCAGATCTGGCCTCCCCAGTAAGGCTGAAGGAGACTGTAATCGCTTACATTGAGTCAAGCAGGCCTGACTCTGACCTCAGGGATTTCTAACTGAGCATTACCTGGTCATAATCACCATATTACCAAATAATTAACACTACATGCTACATGATTGTACAAGGAGGTATATTTTAAGCAGACGCAGGCTTAGTTAATGAAAGCATTTATGCTGGGAGGGGAACAGAAAAGAGTGCAAGGGCCTCAGACAGCCATCGCTTTGAACACAAAGAGACAGTGAAAAAATCCCTGATTATCTCCAACATCCTACCCGTGACCACCTGCACAAATCACCATGCCAAAAAGGAAGGGATAGACCTTCAACCTTCAAATAACGATTTTTGCCAGTAAGGCAAAAAAGTGCAGAGAACAACTATCTCTGCAGGGAACAACAGGGATGTCCTTTACAAAGCAGGGGACAACAACAGGTCTTTGCCAGGGAGTAGTAAGCTTCTAGGTGATGTATGCTTCTGTGCAGGTTGTCAACAGCTCAAAACAAACAAATGAAAAACCCCACACTTTCTTTCCATGCTGTGTTCCCATCCAATCTATTCATCCTCTGCTTAGGCTGGCCATCTGTGCCCTTTAGTCAACATGAAACACCAAATCCTAAAAGACAGAGCCATAAACACTGAGCTTACTTGATAAGGATTAGCATGATACACTGGGGATGCCTGGGAATAGTGCACTGATCTACAGTGGAAGTGTTAAGGAAAGAACCTTCAGGCTTTAGGGGAATGATTTCAGGCCTAGCAACAACTTAAACCACAGCAAGATCTGATGTTGTGACCAGAGGAATCTGAATAATTTACACAAAAGGGAATAGTTTCTTGAGTGTAAGCAAGGCCAGGCCCTTGTCCCGTAAGCTCAGATTCTGCAATAGCATATATGAAATCTGAACAGGCATTTCTATCCCACCCTCACACCAGTCTGATATACTGCTACACACATTCATCTAAAACAGACAAACTGGGAACTATAATAAAACATTTCACTATTATTATAAAACTCAACTGCATTAACAAGGGAAACTTTTTCACTTCAGCTTTTTCATCGAAGGGCTAAGAGGACAGGTACCATTTTAACTTCCTCAAGAATATTCTATAGCTTGCAAAACGTGGCACTTTGTGTTGCAACCACGTAGTATTTCAGCTAAGCAGACAATGAGTTTCTTCACATTTTTGTATTTTTCTGTATCAACACAGATGTTGCTTCCTTCAGAAGGTCATCTTAAGCTTGAGCTTAGGCCGAGTTAAAAAACACACTTTAAACTTAATGGAAACACTTGAAAACAAAACATTACAGTATAATCTGCCATTCATTTTGGCTTGGATGATTCACTGCTGAAGTGTCTGCACTTAAAAAGTACAGCAAGAAGAAAGTTAAAACTGCAGGCCTGTCTGTAGAAAGCAATGGAGAGATCCCTGCTAGAGCTGGCCAAGTTGGTTTGCTCACTTAGTGTGAGACACTGGCATGCAGGGTTATTAGCTGGCACCGGGAGCAGCACTGATAGGATTGAGTGGTGCCACATCCCAACCAACGTCCCTGCTTCTGGTGGTTCTAGGTCTGGAAGTGAATCAGTCACAGACAGCTTGTGCTGCACCAAACTGACATAACCCAAGGCAGTTGCCACATTGCATAAAATGAAAAGGCAAGCAATGGAATAAAAGTTACTTCTTTCTTTTTATGGTCTCTTTACTTAAGTACAGGCATCATTCATAGTACAACTAGGGAAATTTTATTCTTGCAAATGCAAATGAAATAGCTTTGTATACTATCAGTTTTTGACTGATGATTTGAGTATTTTGATTGTCAGCAAAGATTTCCCTTACCTTCATGTGTGATTTGAGATTGTCCTTGCGTGCACAGCGGAAAGGACAGAGTGGGCACTGATGGCTCTTCAAACCTGTGTGAATCACCATGTGCCGTTTCCAGTAACTCTTCCTCTTGATAACCAAACCACAGATGGGACACTGGAAAGGTTTTCCCCCTTCTTCTTCTGAGGCTTAGCAGAAGGGAGAAGAAAAAGAGGATCCTTTACAGCCACTTGTCAAATACTTTCCTCTTGTAAACATACGCAAGATATAATTTTTCAATGGTAGAGTTTCATCCAGAAAGAGACGCATCAGTTAAACAACAACAGTTTCAGTTCCTCCCCCCCTGCACATACCTCTTTCCCTGGATCTAGTTATTATCCCTCTGAGAAAGGTCACCATAATTTATAAAGGTTAATGCCCCAAACTTCCTTTCACTAATCAGTAGAGGATGCTACTCTCTCCCACCTGGTCCTAATGTTCTTTATAATTTAACTGCACTGAGATGAATGCCTCTCATAATCATCACTTTTCAGCTTCATTTCCTCTCAAAGGCTGGTTGTACCAGAGTATGCTAGAGGAAAATATGCTTAACTGTTAAAAAATGATCCATTTCCACATCTGAGGTTAGCCAGCAGGGAAGCAGGATATAAAACACAGAAGACTCCACAACTTAACTGATAAGCATGCTGGTGTTGCATAGCTGATATATTTAACACCAGAAGTGAGATTCAGAAAACCTGCTGCTGAAATTGTTTAGTTATGGCTCAAGCAGATATGCTGCAGCATCAGCCATCAAAGGTCTTCAGGTTATAGGTTTCCTTCTGCTCCTCTAATTGCCAGGGGTTTAAATCTACTGCCTTCCTAAATGTCTGCACTCTGTTTTACTGCCCAATTCACCTAAAAAAAGGATTTGGTGGCATTGATCAGGAAGATATGGTTAGACTTCCAAGTGCAGAACCATCACAAGGTTGAAGGAAAGAGATGTTCCTTGCTGCTGACTTTGCACAACTAACCCTCCATCCATCCAACCTCTCACAACAATTTCCTCTCATTATTATAAACAAAGGCCTATTATTACAGTGGAACTGGATGTCCTTTTGCTCACTATAAAAGACAAGACTGTTTTCAAATATCCAGAGCTCAGCAACGTGCATCTTGCTATTCAAAAAATTGTCTCAGACTATTTAATCTCATTACTATCACTGATAAGGATATAGCAAACATCAAATTCCTTTGATGAGGAACTAAGTGATAAAAATCTCCAGAAAGATATGTCATGTCCTAAAGTACAATTCTTGCTTAAGTAGGAAACAAAACCACTGTGATTCAACTGATTAGGCAGTCATTTTATAAGTACAGAAAGGGACACCATGTCAAAGCATGGACTATTACAAGTTCAGAAATTCTCCTTGTAAAATATTCTATCACATTTAAAGTACCAAATCTCTGCATTTCTAAAGAGTAGGCCAAAACTAATATCATAACTGCTTATGTTTGTTTTTAAATATTTTTACTTTTTTCTTCACAGAAGGCAGGAAAAAGACAAACCACAGGAAAAAAATACACGGGTAGCTTTTTAGCCTATCACTTCTTTTCTTTCTATCACACCTTTTCTTCAGCCTCTGGTTATCATCCGGAAGAGAAATGTGTAACAAGTTATTACCTGGTTCTGATCCCCTTAAAAATAAATCTGCAATCAAGATGAATCAATGGTGATTTAGGACATTACAGAATATGCAAACAAGTGGATGAATGCATGTGACTTGACCAATAACAGTGTTACTCAGGAGTTGTGCCAGTGTGCTCCAAAGCGGAACCATGCTAGCTCTATAATATACTGCATGAAGCTCAGAATAAAAAGAAAATCAGAGGTTTCAGCTTTCCTTGATTTATATCGATGTCTATTTTATAGCACAGAGTTACTCCAGTGAGGAGAGAATCAGCCAGTGTTTCCCAAAGAAGTTTTGGGAACAAAATTACAAGCATCATAGGCATTAAGTTACACCAAATAAGTATTCAGTCAGTAAAAGAAAGGTCTGTCACCCACAGTCTTTCAAAACAATCAGAATTTAACAGATATTTCAGGCTTCCTTTTAAACTTCATCCCAAATGCGTGTGCAGTTTATAAAGCTGACTATATTAACAGATTGATGGAAAAGTTGATCTTCTCTGTACTAGTTTACTATAAAAAAAATGCAAGTAATGATTAGGTAGACCAAACCAGACATGCCATTACAGAGGCAGCTATACTGTGATAAGCCATGGCTCCAGCTTCTTGCCTGAAATAATTCTGAGCAAATAGCTCAACGTGGCAGACAAAAGAGCAGCAGGTATACTCTTGTTAGTAACTTACTCCTCTTTAAATAGCCTCCATCTTTGCTGCTCCTTACTTACATCTAATTAATCTCACTGAGTATTGATCTCATAACCAAAGCTACATGATGCTGGTGGGGAAGTGAATCAGATTCGTAACAGCAACGCAAACTCATCAGTGCATTAAAAGTTCAAAGCATGAGAGAGAGGAAAAAGACCTCTCAAGCTACACCTACCAGGAAAAGATGCCTCTCTCTGGGAACAAGATAAAAAAGTCTCAAGGAACAACCACACAGACACAAAAAGATAAAGCATTACAGAATTATATATATTTTTTTTTTTTAGCTTTTAGTGCCATACGGTTCTATGAGCAAAAGGAATCAGGAATGTGTAACATTTATTTTCATGGCAAATACACATGTTCAGCTTTTAACTTAAGTTAGTCCAAGAAGGACTTCATCTAAACTAATGAAAACCTTAGGCCAGGCCCATGCCAAGAATAGTTTGCCACTTTAATTGCCTTGGCAAAACACACCAGTTAAGCATTTACAGAACACATGTATAACACAGAGCAAAAACTGATACTGGCTGCAACTCATTGCATCCCTCTCCCCCTTCCAAGGGAGGGATAAGCATTGCTGTCCATCCAACAGCTTCTAACCTATGAGTTTTGATCAAGAGCTGCACAGGGACAGACCAGGCCTCATAATACCCCTAAACAAAGAGGTTAGGCAAGAAAAATAGCAGTGCAATTATACAACATCCATGTCAGGCTTCCTATCTGTACAATGGCTTGCTACACCTGTGCAGCCATGCCAGTATTCCTGATAAAACTCAGCCTGATAAAGCTGGAATATACTAAACCACTTTGCCCATCTTGTGAAGATACCTGCCATGTTTCCTCTTCCTTTGCAGCAGAACACTGATGACACCTGAAGCCATATGTTCCACCAAAAATATGAATCCATGATGTAAATTTTTATCAAAAGAGATGAAAGAAATTATTTTTCTTTATTTTGAAGACAGATCATTTAAATTCCCCTGCATGGCTTGCCAGTTCTTTAAAGCTTTTGTTACTCAGGCAGTTTCTTCTTCCCTATAACCCTGAGTCCTTGACTGTCAACAGCTGGAACTGATGGAGGAAAGTCAGACATATAAAATGGTACTTGTTGAGCAAATTAGAGAAATGCAGTTTAGTTGGATTTTTTTTCTTGTTAACAACAAAGGATTGTAAAAAAATTTAATGAAAAGTGGCAACACAATAATATACTCTGGTAAATCAGGACAGGGCAGTAAGCAATTACACAAAAGTCCATTTGTGACAGAGACAGCAGGAGGGAGAATTCTCCCTTGTCCAATATTTCAAAAGCACTAGTTCTGTACATGCTCACTGATACTGTGAGCTCCCTCACAGGGATTCTTTGATCTTCTCCATTAAATATTTTTGTGGACACATTCTAAACTTGGTAAGAGAGGAAAATACTATTGTATGGAATAAAAGGAAAAAAAAAGTACCGAACTGTACACTCATACCTTTAAAATAGGGAAACATTTATGACAGCTTGGTCTCAAAGTGGTACTTCAAAAAGCTTTTCTATTGTTCACCTAAAGTATCTATTTCTTATTTTCATAAGACATGGAAGCAAACCAAATCCAGCCCCACTGAAGAGATGCTATATAAGCCCATAGCAAAACAAATACATTCTACTTAGTGGTTCAGATTGTATCCATACCTGTACTAGTGGGTTTGGATGCTCTTCCCTTAGGGACTGGTAGTAACAGTAATTCCAAAGACTGTGGTGGAGTTGCTTTCTCTTGTTTCATCTCTGAAAGCTGCAGGGGATCCTCAGGAACCAGTGATTTCTTCTTCTCAGCCAGGAGGGTGCCTGCAGCCCTTGCAGCAACCTCCTTGAGAAGGGCAGCTGAAGAGGTCATGGAAGCCAGGGAAAGGAAAGAGCTGGCCGGAGGCGGGTGCTCCTGCCCAGGAGTCATACTTCTTTCACTCACTTTCTTAGATAAAGCTGCTAACGTGGAGCTGGCTGACTGGGAGCTGAAAGGTGAGGAAAAGGATTCGAATCTTATTGTGTCCTCAGTCCTGGAAAAAGATTTGTCCTGCAGAACGGCATTGGCTGCGGCTTTCAGCTTCAGGATAGCTGAATCAGGGGACAAACCACAGGTGGTGGTTGAGTTTGGCAACCACTTACCTTGATTCCATATAAAGTGACTGCCTGCATTGTATTGGTCACTTTGTTCCTGTTTCTCAGCAAGCTTTCTGGCAAGCACACTTAGCTGCTGGGCATGGTGAGCAGGCGGAGAGAAGGAGATGTTGGAGCTGAGATTTACTGGGGACTCAACTCTGCCATTGACCGTAACAGCAGCATCCAGCTTGAGGGAGCCAGCCTCCAGGAGCCGCCTCAGGTTACTGCTCAGTGGCTTGTTTGGACCAGGAGGTTCCTCTTCCCCCAGAGAGGACACATCTGGAGAAAGGTGCTCCTTGCTCTGTAGCGTGTCTCTCAGTGCCTCATTTTCAATGGATCCCAGCTCTGCTGTGTTGCTGCTCGGCGTTGCACTTCCCAAAGAGGTGTCGGGGGAGGTGGACTGCTCTTGGATTCTGTCCTCAAGAGACAACTTAAAGTTCTCCTGGACTTCTCCATATGATGCTTCTGAAGGAGTTTCTGAAGAATTCCCAAACCAGCGTTCCTCTTCACTGAGCTCACCTTCCACTTCTTCCTGTCTGGTACCATCTGTGTGGAACCACAAACAACAGCATTACTCCCAAATCTGTGTAAAGCAGTTTCTTAGCATGAAGCATGCCTGACCTCTGCATGACCCTCCTGAATAGTCCCCTAACACACCCCCATAAAGTACATGGGCTTGGAATCAGCCTGGATTCCGTAACCAGAAAAAAGAGCTTTTCAAAATGAAGACAAAATTATGACAAACCTGTCATCTTTCAGTCTGCATAACTAAAGCAGCTAAAACTGCAACTATACATATAAACATAATATGTATTCATACAGTGCAAACAATTCTTTATTGGCATAGTCTGTACATCTTGCAAAATACTGTGAACTCTCTGGTAAAAGGCAGGGATTTAACAGATGAGAAATTACTGGATACTTGTGCATTTGTACAGCCAGCACAGGTGTGCCTTTCAAAGGCAGATCAGGTGTGTAGCTACTCAAATCTCAGCCCAATCCTGCAGTGACCCCTATCTAAAAAGAAAAAAAAAAAATTGTACCGATAATTCACAATTCATTCCTGAACAGCTGCAATGACTAACACATGAATGCAGGATAAAGCTCTCATCTCTCCAGCTACACTTGGGAAAGGAATATCATACACACAGTGTTGTCTTATACTGACTCTAGATGTTCTTATTGATTTTTCCCTGTTTATTAAAGTTTAAAGATCGTCCTAAACTGAACTTAGGTTAGTTGAAAGGGAAAAAAAAGGAAAAGTGTTGCTTTCACTGCAGTAAAGTTACATTTTCTCCTTTCTGGTAACTGCAACACACCTGAGTCTCTCCTGAGACCTGCCAGTGTTTAAAGCATTGTGA
>WEKY01047459.1:3900-41169 GCA_013390045.1 Picathartes gymnocephalus
TGGTTTTACATACATTTTTATGCATACAAAAAAAAGAAATTGTATGAGAACAGATGACATTTCTGAAGGCCATGTGTGCTAAACTAATGTGGGCTCTTTCCTTAGTAAGCCCACTAATTGCTTAGATACAAGAAACGCAGTGGTTCTTACACGTCTGTGTTTTTGCAAAGTTTTCTGTGTGATGTCGTGTGGATAATTGTTGGTTTCAAAGGGGGCTGATACAGGAATCCTATCAGTGGCTCAAGAGGAAGGGGTAACCTTTTGTGCTGAAAGTGGTATGGATAGGTCTGGAACCAGTCTTTTTTCTTTACTGACTTTGTCATGAGGGGTAGCATGGTGTGTTTTTATAATGCAGAATGACGTGGGTTAGTGGGTATCTGAACAGGCCCTCACTGTGTGCAGTACCCATTCCTGCCTCAAAAACCAGGCTGAGCCACCTGCCCAGCCTCTGAAACAGGCAACTGACCTCCTTCCAGGGGCTCCTGAGCTTTCTCCTGCTCTGAGGCATTTGTAATTTAGTGTGACCTTTGCCACTGCTCTCTGCAGAAGAGCCGAATGGGAGCCAGGATGGAAAATGTGGAACTGACATACTTCTAACAAAAGTGCCTAGGAAAATGCTGAGGAACTCTTTCCATCACCTGTTTTGTGAGATGTCTAGAAATAGGCCTTCCATTTTTTTCCTGTGTTGGGATATATGTATTATAGAGTAAGGAAGTAAGTACTCCAATATATTTTGAAAACAGGGCTATTAATCTCTAATCCTCTTTAAAGGGATGTGTAACAGCTGGTATGCTGATGACAATGGAAAGATAAAAATAAACCAGCTTTATGACAAAAAAAAAAAAATGCTGACTGATTTTCTTTTGTGTAGTTGTATCTAACAACTTTTTCTTTTCCACGTGGGAGAGTTGTTGCAGGTGCTGCTTGCACAAAACCTGATAGCTATTGCTAGAGAAAAAGAGTCCTTTCATGTGGTGGAGTTCATAAAGAATGTAGATTGATGACATCTTTCTCTCAGGAAATTTATAGTCAAAAGTGTAATCCCAACCCACGGGATTTTTCCTTCTCTGTACTGCTGATAAGCTCCTGTCTTGAAGATGTTATCATGGGAGATTTAGATGACTGCTCTGTGCTTTATAAGTACGGGAATGGGCAGCAAGGCATTATTGCAGTAAATTTTAATGCATTTTAAAAGCGGCCGTTTGGGATGGAGTGTTGAGGATTCAGTAAAATTCACGTTGTTATCATCAGAGGAATTGTTTTGGTCTTTTCAAACTCCCCTGTCTTGTCAGCAGTGTATTGTCAAGCTCTGTGAATTCATCAAGGGTATTGTGCTCTTTGGTTCTATCTCTTCCCATTCCAACTCCAGGAGCTATAACAGAATGTGATTGCCATAACTCTTATTTGCTTGTTTATTTAACATGAGTAACTCCTGTGAGATATGATTTTTAGGGAAGTGAAAAACTTCAGTGCTAGAAAATCTAAGTGAGATAAGCTAAAGGTAGAAATAATTTTGCATGTCTCCCATAACTATCTGCATTTTTCCAGTAAGCACTATGGGTTTTGGAGTCCTTATTCTTGGATAGGTTCAGACTAGAAATATAGACTGCACAAAGTGATAAAGCTAAAAGGGGATAATATTGATGTTAGGAAACACAAAAAGCAAAACATACCTCAGGGATCCTCCTCTGCTGCTGAGTAACCCGAGGGTGGTGTGACATCATAGGTGTTTGCTGCATCCATGGTTAAAAACAGTAAGGCAGGGCCATGCCAGAGAACCATGGAGTTCTCAGCTGTGCAGTCTTTCTGTAGGTTTCTACATTTTTATTAGGTGTGTGCTTGGAGGAACGTTTCCCAAAGTGAATGTTGACTGCAGCATTTCTGCTTGTCGGCACTCAGTCTACTCCTCTGGTTCTGTAAAACCCACCGGGCAGCTCTGCAGCCTCCTCCTTTTCAGAAGCTCTGAAACATGGGAGGTGGTGTAGGCCACATCAGAAATGCATTCCCAGGTGTTGTGGGAAAGATGGCAGAACTCACATAGGCTTCCCTTAGGCCATCATTTGGCCTGTTGCTCTTAGCTCCTACTTTCTTGATGAATGTAAAAACCTCCCTGTGTTTCCTTGGAGTTACTGGTGCCCATCCTTTTTTTTGGCTCGCAGTAGCCCAGCCTGTAGACAGTAACCTGCAGGTAAAGCCAGTGATGCACCTGGTACGAGGCAGGTGTTCTTACCTTGGTTAGGCAAGTGCACGTTACAGCCCAGGCTCCTTTCAGCAGCATCCGGATGAGCTGGAGCTGAGATGCTGGCTGGGGGCAAGGGGCACCAAAGCACTGGGACTCCTGTATGCCCTTGCAGATTCCTCCGAGAAAGTCAGCTGCACGGGAAACTGCTGCTTGCTGAGGCTGACAGGTATTTCATCTGTAATACTCAGCGGAATTACATGTGATTAACCCAGCCCTCCCTGCTCCGTTCCTGTGGAGAGGTTCAGCAATGGTTACTCACCATTACATCAGTGTGACTTTATCACTTCCGTGGATTCTCCATGTTAATGTTACTTTTATGGTTCTGTTCATCAACTGCACAGTTGAAGCCATTGATTGGCACTGAAACTGAGTCATCTATGAGATGACTGAGATGTGGAATAGACTTAGAAATACTTGAAATTATTCAGGAGCAGTTAGCTCTGAGGGGGGAATAGGAACTGATTGTGTGTAGACAATTTTGAAGTGGTAAACTTGGAATAAATTGTCAAAATAGTCTGGACTGTGACTACCTCGCTGGTGATTTTGAAGCAGATGTTAAAAACTTGAAACAAGTGAAACAACCCTACTCTCCTTGAGGTTTATTTTTTTCTTCCAGTTTTTAAAGTAGAGAAAGAAATTATAGCAACTGTGCATTAGTGAATGATGGCTATACAGGCAGAGGCAGTCCAGATGTTAATTTGTCTAGAAACAATTGCTACAATATGATTTAAGTCTATGATGTATAAAAGTTTTTAAAAAGCCACAGTCTTTTTATGCCAGCTCTATAGAGAGGAAGATAGTCTACTTTAAAACATTCTTTATCTTGAAGATACGGAAAGGTCATGGCAATAATGGTGTGGTATTGTTTTTAACATTTTCCTACATCAATTTACTTACAGGCTCACCCTTTTTGAAAGTTCTTTTACTCTTTTCCTATATGGGAGACTAATGCTAGAGGACTTGCTCCTTTATTTCTTTTTGTGGGGTGGTTGCAATGTGCGTTAGAGTGCAGCTAGAGTTGTTTTTTCAGCTTCAGGGGACCCAGGAACTAAAATGTGAGTGGAGCTGAGGACCCTGACAGTGTAAGCAAGCCTGAGCAGTTTGTGGGGACAAGCCATAATCGCCACCTGTGTTTTCAGTTCACATGTCACAGCCCATGCTAATGTCCCGAAGAGCACACCTAAGCCACCATGACAGAGGAGGCACTGCATGCCATGTGCGAGCCCAGATTACCTGAGTTTGTGATGAAAATGCAGGATTTAACTCTACTCTGGTGCAACCTCAAGCAGGCATTTCCAGTGATAAGAGGCTTGTGAGTGCCTGGAGGCAGATGAGAGCCTGCTGCACCTACTGCGATCATTTGATTTCTTGCTTGCCTGGGCTCTGTGATTCTGTAGGCATTTCATCAGTAGTAGTAAAACTGCTGAATTCATTAAGAATGAGGAGAGAGTTCTCCTCATGTATCAATGAAATTAGCGGTAGAAAAGGGTGTTTAAAAAGTGATAATAGATTTAAACAGTCCCATAATTTGATAGGAGGCATAGAGCATGTCATTATTGCACAGCAAGATCACTGACTTTTGTTGTATGTTTAGATCATTCCTGTGCTTAGTGCAGTTGGGTTTCCTTCATGCTTCATTTGCTTTAAAGAGCTGTATGTTTGTGGACGTGAACATTAATTGTTGTCCTGAAATTTCATGGAGCAGACATTCCTGATCACAGTGCACTATAGACTGCTTTTCCCAGAAATGTTCTTCCTTATTCCTTGAATGTTGTGCTTCTAACGTCTCTCACAGAACTTAGAGGTTTCCTTTAGAAAGCAGTTTAAAACAAAGGAGATAGATGGGTATATTTTTCTTGCAAGCTCACTTTTTTCTATGCCTGGCTAAAACCCTTAGCTAGCCTCTTTCTGTACGTTATGTATTCTTCATTTTTCCTCTGCTTAATTAAGTATCTCTTGATTGAAAAAGCAGCTGCTCCAACTGAACACCCTGTACAACCTCTCTGCCTTCTCCAGGAAGGACTGACATCTTTCATAAAGCTCCAGTTAAGCTCATAACTGAGCCAATGAAGCAAATAAATAAGGTTCCAGCCTTAACTTCCAGTGGTTTTTGAATGTTTTTAAAGCTTCTGTAGAAATCTCTCGACTGGATGGAGTCAACACGGCAGAAGAGCTGCTGTATCAGGAGCACACAATGAGAGCTCCCGATGTTTTCACCAGTTTGCCAGGCACAATATGTTCTCTTCCAGCACATGCCCATGATGTCCCTGTCTTCACAAAACTGGACGTTTGGGCCCATGCCAGCTTAGGCTTGTTTTGGGATCCCAAACCAGTCCTTTTTGAGAGGCACAGCCTCGCTGCTGCCTTGCTGGCAGTGCCAGCCAGTGCTGTGACTTTGGGCACTGCATTAGTTCCCCATTGCCCAAAGGGACAAGGTGCACCTGGTGTCACACCCTGGCAAAGAGAAGACTGAGCAGGCTTTGTACTCGTAATCACTTGTTCCTTTTCTCAGAACAGAGCTGTGCCTCCTGACGGGTTAAAATGACTGTTTGTGCTTTGTCTCTTTGGATCGATGTATCCTGCCTGCTTTTCACTGTAGAGGAACAGCCTTGGCAGAGGGGGCCGGGAGGGGGTGGACCCAAAGCAATAAAAATGAAGCTTGACAGAGGTGCAAGCAGGCTGAGAAGTTGCTTCCCACCTGCTGAGATGTGTAGATGTTTCAGTGGCTTTACAGTGAATAGACAAACTTATTATTTCCGCAAAGCCCTTTGCAGAAAGCAAACCAAAAATAGGGCTTGTGCTCAAGAATCTAATTACTTAAAGGCCTAACCTGATACCTGTTGAGGGAAATAAGAAGTTTCCAGGTAAATACATGGCAAGAGAGAGATCTCATGGCTTCATCCATGTTACGCACTAATGGAATTGCACAGGTGTTAAAGTTAGATGCATACAGAAAATGAGAACAGCTTTTAGCTTGTCTGACTGGTGGCAATGTAGGCTTCAGTTTCTTTTTGTTTCTGTCTCAGGAAAAATTAAATACTGGTGCCTTCCCTTGCCACTGCATCCTGGTGGGAATGGTGTGCTGCATGCAGTTACCTGTGCATTGAAGAGAGGGCACCGTTTACCACATTCATAATTTATTATTTCCATGGCAACTAGCAACCAGTGTCACACTCAGAATATTTCCGCAGTATAAACTTTGTGTTTCATATACCACCTGAATCAGACTAAGGGAAAGGAACTTATCTGTCAAAGAAATATATTTGGTTTCTTATAAGACTGTGATATATCATGTTGAAATCAAAGGTTTTCTCCAGTCTGTGCATGGATTACTGGGTTCAATTATTTTATGTGACAATGACATTTATACTGTAAAGGCCAGCACAAAAAAAAAAAAAAAAAAAAAAAAAAAAAGAAATCAATGCATTTTAAAGGATAAAAATCAGTGGTAAAAGAACCCCACCAAACTGAAACTCATGCTTTAAGAAGCAGATATTGCTATTAGTGCATTTGCTGAAAGGCATCTACCAGTTTTTCAGGGCAGAGGTTTTCTTCATTAGAATGAAAGGAATTTCTCTAGTAAAGTATACGAAGATAAAGTTCAGTTATATTGACTTTAGAGAGAAAGAGATGGAACAGGGTTGTGAATTTTAAACGTCACTAAAAATATGCTGCCATTATTAATAATGCTTTAGTCTGCATGATTTGATTTCTGGTAATACATTTTTATATACTCACAATATATACATTTTGAATTACAAATTGGGGAGGGTTTTTCTTTATGTATTCTTTTTCTTTTTTTCATGCTAAAATGCAGTGGTAATAATTAACCTGTTGCTGGAAAAGTGCAAGATGACTGGATGGAAAATTAGCTTTCTGGTGGACAGCTGTCTGTCCAGGCGTTATCACAAAAACTCAGAGTTGGGTTGTCTAGGATTTGGAAGACACAGGTTAATGTGAATTACTCTCACTTTGCCTTTTTCAGTGTAGGTAGGGCAGTGTGTCTTCTACATCCACTAACATGTTGAGTTATAATCTGCTGGGCTATTTACATAGTGGCTAATACCTCCCAAATCCTGGTTTAGAGAAACCAGTATGGAGCATTATAGGGAACTAATCGTTTGTCCCAGAAATAAGCTTATCTGAATAAATGAGACAGTTTTCATGCTGTTCCAGCTTCAGTTGCCCTGCCAGTGTCCCCTGCAGGTCTGCTGTAAAACACTGACATCACTGTCAATCAAACATCTTTCATCTATCCCAAACTGGTTTAAAAGTCATCCCAAATTTGCATGAAAGTCACCCCAAGAGAATTAGGAGCCTGGCATGTCAGAATTTTCGAGGTCTGAATTAGAGTATATAGGCAATATTAGCGTTACAGAACGGTTTATGTTGTAGAAGACCCTTTCGATCAGCCAGCCCAGCTGTGAGGGGCCTCTCTGCGATGTGCTGCCCTTTAGACCGTTCTGACACTGCCACACAGGGCGGCTCCGCCTTCAGCCTGGCAGCAATTTATCCCCTGTTATCCACAGATTTTCTGAGCTGACATGTGACTTGTCGTGTGGAATGAATATAGAGAATTATGTAGTTCTTATTCTAAAAACGATTTCAGAAGACAAAGTTTAGCTGATTAGATTATAAAAGTGACCCAGCTGAAAATAGTAAAACATGAATAATGCCAATTTCTTGGTGTATTTGAATTACTTTCAAGTGTCTGCTCAGACTATCAAAAAGCTTGGTGGGGGAAGTACTTCTTTTTGGTGTCTATGATTATTTTGCTCTCTGACCAGCAGGATTAAATATCCAGACTCGGGGCCAGACATTTCTGCCCTCATGTTGTGCATATTTGCAGGTGGAGATGGGACAGTTACCTTTCTGTCAGAAGTGAGTGCTAGAGAGGTGCCAGAAAGAAATAAACAGAGCAACAGTTGTTCTTTTTAAGTCAGATTTGATTCATTAAGCAAGTAGTCATCAAAGTGTACAAAGGAAAAATGACTCTGCTGGAGGGAAAACCTTAATTTTTTGGTTCCAAGAGGCTTTTTCAATGAAATAAAATGATTAGCAAAGCACTGCAGATAGTGATGGATTAGGTCCTGAATGTTCAGATTGGGGATTCAGAAGGTGTGCATAGCTTCAAGACAATCTGGCGTTTTGTTTTCTTTCTGTTAGCTGGGTTATCAGCCAGTCTAGAATGTGCTCCTTTCCTCCTTCTTTGAACAAGAACATGTTCATTCTTTAGAAAGAAATAGTTCTTTAGGACTGCATCATATAGGGAAAAAATGAGAGGAGAGATGCATCTGTAGAGATAGAAACAATGTGTTATGTGGTACTTACTCTACTTGTTTTCCAACTTTTCTTCTTCACCTTTCAGTACTTTTTCTGTTGTTAAAGAGCAATGCATCATAGAATAGCAACTTTGCTGCACATCCCTCTGTCATGGGAGAATTTTTTCTGCTTCAGAATCTGATGAAACCCTGAAAGTTTGAACATTTGACAAATTTGGTCTTTCCTAGTGAGGAAGCAAGGGGGGATTATGCAAAATTTATAAGTTACGAAGAGTCAAAGTTGGTTCGTTTTGAGACCAAAATAAGTAAATTCATATATTCCCAATAATTTATTTTCTAAGTATACTTAGAAAAATATTATGTTATACTGAAAGCAATTGGAGAGCACTAATTATCCCTTACTTTACATTATTAATGACAGTATGTTTTTTCCATCACCATCTTAATTTGGATTTCCATGGGCCCTTAAATTAGAGAGTGCTTTGAGTGCATGATTAATACCACTGTTTAATCAAGCTGTGACATGGAGACTGGAGTTTTGTCATTTATGGCTTTGTGAACTGAGATTCTGTTGAACTGGTTTTGTATAACTTGTGAAAATACGGAGATAGTAACTCTGTACTTAAAAATAGCTGATTTTAGGTGTCTGGGGTGTCTACAGTGGCCGTCTACACCATCTTCCATTAGGCCACCACAAAACAGGCAGTTGTCACTTGCACTCCCCATGTTTTATCTCAAATGTCATGAGACACCTATTTGGAGATGTTTGAATTTCTCCTCAAGAGTCTGGCAATCAAAAGCTTCCCTTAAAGATGCAGAACAGATGGGGATAGTTAATTAGCCTTTATTTTACTGTTGGCTTTTTTTTTTTTTTTTGGTTGTTTTGGTTTTTCTTTTGTGTGGAAATTAATTTTAGAGACTACAGAAAATACTGAATGAGATCCACAAGTAAAATTTCCAAGTCATAACACTATTTGGTTCTTAGATGAGATACGACTGCGTAATTTCTTTGTTTTTTGAGGTGCTCTGGATTTTTCCATAACATTTAAATGAATGCCCAAGTATCTTCAGAACATGGTTTGAATTTTGGACTCTAAGTTACTCGAGGCTTTTTTTTGTCATTACGCCTGATAAAGTTGGTATTATGTTTCAAAGAAGGTACAAGCCATGAGTCTTTCCACGCCTCTTCTGGTGATGACTGTACAGGTGGAAATGTGGCAATCCTAAAGAAAAAATCCTGAGATTGTGTGCAATAGAACTACTATGTTCACCTTGGGCAGCATAATGCCGTGCTGGCCTCTCTGCAGAGAACTTTTTGGGGCTCTGTACTGCCTTGGTAGGAAGGGAGGAGCACGGAGTTCCTGTAGGGCCAGCCACTGCACCGGGGTATGTAGAGCAGTCGAAGGCCATAAGTGGAAGCAAATTTTGCCAGTTCTCAAAGTAACTGCCACTGGAAATTAAATTGCATGGATCACAGAGAGGAACAGCGCAATATAAGAGGATTCTTTCAAACAACAAGGCACAAATGTCAAATATTTCCAGCTGTAGATACGTGTATAAATAACAAGTGGTTTATTATAGCCATTCAAGTTAGAAAATGGCAAACGTGACAGACATTAGCTTTTTTCTTTCCTTCTTTTGTCTTTCTCTTTTGTTCTTCAGGGTAATGCTGCATCCTTACACTGACGTGTGTTCTGTTCAGAACACACAGTGCACAGGGGTGCTGACTGGCTCACTACCTTGTTCTGTTTCAGGGAGAGAAATACAAAGAAAACATCCTTCCAAGTCTTACTTGCTCATCATGCCAAAAAGGAAAGATGTGTTTGGAAATAGCAGTTCAAACTAGGAAGGCATACAAAAGAGGGCATTGGCTTTTGAAACTTCTCCAACTTAATGATACTGCTACAAAGTCATTTTATAGATGACTTGCACACCACAGCCCATTTAAATCAAAATGTTGTCCAGCTACTAGAAACAAAGGAATTAATCTTGATCATCAGCTGTTGTGCATTCACTGGTGTGATTTTGATGGAGGCTGAACAGGTATCTTGTAAAAATGTAGAGGGGAATAAAAGCCAGGGTAAATGCTTAGCCTCAGGCAAGGACACTTTATTGGAAGATTTTTATAATACAATCCAATAAACATTTATTTTTATTTGGAATTCTTATTGTAAACAACATTGTAAGGTATTAAGCAATGAAAGAAACTATAACATACCCAGATACTACTTTTCTAATAGCTGTAATAGGAGGAAAACCTGTGGAGGTAAGAAAGTACACTGCTAGAGGCACACTGAAAAACAAAACAAAACAAACCCCAACCCAATATTTTTTTGATCATTTGTTACATTAAAAGGAGGGTGAGATGTACTCTATTGGTTTTATTTGGAAATGTATGGTTGATATTATTCTGTACATCTTTTAATAGCGAGGGTAGACTATGTTAGAGCTTTCTGTTGTCATCGTTACATTAGTGGTAATGCGGACATGAATATAAATCATTGCATTGAAAAGTGGCATATGCTTGCCTACTTGACAAGATGAGGGACTGTTTTGCTCTTTGCGAGGTGTTCATTTTCTGAAGTGAAGAGATATTGAAAGCAAAGGCCTTTGGAGATGTCTGTTTCCTGCAGGTGTCGGAGGAAGGCTTGGTGCTGCCCTGCCCACAGTGAGGCAAGTGGGTGTGAGTGCATTGTACATTTTCTACAGTGCAACTCAGTCTTCGCTCTGAGCTCTTGTTCTTGACTGGTTGGCTTGGGGAAGAGCCATAAGCCAAACCCTACCCACTGTTTTCCAGAGTTCAGGAGTGTCTTCGGGTAATTTGGCAGTTTCTGGAGAAAGAGTGTTGGTGTTAGGTTAAGCGAGATGTGTGTCTGTTCCCTGCCTTTGAGGCTGAATGGATCAGAGGAGGAGATAAACATTTCTCTTCTAGGCCACCCATGGATGCTTCTGAAGTCAGGTATCCTATGAAGAGACGGTGCTTCCTGCCAGGCCTTGGTCATTAGTAAAATACATTTAAAAAATTCTTATGGCACCTGTTAAATCAGATGTCCAATTTTGACACCTCTAAAGAACAGAGCAGTGGGTATTCCTCTGGTTTTTGAGTCTGACTGCAATTTGCATGGCTCCATCACAGTTAGATCACTAGGAACTTTTGTGACTGAAAAAGTGGAATTCCGAGTTACGGGGTAGGGGTGTGGAAAGTCAAAGTCCTACCTCAATGAGCCGCTGCCACCTGTTCCCTTCAGAACACTGCAAGTGTTTGCTGTAGTAACTAAACAGGTAAATTGTGCTGTGGAACAAGGTTAGTTTGTTAAAATTGGGTTTAGTTTTATGTACATATTTTTATGCTCACTAAAGAGATTTTTACACTGTCAGTCCTGTCACTGTCTCAGTGCTTGCCGTTTCCTCAGCAGTGTGAAGGCTGGTGCAGGCAGCTGTCTCGCTCTGACATCTGTCTTGTTTGCCTGTAAGGCACCCTGCACACCTGGGGTATGAGCTGAGTAATAAATAATGGTAATAACTGTGATGAGAAGCAGTTGTCATGAAATCACAAACCCACTGAATATAGCACAAACTTCCATTTAGGCATTTGCATCCACATGTGCAGAAATGTGTGTGAGCAAACACAAGCAATCTGGATGATGTATAGTTGGTAGAGTGTGGAGAGGAACACATTGGCTTGAATAAAGCAAACCAAAATTTATGACCAGTATTGTTTGTTTAAGCTTTCTAAACACATTTCACAAAATTTGACGTGTATGTTTTTCAAATGTGCTAAATATTTAAATGCTGCTTTCCTAAATACTAAATTATGGCATCAGACAGACTGTGTAAAGATCTAATTTGATGTGAAATGTATGCATCTACCAAGGAAGGTGTTGTTTCATTTTGTGAGGTAGCTCCAAACATAGGAAGTGGTTTTATCTGGTTTTGTTTGCTTCTCTGCTTGTTTAGCTGTGGGTTTAGGCCTCAGAGGCAAACTGAAGTTCTCACCACTGGTTTTGACTTTGAAGCAATTAAACTACAAAAATCAGTAACATGTAGGGATCTACTCCATGAGGTAGTGCTGTGTAAGTAATGCAATAAAGTCTTGTTATATTTTCCTGTGTCTAAGAAGTTAAAACCCTTTCAATTTACTTTCAGCTTTGGTTTGGTTTTAATATTAAAAACACCAGAGAGTCTGTAAATACATACAGATTTTGAGTTTTTCCTGCTGATTATTTCTAAGTGGTGTTTTGATTATTTTTTTCTTCCTTTTCCTGTTTTCTTTGGGATCATTTACATTCAACTTGTTGATAAATAGTGGTTTACTGCCCTGTGAAAACCTTGGGTTAAGCATTTATCTATCGCTGATTCATCCAAATAGTGTACAGGAATTTTCTGATAATTAGGCCAGTTTGTAACAGCTCATAAAGATTTTTATAGCAGTTTTTACTACTGAGGTGGATTGCTGGCTCCGCTAACTCTGAATGCTTTAAACGACTGGTGTGAATTAGAAAATTACATGTTCTTCAGATGTCCACCTATCTGGTCTGAGTACTTCTGTTGTTCTAGAAATAAGATATCAACTCTTTGATGTATGAATGCTTTTAAATTTTCATTTGCAGCACTGAACATTCTATTATGAACTGGCTAGCTTCTTGTCCTTACAATGCAGTGGGAAACACTAATATCTGAAGTATGTGACACAGGTTTAATTATCCATGTGAGTTTTGCTTTTAGTAAAAAAACTCCTCATAGTAGAAATTAACCTGGATCTAAATATATGCTGGACCCTTAACTGAGCTGAATAAATGAACTTTGTACAAAATAATCCTTGTGGGTCAAAACTGAGGCATAGAGAACAGCACAGTAGCAGCTTGTGTTAGAGCATTTTATGCTGTATTATTCAGGGAGTAAGTGGAAATCTTTAATCTTTGAGTGCTGTAGTTCTGGTTTTTCCTAGATGAGATTTGAGGAGCACTGATAGAAGTCATGACTTTTAAAACAGTCACTTGTAACTCAGTATTTTTGTTTAATCTTGTGCTGCAGCCTGGCACAATGCAACAGTTGCACTTCGACACACTGGGTTAATGTGGAACTCAGGATCAAGATTGAGACTAAGTGGGTTGAACCATTAAAATAGGTTGAAATGTGGAAAAAAAAATCCTCTCACCCGTTTCCAAAATTTTTTGCTGCTTTAATGAGTGGCTGCTGTTACAAATTCCTCACCTGAAGTTGTAGATGTCTCTTAGTGGCATCATTGGTTAGAGCTAAAATAATGACTGTGTCAAAATACAGAACTGTAACTATAGGGGAGGGAATCGTCAGCAGCAGCAGATTTCAGCTTGCCTCTTAAATCAGATACAATTGTTTTGCAAATGTCCTTTGCAATATTAATAATTTAAGAGCCAAACTGTGGTTAAATGCTTGGGGAATGCTAGTACCCTTAAATATCCTTTTAGGTGAAATTATTTGTTATTTATGTTTCCCTTGAACTGTCAGTAGTCTCTAATATATGTGTGCTGGTTTGTATCCCAACCTGCCAAGCAGGAGAGGCATTTTGATAAACAGTGAGGCTTTGGTCATTTGAACTGGAGGAGGATGCTGTGTAATGAAATTGATGGATTTTGTCTTTGGAGGAGAGAGTTTTGGCTGCCTCACACTGCAGCCCTTCAGAATGGACAGGCAGACAGTCAAATGCCATTTCCTGTTAGACATCTTGTCAGTCATGGCCTGCCCAGCCTGGGCTGGAGAGCTACTCCTGCTAACAGAGCCAAAAAGGACTTTTCAATTTTTGTTTTAATCCAGGCGCACACTGAAACACACTTTGTGTACTTGGTAAGGTGGGTGACCCATGCACCCTTATAGGCAGCGTAATTTGAATCCAGCTGTGAAGATGTTTTACACAAGACAACATAGACACACAGTCTTGTCAAAACACACGAGCTTCTTCTCTGATTGCCTCAAGTGTATTATTATTCTTCTTATAGGGGGGTGCCTGTTAACTTCAAAGGAGAATTGGCACAGGACATGAAAACAGATCAGGGCAGAGCTTACAAAACTATGTCTATCATTTGTAGCTGTCAAACGGTACGTGCTTGTCTTCTCCTTCTGTTTGAAGTCAGCATTGTTCTTACATCTGCCCTGCACAAAATTTAAATGCTGTCAGAGAATCACAGAATGTGATCTATCATGCTAACACAACCAGTTTCTTTCTTTGAGAAACAGATTCGTCTTAAATGGAGATAATGGTACCAATTTTAGTTCTGTATTTTGGCTTGAGAGTCTCAGTGCGCTGTGGGACAGAGGTGGTTTGAGACCTAAGCGAGAGTGAAAATATAAGATGGAGCAGGACCAGGAGGCAAGGTGGGAGGCCAGGAAGCTCTATAAGGACAGGGATCATGGTAAGGATGGGATTCAGTAAAGAGAGAGGGGGCTATGATGGTGGGGGCTGGAGAAGGCTCCAGAAACTGAAATCCACAAGGTGAAATGGTGTTTGTCTCCATTGTTCCATCTTTATTCTCAGATTTCTGTGCTGGTTCACCACTGAGAAGGAAAAATGACCCTTATTTTTGTAGCTGACCCACCACTACCCCAAGACAGGAGGATATGAGCACTTACAAGGCAACTGCAAAATTGCAAGTATGTTCCTTGCTGCTTTGGTGCATCTATTCTCTGCCTGCCTCTGAGAGCTCATCCTCATGGTACACCATCAAATTTTTGCCTGTCTTAGTTTGTTCAGAAGTTGACCCCTAAGTCTCTGACCTAAACTTTTTTATGTGGAAGACTTGTTGCAAGAGAATTCTTCCCCTGGCACCTTCCCAGCTGGGAAGTTCCACCACAAAGTGTGTTCCTTCTAGGACTGACAGAACTAGAAAATACAACTGGGGCTTTGTTTTCCCTTTTACCAGCACATTTTGCTAGTTTTTTTTCTGTGAGTTCTTTGTGCTACAAAACCCACTGGATGTCATTCAAGCTACTGCTTAACCATAGGAATAGTTAGTTTGGATACTGGAGACCACAACAAACTGCATTTATGCAAGCTAGGAAACTGGAAAGGTTCTTTTGTATCTGGAGACAAGCTCCTCAAATCAAGTTTATTTCCAACAGCAAATATTATGCAAATATTCTCTGTAATTTCTTTTTTTAAAAAATCACAGCTCCTCTCTTATCTGGACCAAGTGGGTCCTCAGCTGCAAAGCTGCATTCTGCACTTGTGTGTGCATTCTCTGCCATTGCATTTGGAAGGGAATGATCTGGAAGCAAGTGTTAGGCAGACTTTAGAAGTAGAGGTCAGGCTGACCTTTCCTGTGTCTGAGAGCTATCCTTGCTCCAGTGTACTGTTAGAGCAGTAATTGAATGGATCTCACAGTGAATAATAGGAAGTGAATCATGCTTTTTAATTTTTTTTTAAACTCTCCACCAGCCTGAAAAGAAATTAATCTGCCAGAAGTTGCATGTATTGGCTTTTTCCCTTTCTCCTGAGTTCCTGCCTTCCATGATTACCATGACAGGGCATAAAAATATGAAAGATGAAGGAATCCTTCTGAGCTGCTCTTGTGCATGCTGCACTTTGGGAGCATGGCAGTCCCGCAGGGGGAAGTGGAGTGCATCGAGAGGGCAGTGGGTGTGAGCAGTTATGTGCACAGGTGTGCTGGGACAGGTGACTGCACAGCCCTGCTTCCCTGCTCTTGAAATGATAGTGTCCTGTCTGAGGCACTGCAAAGTAGTTCAGTACTGTAGAGGAAAACAGGTATTTTTCTGTTAGGTCTGACCTCATTGTGGAGAAAGAGACAGGGAGAAGAAGGAGATTGATTTAGTCTCTCTGTATCTGCCATATGCTGAGGGAGCATTAGTCTGCACCTGTGAGGTGGCAGAGGTTGAAGGATATGAAGCCTGAGTTGGTGGAGTGATGGGTTGGAAAGGATGGCGGCTGCAAAACAATTTGTTCAGGAAGTCCATGAAATGTGTTGCACGGAGGGGTTAATCTAATTTTATCTGCGTTACTTGTTTACTGAATCATTTGATGTGGTCCTATTTATCTTCAGGACCATGTATTATAGAGGGTGTTTTCCCAGCACTACTGAAAAGTGGTTACATGCTCAGAGGCTGTTTCACAGCCAGCAGTAAGAGCTGATGTGGTCAGACAGGTGATAGTAGCCTCACATTTTCAAACGTCTAGTTTCGTTTTTAAAAGTACAGATTGGAGGAAACTGTAGAGCTAAGTGTTTGCAAGTTAGTGTTGAAATCGTCAGGATTATATGTTTAAGCCAGCAAAAGGAGTTTACTTCATGAATGCTGGACCAGCATGCTTGAAATAAGCGAACAGGAAAGAATAATCAAACAGAGTGTGCTGGGTACCACGGTGACAAGGATGGCATAAATGTTTCAGTTCAAATCATTAGTTAGTTGCAGAATTCCTGGAGTATTCAAGGCTTTTCCGTATAAATAAAACTTTTAGGGAGAAATAGTTAAAAAAACAACCGTTAAGGGGCCTTGTTAAAAAGGCTCCAATTGGTGGTGAGCTCTGTATATTAACTCATAGGTTTGTTCTTAAGTGATGAAATGTATAACTGAAACATGGAGCAGAGTGTCTGAGCAGTGACCTTCCTGGGCCAGGATTGCTGATAGATTCATATTTGGTCCTGAAGGAAGGAAGTTTGTTACTCAGAGGGGTTGAGGTTGTGATGGGCTGTGGCTGTGTGCGGAGTAACCCAAGAAACAGAGCAGCTCGGTGTTAGTTATGTCTCACTGATGCTGCTGCTGCTGGGGGTAAGATTTCCTTCCAGGAGTTTGTCAGTGCAGGGCCATTTCCAGGAACAATCCACTAGAAATTGCACACTGAGCCGAAGTCAGTAAGGTAATAAGCAGATAATACGTCTTTCAAGTTGTCCAGTTTATTTTATTTTTTCTGTTCCATCTAAAATAGAAAAAACAATGAAAGAATTGTGGTATCTGATTGAGGGGAGATTAAAGGCCTTGAGAGTTTTTTCCCTTAGCAGAGAGGTATCTTTTTGATTCTGTACAGTGTAGCTTTCAAAATGAGGACTTTATTGCTCGTGTTGCTACACTATTTTTCATAGTGGGTGTGTATGACTTTTGAAAAGCTAAGATCTCACAAAATCCCTTCATTTGGTGCATTTAATGCAACTTTGATTAGTGAAATACGCTTTGTGCTACCTTCCTACGAACTTCTCTGAGTTGTGGAATTGGGTGCTCTCCTAAGTGCATCTTTACTGAGTCTCCACCTTGCTGACATCAGCATGAACACTGTGGTGCGAATCTGTTGTGAGCTTTGCACTGCAAGAATGGCAAAAGCTAAGGGGTGTGCACTGGGCCAGATCCCAGACAGTTCAAGTGCCTTTCTATTCAGTGCTACAGGTGGGGCATGAAGTGGTGAGAGAATTCTTGCATGTGTATAGATGTGTATAAACAAAATATATGGGAGTATATTAATTTTATTGTTTTGTGTGCATCAGTAATTAATGATAATATTTCTCATAGATTTCTGTTTTTTCTGCAAGCAAATGTTGGGACAGAAAAGTGTTGTAGTCTGAGAGGATAAAATTCTAGTTTTAGAAATTTCTAGAAGTTCCTGAAAGTGCAGCTAAAGGTACCAGTGGGTAAGGAACTCACACGCTGGCAGATGAAATTGATGGTGTTGGTGTAGCACATTCAGGGTAACACTGCAAAAGAGTAGCGTGGAAAACTGAGAGGGATCAGCATAAGGAAGGACACTGCTCCAAACTTGAGCTAACAGACTATCGCTTGAGCTGCTGAAAGTTTTCCTCACAGGGGTGATACAGTCTAGCAGGAAAATAACCAGCATTTTGTGTGGACTGCAGAAAGTGCCGTGGCTGTTAGAAAAGCTCAAAGGAGTACATATTCAACATCAAAAATAGCAGAACAAATCACAGTGTTGACAGGGGACATGAAAAATATTATGAAGAAAGGAGCAGCTACTTTTTGGCTGACCCAATGTACAGACATGAAAGTCTCCAGGAAAGAGAATGGAACTCTGCTTCTGCAGTTCAGCCAGAGAGAAGGGGATGAAAGGAATACCGCATGGGAAGGATACTGGAAGACAGGTTAGCATTTGAGCAGGTCAGAAAAGTTAAGGTTTGTCTGCAGAAAAATGTCTTTTTAGAACATGCTAATTTGTTTAAATTTCTCAGCATGTATCACTGTGGATAGCAAATTCTCTTACGCTCTTATTCTAGTCAAAATGACCAGCAGAATTTTCCAAGATAAACCTTCCGAAGATGATGGGAGTTTCACGCTCGGGTTGTTGTTTGGTAGGATTCCCTAAACTCCTATTAATATGAATGCTTATTGTGTGCAGTAATTGGAGACAGAGTTGAAATGGCATTTAGCCCTCTTATTATGTTTGAACTGTGTATTTTGTCTGTTCTCAAATGTCTCATTTTGAATTAGAAAAGGAAGAGGTAAGATGACCTTTATGGAGACAGAGGGTTTGCATTTTCTTCCTACCTTAAAATATAGTGGTACTCCTCACTGATCTTTATACTTGGAATTTGAAGAAAGAAAATGTAGGACAACTAGGTTGGCACCATAATTATCACTGATCTATAGTTTATGAGGGGAAGCAGCAAAGTAGAAATTGGAATTTTAGAACTCTCCTAAGGACTTTGATACCTTACTCTGTCTGGTGAGCTACTGCCTGATAAATATGTAATGGAATCTTTTTTTTTTTTTATTCTAGATTACAATATTTGAAGTGAAATAATCATATTTCACTTCTAACTGAATTTTAGTGCTACTTCTGAAGGGAGGGATTAATTTTAATTTCCTCTAAACTGGAAATTGCTTTAATTAAAGTGAAAACTCTTGACATTGATTGTAAATGTTCATCTTCTGCTTCCCACCATAACTTTGTTTAATAGACATGTACAGTTTACTGGAGAAAAGCCATTCTAATTCCTCACAGGAAATGATAGCAATTCCTCTATTAAAAGTTCGGCCTCTGTGGTGAATGAAGGTTAGACTACTTTGAAATGGTGCTTCATGACTTGTTTCTCACAATTTATTGCGTGGAAGACTTCAAATAGATTGCCTAAACTATATGAGCACACCCTGAGAAGATTTATTCCAATTATTGAATTTAGATTTACTTTTTAAAAATGCAAGTATAAAATCATCTACCCTGGTAAAGTCTTTGCATCAAGTGTTTGTCTGATGCACCTTGTGGTGGCTCTTCAACACAGCAACTAAGACTGTCAAAATGCTTTCTGATAGCAAGATACATGGTTGTAGATATAAAAATACTGGTTAAAAAGTCTCTGGAATAACTTGGTAAATTATCTAATGTGACGTTATTTGTGGATTTTTTTGAACATACATAGTGAGATTCTCTTTTGCTATAGGCCTACATTAGACTTAAACTGTATTATAGGCCGAACTGGGTCTGATTTTTTAAATTGAATTCTTGTTTGTAAGTATGAGTAGCCTGAAATGGACCTTTCTCAAGCTGAAAAATGGGCAAATAACTTGGTTCGTGTTTAAAATCCATTCCAAGAACCTTCACTTTTCTGAGGCTCCTGCAAAAGAGCCACCAATTATATTCTGGTAATTGGTCATTTTTTCTACCTGAATAACTCTTTCACAGGTTGAACTTCTTCCAAGGTCATTTGCTTCCTCTGAGAGAGTGGTATATAACATCTCTTTGAGTAAGCTTTTAATTCCCATTGTCTAAATGATCACGCTCTCCCCTACACCTTAGGCCATGCAGCTTTGCTTCTGCTGCATCTCTGTGCTGTTTTTCTGTCTCTTTCAGTTTGTTTGCTTTAATTAGTTGTTGAGTAAGGTTTCATTAGCCCTGTGTGTTCTCTCCCAACTTTTTGTTTGCAGTTTACTAACACACCCTTCATCATGAATAATCTGAAGTGCGTGTACTGGACATGGCAGCACCGTTTGCTCTCGAAAGATTGATGGTAACCGGTGAATCATAGCTTTGATTTATTGTAGGTCTGGGCAGTGACTGTGGGTGATGGATCATGATGGTCATGGTATTTCAGAAGTAAAGTTCAAATTATATTTTAAAAGAATTTTCTCCTCCTTTGAAGCATCACATTTGTAATCTTCCCATAGAGTTTATGGCAGCAGATGATTATAGTGATTGATTCTTCCAGGATCCTATTAGGCCAGCTTTATTTTGCCAATATACCTTTTTAATTAGTGGATTTTTTTTATATTTTCAGCAAGAATTGATTTTTGAATAGAATCACTGGTAATATTTCTAATAAGTCACTCGAAAGACTAAATTTCTTCATGCTGGCAGTAAACAATGTAAGGAAATAGATTTTGTCACAGGGTGCAAATGGTTTTGTCTTTCAGTCTCTGGATGTTAAAGATTTTATATTCCTTAATTTTGTCTTAATAACTGAAACGTAGCTACTATTTAATTTTAAAATTTAGTTGATGGCGCTGTTTTGATTGTCTTTTAGTACTGTGGAGTTGAAAATCCATTCCTTTGGTTAAATTCTGGGGCTGTTCTAAGGCAGGACATGGATCGAGACAGCAACAAATGTTGCCGAAAGTGAAATGCAGTGGATGACTTGTGTACAAGTTTGCGATGGAGTCAGCTTTCTTCAGTCCATACACTGCCTTACAGTAGCTTATGGCAACACTTGCTGGTGTTCCAGGGCAAGTCTGAAATAGGGAAATTGAGGTAAGAGAAAAATACTTCTTTCACTTAATTTTAAAATGTATCTGTATATAGCACAGCACTTTGCCCTGGTCCAGGAATAGCAGCTGAAATATTTTTGCAAAACGCATTGTAGTACAAAAGGAGAAGCCATATAACTGAGCTTTGCACAGATACAGTTAGTGGGCAAGGCAGAGAAGACAAAACTATTAATGTGTGAATGCCTTTCCTCTTACATGGTTGGCTTTGAATGGAATCATTAAGGTTGGAAAATACCTCTAAGATCAAGTCCAACCATTAACCAAACACTGCCAGGTCCACAGATGCTTGGATGTTAATGAAGATAAAATGCAAGGGATTTCTGAGCCTTTGGATGTGTTTCTTAATGATCTATTTAAATTAAGTGTATCCTGCTGCTGTTAATGTAGAATCTGGATAATTTACTCACTTTAAAGCATTTTGTCCTTGCAATAAACGTGTTAAATAATGCTCTAAATGATTTAGATGGGGAATGGAAACAGAGACATCCAGAATTAGATTTCAGGGTTTTGGTTTAGAATAGTGTTAGAAGTATCCTGTAACTTAAGAGTTTTACTGGGGAATAGACTAGAAAGTTCTGAAATTTCCACAAGTCACCTCTTTACAACATCAGACCTCTAAGTATGTCAATGAATATGATTGTGTGAGACTTGCCAGAAGCCAGAGGTGAATAGGTTAAGTGTAGGAAGCCTCTAAGATCTCCTCTGGTTTACTTCCAATGCAATTCTAAAGACTAAATAATTTCACTCTAATTTTTTCTTTCCTCGCTTTTGCTTTTGTTTGGGTATGTAGTTCCTCCGAGAATGAATCCTCTCATGAAGTGCTGGCAGGACCTGTCACTGGGTGGATGACATGCAAGTTAGGCTGCCACAAAGAATTAAATTCAGGATAACTTGATAATGAAAAAAAAGAACCAAACTGCCATGTGGAGCATTGGGAAGTTATTTAATCAAATGTGCCTTGGTTATTAAGATTTTTTTTTTTTTAAAGATAAAACTCAATGCCAGAATATTGAAAATATTTACTTTTCTTCTAGTAGTAGTTGGGAATTACATATTTAAAATCACAGTTACAGATGTTACTTTGCATCACTTAGGCATTTTTAAGAGTAAAAATGGAGTCTGGAAGTGTTCTCTCTCGTTTTTTGGCCTATGCCCTTCAAGATTTTTTTTTTTTAATTAATAATTGCATGTAATAAACATACACAATTTAGCTTTGTATTACAGTTATTAAAACTGATTAAGACTAATCACTGTCAGTGATCTAAATCACATTTTAATCACAAGTTAAATTTTTGATTTCCAGGCATGTTGTTACTGATGGTCAAAATACTCAACTCTCTCTAACTGTACCCTATCTGTATGTGGTGAAAAGACTGTGTTGTTACCACTTAAATCATGGGTCTATTCACTTGACAGCATTTTCAAAGTTTTTGCCTACATCTCTTTTATTTCTTTCAGCATAACCCAAGCACTTGGTTAAGGTTAATATCAGAATGTGAATATTTATGTGCATGATAATACAATTCCTTAGATGAGTAATAAAACAGTGTGTATTCATCCAGTGTATCAGATTTAATAAGCATTATCATGATCAAAGTCTGCTAGTACCAAAAGGTTCCTTGCCATTGCTTCCCTAATATTATTGCCTTTGCAAAATAGTTGGATGATGCTTTCTGGGATGGCCACCTGCAGGGAAGAGCATGTCAGCCTGACGAGCACAGGCTGATGAACACAGTTAGCTACAGATTATTCAGGATCAAGGCAGCAGGGAGCTGTGAAAAAAAATCATCTGCTCCTGTATGGAGAGCTGGCATTTTCTCTCTGTGAGCTGGCCGTCCCACCTCTATCCAAATGGACTGGCTTTGCCTGCTTCTTTCTCCATCTGGAAACGTCAGACCAAGCTGTCTGTTCTGATCTTTGCCTCTGTCAGGCAAATGGAGAGGAAGCAGAGGGGGATATTGGGCAAAGAGCTTGCACACACTGAGCCTCAGAGTCTGTGTGAGAGGAGGGGTACCGTGCCACGCAAAGTGATGGGGGGGTTTGCAGGTGTGCTATGGAGTCTGACCTTCCTAATTCTGCAGCAGTGTGTAAAAAATGGTGCTGCTAAGCCTGGAAAAACACCTCTTCTGAATGGATTTGTTCTTGTAGGGAATAATCCTGGCCTGATTATTTTAAGTTATTAACCCCTTGCACGAGTTTGATGCTGCTGAAGAGATACACTGGGCCCTCAGGAGCTGATGGCTTGCTTTCTGAATTACAGCCAGGTCCCATCCTGCAAGACAGTGGTTCTCCAGTCCAGGGGATGCCTTTGCAGAATAAACCCCGCTGCTTCCTCTCCTTCCCTGCTCTCACAGCTCCCATGCCTTCTCCTCCATCCTGCCACCCCCTGCTGCAGCAGCAGCGCTGGGAGGTGTGGGAAGAGCAAAGCTGGTGTGCAGTTGACACAGGAAGTGCAGAGAGCTGCACAGGGTGCGATTCTGGCACCACAGGCAATGAGTGCTGTAGAGTCACCCGTAACAAGGGCGCTTTTGGGGAAAGACGACCTGCGAGAGTGGGGCCCTGTGAATTAGGAAGGGCTTTAGGGGCTCTCCAGCTCCCTGCCTGGCCAGGTTCCTCACAGGCCAGTGGCCATCCTGGCTGAATTGCAGTGCTTGCGAGAGCTCTGCCTGCTGTGCCACTGAACCCCTAAGGGGACCATGCTCTTAGAGACACTTTAAAGGGTGGAGCAGAGTCTTTTTGGGTGGAAGGGCAGAAGGTGGTAGACCATTAACGATTTCATGTGAGGGAATGACTAAAATGTGAGTGAGGAACAAGAGTGAGGGTGCTCTGGAGTAGAGGTGAGTAGATGGGGGAAGCTGGATCCAGAGAACTGCACCAAAAAAATGACAATAAAATTTGATAACTGTGGCTGTGAAGAAAAGTAAACTCCAACTTTATTAAGTTGCCACTAGTTATATGTGCCCATTGAAAACAAAATTATAAAATTACTGCTTTCTATGTAGCATAATCCGTAAAAATTGTATCAGATCCATTTAACAAACCTTCAGAATACAATAACTTCCATTTTAGCATCACTTTCAGCTACTTTCTGTAGAGCCTAAAGGAAACCAGGCAACTTTAAGAGGAGCTTGACCCTTATGTTTGTAACAGTAATCAGATTATATGAAATCTATAATTAGAGCACTAATATGAGACATTCAAATTAGTTGAAGTGCAGGCTGTAACAAAAATAGACATTAGACATCTGATGAGTCTGAGACGTCAGATGTTTGAGTGTGTATGCAGACCTTTGGAAAGTCTTTAACAAGGAGAAAGTAGTAATATCTGTCTGAAAACAGCATGGTATTCAACCTTGTGTTTTAAATCTTAGTATAACTTGTTCTTTTGACTTTCCAGTCATATTATTTATGTAGAAAATGCAACAAACAGCTGCTTGTATCTTTAAAGGCTGTATTTGCAGCTTATTTTAATCTTTCCGCTGACTGTGTCACCCTAAAATTATAAATATAATTAGAAATTGAAGAAAGAAAGTGAGTTCAAACCCTTGTCTTAAAATAAAGCACCTTACAAAATGTGAACTTCCTTTTTTTTTTTTTTTTTTAATGTGTGCATGTGTATATATATAATCCTGTTCCATTGGCTGGAGGGAATTGTAAATCAAAGTGACTGTTTATTGCAATGGGAATAAGGGATAGATTGGATTAAAAAAAGGAAGAATAAAAATTGAGATATAAAGCATCAAAGGCAATGTCAGATAAACATCAGCAGAAATAATTTGCAGGAGTAAATTATAACATCAGAAAAAAGGAGAAGTTTTTGGACAGTTCATTTTGCTTATTCTGAATTCCTTTTTGGTTTCTGGGTGGTTTTGGATTTTGTTTGTTCATTTGTTTGTTTTCTTTCTTCAGAACCAGGTCAAAAATGTAAATGAAGTAGCAGGCTTGAGGATACACTTCACTTTGTGTTGGTTCTTGCCTTTGTGTTCTTTCGTAGTTGCTGGAAGAATTTGCCTCAATATTCCCATGGCACTCTTCAGTGTCCAGTTCTTTCATTTTCACAGTCAACCTTGCTATCTCTCTTCACATCTCTTTAGCCCATGGGACTGTGCACTTCACTAAATCCACTGCAAATTTCACATGATTCATTCTCTTCTTTTCTAAGTAGATTTTTTTACTCACTGTCTCTTCAAATTGTCATCAGCATACTGCAAAGTTCAAGAAGTGTCTTTTTTTCCCTGGTGTGTTTATCCTCAATTAACTAGTCTATATTCATTCTAATATTTCTCCTTCAGCTTCTGCACTTAAACTGTACCATGACTGCTCAATGGAAATGTTTTTATTCCTTGCTATTTGTTGCTGTAGCAGTGGAATCCTATTACCCCCTTCTGCCTCTTGTGCCACAGAGATTTAAGCAGATTTTCATGGTTTTGGTCAAACTTAGCCATGTGGGGCTGCGAAAGAGTCCTTAGATGTACGCACACACACACATATTACATATATATATGTATTTATATATAATATACATTGTATATATATACACACACATTAAATATATACATATTTGTATATATTCTCTCTATATAGTTAAATCTCTCAACATTATGGAATCAATAAATCAGTCATTGATCACTTCATATAGAGATGAGTGGGGTCTCTGTAAGAGAATAGGGGTTTATTTCACTCATTAAAGCTCTGTTTCAATCATTGAAGTATAAATCAGAAAAAAATATGATTTAAATTCAGAAAGCACAGGAAAGTGTCTTTATTTTTTTTTTTTTTAACTTGTAAGACTTAATGATAGGGGGTGAAAGAAAGCATAAATCAGGATACTATTATAATAAAAGCAGAAACTGATAGGCTGATATTTTTAATATTAGATGATTTCCACATTAAAAAAAAAAAAGAAAAAAAAGAGAAAAAAATTGGTCCTGCTGTCTGAAGAATGCAATCAGTGACCTTTTAAATCTCAAGAGCTCAACTTCCAGCTCTCTCTTTTTCTGGTGTTAAAGCACATTTTGCTGATCATTCATTCCACTCTTTTGAGCAAAAGACCTCTGTTCCTACAAACACTGAGCACTTGTTTCCAGGGGAAAAAAAATGTTTCTTTTTCATTGAAACAGCAGCTAGTGCAATAAAGCCTCGGAGGTGGCTGGGGTGTGTGGTTTGAGTACTGTCACTGGATACTCACCGCGGTGTTTCTGGGGACATGTCAGAGGAAATGAAGTGTGAAACTGTATCCACAACCTCTCGCTAGAAGGTTTTGGAATCAGGGTGTTTCCAGCAGCTTGCATGGCCGTCTCATTCCCTGAAGTTTACAGCTATGTTGTCTCTGCTGCTGTAAAAGTCACTAGTGTCGTGTCAGGAAATGCATCTAAATAAATCACGGAATATTCTGAGTTGGAAGGCACCCACAAGCATCCTAAGTGAATGGCCCATACAGGGATGTTTAGGGTGAGAAGGAAGACAGTGCAGATGAAATCTGTGACCAAGGGCAACCTCTTGATAGTGAGAAAAATTATTATATGAGTTAATGAAGAGATCTGAAGAAACACCCAAACTGGAATGAACCTCATTTTTGCTCAAAGGAGGAAATTAGAAGGATAAAATGATAAAGAAATCTCAGTAAAAAAACCAAACCAAAACAAACAAAAAGAAAAAACTAAAAACAAACCACCCAAACCACCCCCCACCCAGCCACCATTCAGTGTTATTTTGCCTTCCAGAGATTTCCAGCTGGCATTCTTAAGTGGCCTTTCAGAGATCTGGGCCACGTTCTCCTGACAACAAGTCTCTTAACCCTGCTTCCTCCTGCTCCAAGTTATCAATTATATTAACCAAATATATTTCAGATGCAGAAGTGCTTGACCATATTATGCAGGAGCAAAGTACTATGATTATCATGATCAATAAACTCAAACCCTAAGACAGCTAAAAGAGGCCTTACCTATACTTGGTGTATAAATGAGCTAGTAGAATGAGAACTGTTAGTTCTTATCTGCTCCTTTTATGATTAATTACAGTATGTGGAAGTTATCATAAACTTATAAAGAGAGCTTGATGTGTTGTGTCCCCAGAATAAAAACCTGAGATTGATTCTGCCTGGAGTGAAGAGAATAAAAGGTAAAAATAAAAATGCTGTATGGTTCATGTAGAGTTCAAATAGGCTTTCCATGTCTTTATAAAATATCATATAGTTGAATTGTTCCTGTGAACTCAGCAGATTTAGATATTTTTCCCCTCAGAAAATGGAATATGTGAAAGTAATGTGAATTTATTAGCTATAGTTTTAATATGTTTTGTTTTCTTTTCACTGCATTGTAGCAATGGTAATCTTTTCTTAAGGAGGGGTTTCTGTTTTCCCCTTTCTAGCTTCTCCACAAGAATAGAAAAAAGAGAAGTAAGTAATTACATTAGTCTTGTCTTTACCTGATTGATGGATTTTGAGATGTCTGGCAGTAACATATTATCCTGTCCTTTCTGGCACGACATCTTGTCCTCTTCCAAGCCATTGCTTTATTTAAAGTAACTGAAATTAGCACAGTGTCTGCTCCTGTGAGCTATGTTCAGATGTGTGGATTTGCCAGCACCCACCAAAGGTAGCAGCACCTGCATGGTGTTGCTCAGCCAGAGATGTCCTTCACATCCTTTTCTAATGATAACATTTCCTCTGGTGACTTTTGGAGTTGCCTGACTCATTTCCAGTAAATTAGAAGACATTAGCTAAGGAATTAAGTTAATTAGGGGGAAAAAAGTAAGACCTCTTGAAATATTAACCTTAGGGTATATTGGACTTCCTAAATGGCCTTCAGATTAATGGCTGTGATAAGTGGATAAAAGCTTGTCAGATTTTGGGGTAGTTGCTTTGTCTCTGAGTCTTACAATCAGATTTAAATTTACTGAGACAGATAGATCTCTCAAGTCATTTACTTACAAAAGCACGTAGAGGAGATCCGATAGGAAGCCCCAGTTTCATAGAACCCCCCACTGCTGGCATTGAAGCAAACTGACAACCCAGAATATGCCTTGCTTTTGGATGTGAAGGCTTGTCTCCTCAGGTATCTGTTTCCCATTATCGTTTTCTACAGCTCAGTATTTAATGAGGAGACTCTGTTGTCCTAAGCCTGTAAATATTTCTCTTTACTGTTGCTCTGTAGAAATAAAGTAAAAAGAAGAATAAAAAGTTTACAGTGCCTTAACAAAGGCCACATATTCCATCATGAACAAAAGCTGTTGAACTGTCAGGATTGTAGCTTGGAGAGAAGAGTTGCACAGGAGCACTGATTAAAAAGCTGAGAAGCTTTTTTTGCTTCTGTTTTTTATTGCTGTTTTGATAAAGAAGGGTTTCACATCCAGGAAGGTGTGTGTCCTGTGCGTTTTAAGTGTTCGTCCTGATTACCATCATCAAAGGAATAAATTGCAATGTGTAGTAACTATGTGAGCACTTATTCATATGTTGAGTGATCTTGTACGTGGGAGAAACTTGGCACTGAGTTTCCTCACACAGAGCGAAATACAGACTTGAATGCTTGTGGGACTAAGGCCTGAAACGTCTCATTTTTTGGTTTGTAAAATTGTGCTTATTTTGTTTACAATGTGATGAGTGAAGAATCTTCTGACAGTAGTCCTGCTGCAGTGTTCCACTTCAGAGTGACCGGTTGTCTTTTCAATAATTGTTACTCATTATGTTCCTGAAGCATGGAGCTAAGAGAGGGATGCTTGAGGAGGTTTTGGCTGATGGAAAAAACCAAAAAGATCTATGTTTTTGTTCTCTAGAATGTTGGTTTTGTTCTCCCCGCCTTTCCCTCGGGTTCAGAGCTGTTAGAGAACGTGGAATCTTGTATTTGCCATTGTACTACAGTAGTTGTCATAATGCAAATGAATAATTGGCAATTGATTTTTTCTGTTTGTTATTGGCATATTCTTACAAGAGGGAGTAATTGGTGGTCATTATATGTGACATGAACTTAGTTTTTATTTTCATCTCCCTCTTTCTTCTGCCAAGAGATTTGTTATCTCAGTAGGGATCTTTATCATCTTGCTTTTGTCAGAAAACACTGGAGAAAAGAGGAGTCTACAATTGATTTTTTTTTTTTTAATCCCTTTGCATTTTTCTGCAGTTTTATGGAGACCATACTGCAAAAATGGGCTTTTAAAAAAAAAGTAGGAAATTAAAGAAGGATGCATATTTCCTTCTCATTTTCCAAATTCAATGTCTATATAAAAAAATGCACTTTGTGAGTCAAACAACTATCCAAGGAAATTAAACTTCCAACACTACCATACTCATTACAGCCTGATGGACATCATATAAATAATATAAAGAATGACCAAAGGGTCCTTCTTCCCTATTTCTGAGCTAAAAATATGCCCACTGTTGTCCTTGCCTTGCCAAGTTCAGGATGGGCTTGGCAGGGCAGTGAGCTCTGTGCAGCTCGGGCTCCTGGTGAGCCCGTGTCCATCTGGTGCCTGGGGTGTGGTGACACAGCCTCAGTCATAACTGCAGCCAGGTGCCCACCCAGTCAGGGAGGGCTCCTGGGGACCAGGCTCAGTGCCCCTGAACCACCTTGCCCTGAAAAAGTGAGGAACAGAGTGAAACTGTGGCACCTGCCCAAGTGGCAGCACAGGAGATTGGAGATAGTACAATATTAACGTCATTAAGGACTTGGTTATGAAAAATCTGAGACTAGTTGAGAAACAGTGGTATAGAGAATGGTATAGAGAATTTGTTTCCTCAGTGAAGACTCCATCCCTGAAGGGTGCCAATAGCATTAGAGCTGTCAGCTCTGATGGCCTGTCTGCTATTTGTGTGCCCAGACACATAATTTTTGCTTGAACCTATAGAAATGACAAAAAGTTTCTTCAATCACAGAGTTACAGAATACACTGAGTTGAAAGGGACCCACAAGGATCATCGAGTCCAACTCCTGGCCCTGCACAGCATCATCCCCAAGAGTCCCATCATGTGCCTCAGAGAATTGTCCAAATGCTTCTTGAACTCAGCCAATCTTGGACCTGTGACCACTGCCCCGGGGGGTCTGTTCCAGGGCCCAACCACCCTCTGGGGGAAGAACCTTTTCCTGATAGCCAACCTAAACCTCCCCTGACCCAACTTCAGGCCATTCCCTCGGCTCCTGTCACTGTCATCACAGAGCAGAGATCAGAGCCTGCCCCTCCTCTTCCCCTCACAGGAAGCTGTAACTGCAGTGAGGTCTCCCCTCAGTCTCCTCCAGGCTGAACAGACCAAGGGGCCTCAGCTGCTCCTCACACGGCTTCCCCTCAAGGCCCTTCCCCATCCTTGTTGCCCTCCTCTGGACACTCTCTAATAGTTTTATATCTTATATTTTGGTGCCCAAAACTGCACACAATATTCAAGGTGAGGCTGCACTGATAAAGAGTTGAATTATTATTTGCTGACATGTAGTTAAGTAGATAAGAGCAACTAGTTCCTGTGACATGTATTTATACTTTCTTACACTGTCCAGGTGTTCATAAAGTACCTTGAGATCCTTAGCTGAAAGGTGTTGTATGAACACAAGCAATAATTACTATCACACATGTAGAGGAATAAGGTCTTCCTGCCAGTAGCCTTTTCTCAAAGGGCAATTTAATTTCTTTATCTGCAGTAATTTCATTGCCATCTCTCTTGAGATCAAAACGTGCAGCATTTAAAGCTGACTTAAACAAGAGGGAAATTCACTGCAATCCATTAAATCCAAAGGGATGTGCTTCTAACTTCTCTGCTGGACACTTAGCTATACATACAGAGAATGAATCTCTCAAATTCTCAGGTAACTTCTAATTTTCTCTCTAATTTGCCTCTCTATTTCAGGCATGCCCTTTGCACATTTGGTTTGTTTCGGGATGCTTTTACTTGCATTTGCTTATCCCTAGTTTAGGGTTACTGGTCTTATTTCTGAAGGGTGTTCTTCAAATGTCAAAACGCAGTAACCAAAGTTACCATACACTGACAGCTACATTTGTGTGAAAGCTGACAGGTTTACAGTCCCAACATCTTAAGTCGGTACTATAATTCAAATATTCATGTAAAATAATGTGGCTTCAGGAAGCTGCATTTCAGCCCTTCAAGAGAAAAAAATACATTTTTTCTTAAGGCACTGGTGGATGGATGTGTAGATTTGCTGGTACTCAGTGATAGCAAATATTAAACTCAGCCATTTAATGCAATGATTAAAATTAGTTTATGTGAAAAATATTTCATTTCAACTGAGGCTGTACATAAGCAAAAGCATATTTTCTGCCAATACAACTATTTTTGGTGTCACAAGAAGATACAGCAGTTGCCCTGTGTAGTGTCTTGAAAGTTATTTTAATGTATAAACAGCAGTAGTGAGCTGAGAAGCTCTTACAGCTCATTTCAGTGGTTCACCATTGGGCAAACAGTTGGCAATTATTGCACTTGGAAGAATTGAATGGATGATTTGAATGGAAACACTGGTTCTTCAGTAAATTCCCTTTTTACATCAATTGTGGCGTATGTCCACGTTTTTTCTAACAGTAATGAATTTCCTGAGGTGCTCTCCCTTGTGCCTTTGAATGCTAAGTGTTAAAGTCCAGCAGGAGAGACCTGTAGTTGACCTTTCATGCTAAACGTGAAAGGGCTGTTGTAGCCTTTAAAAGGCTTTTGTGCTTCTGGGCCTCCTAAGAAGCTCCAGTTACCTTCAGATTGGATCAGCTGTTCCAGGTGTGAAACATCAGTTGTGCAGAGTAACTTAAATATTTTTAACCTTTTATGATGAGACTGGAAACATCTGTTTATGCATGCAACACATCTGGCTTTATGGTGCATTCTGTCCCTTGTCCATCTGTTTGGAAGTGAAAATAATCTGTGATTTGACTCTATTCAAAGTAGTTTTTATCTCTGAAAGTCTGAAAATAATATTGATGTGGGCAGTATTGAAAATTTCTGCAGCCATTATAGAAACTTCAACTTTTGATATTACAAGGAGTTTAGAGTTCAAGTTTGTATTTGGTTAATCCTGATGCTTGGATCGAAACACACGCAGTAGGACTTTCTGTTTCTATGGAGAGGTGGTCAAATGTCAGTCTGTGATCTCGATTTAAATGGTGAATCAATATTCTATGCATTTTTCAAAGTTTTAAGTTTCTGATAGCCTGCTTTATTTATTTTTCCTGTAATGTCTCATTTCTTGCTTTTCTCTCATGTCCTTGAGAAGGGACTATGCAACTTGTAGGTCTGTTTGGTCAGACAGTGCAGGTGCTGGCATGTACTTTGTGTTTGATCCCTCTTAGTAGGACTGTCCAGGAGAGAATGGTAAAATTGGGAAATGGCAGATCCAGTGGAATTCCAGAAATTTCCAGGTTATTATGCTGGTTGTCAATTGATTTGGATGCTCAAAGTTTACATTTGCTTAAAGCAAACAGAGCTGTTCTGTGGAGGAGAAAGCTCTGGAGGGTTACATGGACCATTAGTGCATATCAATAGACAGAAATCACACCTGTGTGAGGAATTCCCCACATTGCAAACTGGATTGTTGGGAGAATATTCAAGGGAACTGTCCACAGTTCCTCCTGGTTTACACTCGGCTTGTCAGAGACAGGTCATGGAGCTCAGCAGAACTTCCTGTCTGGTCTCATTTGCTCCAGCTGTTCTTATCTAAGCTGAATAATAAAATGTATCCAATTTAATTAATGGATTTATTGTACTTGATATTATATCTACGTGCTATAATAATGACTACTTAGTTAGTGACTTCATTTCTTTATCAAAAAAGGAAAAGAAAATGGGATGTAATTCCAGAGGTGTTACTGTGAACTCTGGCATATCTAAAAGCATGCAAGAGGCCAAGGATATTTTTTTTTAGCAGAAAGTTCTTGAACTAAAACTTAATTAGGAGTGAGGTAACTAAATTGGACACAGTTTGAAATTGTGAGTTCTAATGTTTGTAGAAAAGAATTATCTTAGCACTGATTATTGGAATATGGCAGGCAAAGACACCCGAGGAAATGATGTAGATGAAGTGAGAAATACAAGCTTGGAGAGACATTTTAAGAGCACAGAAAAGAAATTGAAGATATATTGTATTAATATCATTTCATATTTGTACTTGGCTTCAATAAGCATTTATGTTCTAATATTGATGCAGTCATATCTATTGTAACAGACTATGTTGTTACACTTTCTGGTCTCATCACTCTATTTGAGCAGTTAAAATCATTCTGTGAGTATTTTAGATTGAAAGTTTCAGTGCTTGCTCAAAGTCTGATTCTTCTAGATGATTTGGACAAAATTATTCCTTTTTGGAAACATAAATAGTAGTCTTCTTTCTATTGTTTGAAGAAATAAAATTTTGCTATTTATTGACTGAAGAATAAGAGCTACTTCTGAAGTATGTCCACTTTCAGTTTTCTAAAATTCTAGAATATGTTCACATCCTTCAAGTAGGTTATTATCTGCAGCAGGGACACAAAGATGGTATTCAAAATAATTTATTCAGAAAACTGAAAATGCAGCAGGAGTCTAATCATCAGGATATGTGTCTCTGTTTCTAACACCAGACACATTATCCCTTATTTGTAATGCAAACAATTTGCAGTTGTGAAAATTAGGGAGAACAGCCAATGTAAAATAAAAAGAACAAAACCCATGAAACTGAAGCGGTTTAGGAAACATGTTTCAGAGTGCTTTTGTGTTATCTTTTGAATCAATGAATCCTAGAAATGTGTGTTTTATTCTGTCCCAAGAAATGAGATAATAAATGGAAAATATTCTGTCCAATTTGAAGAGAATCATAATGACAGTAAAGCATATCTTTCAATGAGAGAGAAGAAACAGTTTGTTTTTTGGTGAGTTTTTTGGGGTGTTTTTTTTGTTTTTTTTTTTCTTTTCTTGGAGTTTAAGTATAAAGAACAATGCCTTGAATATCCTTCCTAAATTCTTGGAAAAGGTAATTTTATTTTTATAAGTGTATAAATGGTAAAATAATGAAACTATCCAAGCTTCTGTGACACTCTTCTCACTACTTTAAATATCGTCAAAATGACGCTCAAATAAGACTGACACTGGGAAAAGAAAAAAGTGTGAAGTGTAGAGCCTGCGATCTGCAAATGAGAACTCCAAACCTCACTATCTCCTGCCTGATCTCATTGTTTTTCACACTTATTTGTTTTTCCCTTTTACAAATGTACCAGTGCAAGATTTGCGTAGGTTATTTGAAAATGGAACTCGGTGACGACACTTCGTCCTCCCAGAATCTGCCTGGGTAAGAATGACAGGGTGTGAAATTACATCCTGGTGCTTCTTTAGCCGTGCTTTCAGCTCCAGCTTGGTACTTCAGTTTGCTTCCAGCTGTTTTCCACCCAAAGTAAAATGTTTCCTGGCCATGTGCTGCCTCTATTTCTGTCAAGTGGGGTTAGGAACTGGTGTTGAAAAGACGATACAGTGCTCTTTACCTCCTGGAAATTCTTTTCTGCAATGAACCATCCTAAAAGGCCAGCTGTGCCCAGCCACACAGCTGTTTCACACAAAAATAATAGCTTCAAGCTCTTTTGTTAAGGCCAAGAATCAGATCCTGTAAATTCATGGAAGATGAATGCTACACTAAACTCTAGGACCTTTTTTGTATAAAAAAGATTATAAATAATGTAATAAAAATGAAGTGCTTTGTAGGTGACAATAAGCTTTACAGGTAGCTAATGCCATATTTAGTACTAGTCTTTTATGTTTCTGGTCCAATCAGCCAGCACAGTACCCAACCTAACCTCCAGCAGGAAATTATATATTCCATTATTCCTTATAGTACAATAAAGCCTTTTATTTATGGCAAGCATTAGTTTTGTAGTCACAGTGACAGAATTTGTATCTTAGCAGTGTGTCGAGGCTTTCCTTCCCCCTTGTAATGGTTATCCCTAAAATTGTCCTGTTCCTCTGTTGTCAGACCTGCACATGTGGTTTATCTGTCAGCATTAGGGAGAAGGCTCTCAGAGATTCTATCTCAGATCAGATGTAACAGAAGAGGCACGATGTTCAAAAGAAATTTGCCTTTTTTTTTTTTTTCCTCATGTTTTTCCTAGTTCCAGTTCCAACCTGCTGGTTCTATGATTGTGGTTGACACTAGAGCATTGTAAACATACCCAATTGGTATGGTTTTATGGATCCCTTTTTTGAGAGGTGCGTTTTTTCTAGTGCAGTTTTCTTCTGAAGTGTGTTTCACCATCTTCAAGAAACTAATGTTCTCTAAGAGGAAATGTTCAGATATTGCCTCTGAAAGTCCTCATGCTGAGCATGCACCAATCAGGTGGGCAGTTAGAAAATTAAAATATGATTATGTGTTTTCAAAGGTCGAGTGTAGGCTACAACCTGAGAAAAACAAGTAATTTTAAGACGGAAGGCAGAGGTAACTGTAGGTTGTGTACCTGCAGCAAACTGGTCTTTGTTCTAGACAGAAGCGAGAATTTGGTTTGCTATACTTTCCCTAGAAAGTGTGACATGAATGGGCACAAAGAATTAGTAATGGTCCAGGATAACTCTCTCATATTAGAATCCAAACTTTTTAATAAAAAGCCACTGTTAAGACTGCAAGAGACAGGAAACAATTGTATTTTAACAGACAAAACCATTTATAGAACTCTTTATTTTAATTACGTTCTATGTGAACTGTATCAAACTCCCTTTAGTGTTGAAGAAAATGAAGGATTAGAAGTCCTAGATTATGAGAATTGGAAAGAAATTCATAACTGTACCTGTGAATATTTCTGTTTCAGCTGCTGTGAAGCAAAGCTCAGTTTTTCTTTAATGTTGCATGGACTTGTGATCTTCTAAGTGGAGGGAAAACAAATGAGGGTACTCACTTCCTTGTGTGATGTCAGATAAAATAAGACTGAGCCTAATTTATTATGTCTTATAAACAGATGCTCCTGCATATGGGCATGTGTTTGTGTATTTGTGTACTGATACATTTTAAGAAATGATTGCCCTCTTGGTAATTGCTGTGAATAATTATTTGTGAAAAAAGATTCCATTATGTAGGCACCTAAAGTTTTAGTCACCTCCTCAAACAATTTGCTTCAGTTCCCACTTTCACCTTTGAATTCCCACCAAGCTTCCTCCTTTTTCCCAGTGTCAAGTAGGAGCAGGCATGTCAGCATTCAGGAAGCTATCATCACACAGTTCTTTCTAATTGCCAACACTGAATAAATTCACATTCACTTATATCTGTGAAAAACTCACAGATTGTGCTTGTGCAGTTGAGCTTGGACAATCTCATCCATCTCAGATTTTGCTTTCTCACCAAAGTGGAAATACTCAGAATATATCTCAAACTGGAGAACCCTTGGTTTTCCTTGGGGGAAAGGTTTGTAAGGGAATATAAAATGCCCTTCCAAGTCCAGATAGTCTTACCAACTGCATCATGTATTTTGCACTGGTCTACAAGAATATTTCTAACTGGTAGTTTGTCGGGTCAGCTGAAAACGTGAGGCAAAAACCCCCAGAGCAATATCAGCACAGTTAATCTTTTGTAAACAGCTTTCCTTTGGAGGCTTGCACAAAAAGACGAGTCATTACTAAACCATGAGAAAGGCAATTTTCTTACTGCTTGTCAAGCACTGCAGTAATTTTGAAGGACTAAACATCATTGAAAGAAAAATCTTTGTGTTTTGTGTCACACGTATCCATAGAGTTTGCATAGGTATAGTAATGGATGCTGCCTAATGAATTTAAATTAACAAAATCCAAACTTACTTGGCAACTTTAGTGAAATGCTTTAACCTGTAAATGATAGTTGTTTGTCACCGTCATTATTTCAGCATACCTGCACTATTTAGCAGTTAGACACATGCCAAAGTCCTCTGTCACTTTCCAGAAATGCCTGCATAACAATAAACTCCGTCCTTTCCACCCTGACTGGGGATTTTGGATGGTGAGCAAGTCGTAAGGTTTATGACAGTGTGACAAAACTGCTATGGACTTGCCTAAGTTGAGCAGCAAAAGATCAGCACAGGCCTGGTGAGAGCATCTTTCCTGATGGTGTGACTGGCTGGGCAATCACGCCAACTAAACCAAAATTAAAAAGTCGGTAGGGAGTCCACTGTGGTTGGCACAGCTCTGGCTTAGTTTCTACTATTTCTGATGTCTCTGTGCAATCCAGCTGATTCCTGAAACCAAATTAATCACATTAACAAGCATTCTCATGTTTGGATAGAGGTGTGAACCCACTCAAGGCAACTTGTTTTTCTTTTGGATCTGATATGTGCTAGTTGACCCTAATTTATTGCACTTGGACATGAACTACACTGGTGTGTCCTCACAAGATGTTTGTTATATCAGGTTTCATATGACATTTTTTAAGGGGGATTAAAAGGACTTCACATGGGTATTCTGTGGCCATGAAACATCATGGTTAGGGATGCCCCACTCAGGTAGGGCAGCAGGGAGTGCTACTGCCTTCAGCTGCACTGGGTTCCATCCTCTGACTTTCAGCAGTGTCACAACGTGGTTACTTCAGGATTTAAAAAAAACCCCAAACTATCCACCAGCTGTTACAATGTGGTTTGTAGGGAAGTTAGAGTTACAGTGATGTTTTCTGAGGAGGAGGTCTCATTATGGGATCAGTAAATGTGCTTCACCCAGGAGCTGAAGAGTAAAGACAAAAAGTGAGAAATGAATGTGAGAGGCTACAATGCTTTCTTGTTCAGGACAAGTTAGACATTTTCCCCATAAAGTTAAGGATTTCTGAGGACTTGGTACAGCTGTGATCAAGTCACTGGTAATTTTGAGAGCAACCTGGTTCAATATAAGCTTTGACGTTTTTCTTGTTCTAAATTTCACTACAAAATAAAACCTCAGACGTTTATTACAGACAAACGCTAAGAGTCATGAAGACAGAGTACAGCTCAAACAAGCAGCATGAACATATGAAATGTATTCCTCCATGTTAATGCCCAAAAATTTGGTTAAGAAAATACATTTTTTCAAATCATCCTGAAGTTGAGGTACAGAACTCAAAGGAACATGTTTTAAAGGGGCTTGCTTGCATGATTTCACTTCTTGAACAGCTTTTTATTTTATTTTATTTTT
>WEKY01047471.1:8378-25432 GCA_013390045.1 Picathartes gymnocephalus
AAAAAAAAAAAAAACAACGAGAGGAGTGTGCCACAAAAAAAACCACACCACCCATATCACTCAGGGCATGGAACATTCTGTGTTTCCTGCCTGTGCAGTCAGATCTAGAAGCTGAGAAACTTTCCCCTTCTCCTCTAAGTTCAGAAACCTAGACCACAGCTAGATGGAAAATACGGCACTATTTATTTTTCCCTGACGAGGGGATTCTGTAAGTCACAATAAACTTTGCTTAACTATCTAAGAAAAATTGTAATGTCAGACCCAATAGACTGCAAAACAAATTCTTTGACAGAAGAATGCATGTGCGTCACTGCTGAAAAACTAATGTCAGATCGGGATTTGTAAAAGCCTTGGAATATTGTAAGTATGAAAGACTAAATCCCTGAAGCATGCATTCAATTTCTATTCTCTAGTCAATTAATACATTTTATTCTATTAAGTCCTATTCAGATTAACTGCATCCTAAGAACATTACACATGCTCAGGAAAAAAAAGTATGCTAATTTCACAAGAAGATTGGTTACAGGACATTTCCAGGATGAGAGGGTCCAAATTGAAAGAGAAAGAAAGAAGGAAATTTATGAGAGCTTTGCTTATCCTTCAGAAAAATTATTAAACTTCATATTTGAATTCTGAGATGCTGCATACTCATGTTTGTTCAAGGTTTCTCTTCCTGCTTTGAAAATCTAGTGAAATAGCTGATATTGTCAAGAACACTGTCAAAACACTTATATATATACCAACTGCATCTGCTTCTCCAGTTTCTTATCTGTCAAATACCAAATTATCCTTTGCTCCTATTCTAATTAAAGTAATGAGACAATAGTCACCGTTTTTGGAAAAAGGGAGAAACCCCACAATTCCTGCACTGTTAAATTTCAATTTGGCAGCCAGACAACTATTACATATCACAAGAGGTTGTGGGGATTTTCCCCCCTCAACATTAAAAGAACTTGAGTCCTCTCCTTCAGAAGAAGAAAATTAAGAATAACTAAAAAGCAGCAAGAACAAATCTAGTTGTGAAAAATACTGAAAAAAACAAAACACACTAGCAAACAAAACCAAACAGTATCTAAAATGCCTACATATTTTTCCCAGGAAAATTTACTATAAATACTTAGGTGATTAAAAATCCACTGGCTTTCCCTGAATGAGTAGTAAGGCCCTCTAATATTTTTCATTGTTCTTCAGAAGTCCAGCCAGGGGTCTAAAGCTTCCCATAGACTTAACTGTGTCACATTCAACAATATATGTATTACTTTCTTCTGTATATCAGACACTCCATCTAATTAAGGAAATCTCTTTCTTCTTACTCAAATGATATAATTTCAGGAAGCAAAGTAAGTTCATAAACATGTTTAATTTCCTGCATCTTGAGATTAATTATGAATGTGTCTGATTCTTCTTTGAGAGATCCACCTCAGGAATCTGATACTTCCATTATCTACAGCATTTTATAGCACTTCAAAGTAAATCAGTATTTCCCTGAATAGATTTTAAGTAAACTGTTACCTTTTACTGTTACTTATATTTATGCCACTCAACATCAAATGCAGACAGAATTGCACGAGTTCAATTAGCGTGTTCTTAAATCATGTGCTTATGCAATTTAACGTGGACACATTTTTAAACTGTATGTCAAATTCCCATCTATATAAATAAATACTTTAAGAGCAAAAGTCACATTTTCAAAGGTTGTGGCACCAAAAACATTATGCTCCAGTCATGCTTCTCAAACCTGAAGTATGAGGAAAAAAGGATATTTTGTCCACACGGCTGTAGGCACCACACTTAGCCAGCTGCACAACTTCCAAAAAAAAAAACCAAAACCAGTTTTTAACTGAAGGATATTCTGGATCACCTTATACAAATCTCTTCCTCCAAAGCCTGCCCTTCAGATGAAATTGAGTAGTGTGAATATTTCTTTGTGCCTAAACCACTTCTGAAATGTCAGGAATAGAATTTAGCTGCTAAAGGAGTAAGAATGTCTATTTCTATTTCAGTACTTTATTATATTCACATAAACTACTGGAACAAATGCAATATTAGTACAACTCCATGCACATGCCGCTTTTACATCCCTTACAGACAAGAATTACAGACTAGGAGCCCCTCAGTTGACATAATGATAAAGCAAATGATGGTCAAATGCTTTGAAAATTCAATGGTTTAACTATTTAAAACTTCCCCTTCTCGTTTCTCATGATGCTCCCAACAACAACAACAAGGTTTTAATTTCTTCTCTTTGTTTAGTCTTTAAATATAATTCTCCCTCAAATGAATGGAATGGGAGGATATGGTTGGGTTTTTCCAACTTTCATTTCAGGTACAGATCCCTTCCTTCCCCCACAACCACCAATGAATTAAACGTTTTTAAGAAAACTAGTGTGGAGGGGAATCATCTCCATCAAAGACTTCAGTGTTTGTCTCTGAATGGATTAAATCATTTCACTAATTGTCCCAAATGATCCAGACCATGAATAACAAGTAACATCCCTTACTTTCCAGCAGATGCACTAAAACACACAGTTTTGTAAATTATTTTGGAAAAAAAAGTATTTTCTGACAAAAAAAAAAAAGTTTTCAACTAGTTCTATGGCTACAATGTTGCCTAAGACCTGCAAGTCTATATCTCCTGTATAAATAGGAGTATGGGATTCCACTAGGGAACTGTACAAATGGTCCAATGTCAATGGACATGTCCAATTTTGTACTACACTGTGAAGCTCTAACCTTTAAACATGTATGTTTTCTTTTATTTTCCATACTGTTGGCCTTTATTTTCTCCACCTGGGGGTAGCCATAAAGCTTTAAAATTAAAGAGGTAATTATGGGAGCCCCCACTATTTAAATACTTGCTTCAATATTCACAAAGTACCTGCACAAACTGATATACTAGAAAGTTGTTTTGTAAGGTTACTAAGGAAGAAATAAAAGCTAGATCAGACATGTCAAAGAAATGGTGACAAAACCCAGAAGAGAGAGTTCCAAAAAGCAGCCCTTTTAGATTCCACAAACAGCACTTGACATTCCACTGATTCATTGTGAAGAAAATGCCTGTCCAAGTAAGAATAATGATGCGAGCTTCTTCCATGAGCAAAAACCACAAATAAGCTTCTCCTTCACACTGATGTGTGTTCCACATTGTGCTAACTTGTCTCCTTTACTTCCCAAACAAACCCAGGTGATCATGCTGAACTGAAGTTCAATTGTAACTCTTTTCCCAAGTCCATTCTCATTGGACTGCTTTTTAAACTTTTTTTGTAAACACTAGATGCATAAGACTGATTTTAATTTAAACTCTCACACTGTAAAAATGTACTATAATTTCTTTAGCTGCAGATATCTCATATAATTTTGATTTCAGAGAACTGTGAAATCACCAGCTCTTTCTTCTTCCGGGGGAAAAAAAAATTCTGCACTTCAATTCAGAAATATAATAGCTGGCAGGACCAGGTTGTATTAAATTAATAGAAATCCATGAGTAAGTCCTAATATTTTCAAATAATACACTTCAATATAAATATTGATTTGATTTTACTACATCCTATATCTAAAAATAATATGAATATTACCCTCTAGCACAAGGTTTCATTGAAGCAGTTAACCTTTATCAAATATTCCCAGAAAGTAAAAAAACAGCCAATTTCCATTGTGGAAATGGTCCTCCATAAATTATATCCTGTCAATTCAAATACTGAATTTGGTAAGTGCTATATTAATATAAATGCACCTTGCTTTCTAAACTGACCAAAATTAACTAAGATGTTCCATGCATCACTACTTATTTTTCACATGGTTAGGCATACTGATAAACTCATATGTGCACAATACGTGCTGCTATACCTTCACAAGACTATAAATATACTCTCAGAATTAATCTAACCCAATGACATTGCCAGCTGGTCCCTTACAAAATGCAATGGTAAATTAAAAAAAAAAAACCCAAAAGAAATAAATGAAGTCATCAAACAGTGTTGAGTAAGTTCTCCCACTATACTGAAGTAAAATGTATTTTGTATCATGGATATTAGGTTTTGGTCCCAATTGTTGATTTGTATCTGTGTTCACATACAGCCCAGTTTATCAACACAGGGCAATTTCTGACTGCCAAGGTGGGAGCAGATGACTCTGGGTTTGGGGGGTTTCTAGCCTTAATACTTAAATTGGAACTGGAAGTATGACTTCAGGGTTTTTCATTTTTAATACTGAAGATGTCAAGAAATGGCAAAATGTCATTTTTTAAAAGACAATCACTAAAAAACTGTAGATATGGCAGCTGCATATGGAAGACATGCAGTGCTAAAAGCAGCAAGGGAACACGCTTTCCAGCTATTGATAAAAGCCAGCAACATAAGCAAAAGTGAAGAAGGTATTTTCAGGAAAAATAATCAAAATACTATTTTTGCAGAACCAAACAATATATTGGCAATTAAGTCACCTCAACCTTTTGCTATAAAAGACTTGATTAAGAAGTGCAATCTTTTCTTCTCCTCCATTCCCTCTCCCCATAGAAATACTCTATAGCCCAAAACTGACTCACCATAAAATACTGTTAACCAAAGCAAACAATTAAAGACACAAATCCTTTTTCGGTTTAACCCAAACTAGTTACAAAGTTTCATTGGGATTCTGTGAAGTTTTAAATGGGATTTAAAGCACTTCAGCGTTTAGTTTATATGTGTGTGCATTCTAAAAAGAAAACTAATCGAAATGACATAAGAGACACTTTTTACTGCAGAGAACTCCACAGAAAACCCTTGCATTTTAATATTGGACAGGGCTCTAAAGCAATTATGTTTAAATAAAGTGATTGTTTTCACTTTAAACACTTACTATCATTATGCGGCTCTATTTGATATGTAACTGTTCACATGTTTGAAGGATTTCTAACCTAATAAAGAAAAATATTAAGAGAATATAAAATCATTAGTAGTCTATTGAAAATATCACAAATCTCATTGCATAGCCAATTGTATCTTGTTCTTGCTTTACAGTTCTGACCACTCTCTACATCTGTAGCACTGGGCTTATTTTCCAAGTTGGCTTCTGTTTTTCCCAGCACAATTTTACTTTCAGATAAAATAGGTCTCTAGTTTTAATACCTCATACGAAATTAATAAACTTCTTGTTTGTAGCACAGTTCAAAACCACGGGGCCAGAGTACTGAAATAAGCTGGGGAGTGACCTGGAAGTCAGTTTTTCTTACTTGCTGTCTCTGCCTCTCTTGCAGCGGGAATTAGTCTGCTATTTTACAGCGAAAATTTGGATTGACTCAGCGCTGATGCAAAAAAACAATCAAAAATCCTTCACTAATGCTGGGACGCAGTGCTTCTTAAAAATGTTCTTTTAAAAAAAATATTGAAAATCATCAAAAACTTACAAGTACTCTGCCAGTTAATGTCTGGGCAGATATCATGACTCCTGCCCAATCCTTCACAGACGTCATCCATCCCACTTCTGCTGCCACATTCTCCTCTTTTTCATCTGTTGGTTTGCAGGCTCCATCTGCCTGTGTATCTCCACCACCATTGATCTTCTGGGCCTCCTGCAAAGTAAGTATTTGGGTTAGTTAATGTTTAGCAATTTGACAGTAAAAGCCAGTATATGGGTAGGGCCAAGAAATGCTATAAAAAACAGAAAATCTGTCTTCCTGGATCCCTGCTAGATGAAATTAAGAACCTACTTGGCCATTATCTCTTTAGATATAAGAGAAACAGAAATGTTCTGTAAGGTACCAGACTAACTAGGTAATAATACTCTCCTCGACATTACATCTTCAAAACATATACTTGGCACCCAATATACTATATGTTCCTTCCTTACAAGCAACATAATTGACAACAGCTCTGTATGCAATTATAGAGTTACATATAAACTAATTTGTCAGACATACACTGAAAGACCTTTTAAGGTATCAGTTGAAAATAATGCATACTAGGTGTGAACATAATTTATGTACAATTTTCATTTCCTATCACTAGAATTAATTATCTGATTAAACCTTCACTGAGAAGCATGATGTAACAAGACAGCAATTATCAAGTGTGAGGGGAACAAAATCTATCACAGAGAATCTGCAGGGAGCTGCCACGCTATCAGTGAACCTGTGTCTCAATGAAAGTGTTTAATATATCACAGGAATTATTCTGTCAGTAAGTAGCTCTCACAGAATGAAGAGCTGGAAATTAGAGGAGCCTCAGCTGCACCAAGCTCAGTGGTGAGGCACATGCACTGGAATTCATGTCAGTCTCTCAAGGGTGCTGCAGCAAGGATGTCATGCTCTGTAACTATCCGCTATGTGCTACAGTCATGGGTGCTGCACAAACATCAAGGGGAACGACAGGAAAAGCCAGCCTGGATTGTACAGTGTTTAAAACATATTGCATGCAAAGTATCAGACTGTGCCATGAGCATGCCTCTGGTGACAGAGTAATACTAATGACTTCCTGAATACTTGACAAGTTATGCTAAACAAGTATAGGAGGGGCAGCAAAATTCAGTGTTGAAGCAAGTCCTGAGCACTTAAACTGCACCTATAGATCTCCATTAGTGCTCCAAGCACTCTGCACAGACCAACACCTTGAAAGATCTTGTTTATAGATTACTTGTCTGTAGGCCACTAAGCAGAAAATCAATTGCCATTAATTCCCTTTGGGATATCTTTCATACAAGCAAAGATGCTTGATGCTGGTTATGTGATTATTACTACAGTAGAAATACTACCCTGTGATAGTCAAAACCCAGAGCTGTGAGATGGCCTTGAAGACACAGCTGGACATAAGGGTACAGGCACTTTCTGAGAGTAGCACTGAACTAATAAAGGAATTTCATTGAACCTGTCAGCAAAGAACAGTAGAACAATGCTAAAAATGTAATATGGAGACCAACAGTTGTTTATAGAGAAGCTCAACATTGCGACTTAATTAGCTAATCAGATTCTTTTTTCTCTGTTAGTTTCCCTCCCAGAAAGCAGGCTCCATGTTCTTACTGGCGATTACAGCACAGGGTGACGTTACTATACTGATAATAACAAATTTACAACAGTAATTCCGTACACTTCCCAAGCAAATAACGCAACAGAAGTTTAAAATTACTTTGTATTTGCATAGCTGGACCTCATTCACTGACAAATTTGGACACAGTGAATCAGATGTTTTGCACTCGGCATTGAAAGACATATGCTGTGCTGCACACGCACAGAGCTCAACCTACAGAAATGAGCTCACTGCAGAGGGCAGCCATGTACAGCATGGCATGAGGCGTCTCCAGCAGAGCAACACTTGGCTGGAGCCATCGGGGACCCGAAGCATCACCAAGGCATAGAGATCTGTTGGAATCTAAAACAGAAAATCCTCAAAGCCTTAGGTCTGCTTGCTTTAAGTATGAAATGTGTACTGCATTTGACCTAAAGACTTAACATAGAAGTAGTTATGGAATCAAGTAAAAACGTCAGGGTGTGGTCATGCAAGGCAAAGTAATGGATTTCTATGGGACAGTGTGTAATTGGATGGAAAGTGCCACAGTGAGGCATCTGCGTCTTGCAGGTGTGTGTAACTATTGGTGTAAAAATGAAAACATCTGTGCGTTGCAATTATCTATTGGTCAATTAACCTTTAAGAAGCCTTGTAACTTGCTATCTTGCTCTCACTTTTCTCATTATGTCTGACTTCTACAAGCCTCCGTGAAGAAGTTGGCTAAACTTCTGAGAGGTTGTAGCAACAAATCTCACTTTAAACCCATCTGAAAGTGTCTTTAACCCCAACTATCCACAATAACTCTTGCAAGCCGTGAAAGCCTCAAAAGAGATCAGTCCCAAAGAAATGCCTTCACCACCATCAGCATTCCCATTATAAACCAGGAAAGGGAAAACCAGGCTCTAGACAGCAGACCTTGTAATAAAATAAAATACTGAAGCTTAGGCAACCTAGGCATATCTCCAAGGCCTCACTGGTCATAGCTGCTGTCCCCAGGGTCTCCCCCAACTCTGACAGCCTCTGTGGCCCAGGATGCTCTTTCGGCCCCATCCAGGCCTCCCACAGCCCTGTCCTTTCCAGCCCTGGTTAGCCCACAGCACTCGGGGCTCCCACAGCCCTGTCCTTTCCAGCCTTGGTTAGCCCACAGCCAGTTCCCCTTGCCCGGCCCATGGGCTGCTGTCCCTGGCTGGCCCCAAGAAGGGGCCAGGGCCGTGACTCCCCACCCCAGCCATGGCACTGGGCAGGCCCCTGGCCCACAGGCGCCCCACAGTCCTGACAGCTCTGCTTAAAACACTACGAATGCCATTGCTTTCCCTCTTCCCACCAGTTTCTCTGCCTTTCCTAACTGCTAGAGTTTGTCTTTCAGAATGGAAGCTTCACACACCAGATATTGCTCCATGGTCCTCCACTGCATTGCACAGTGAGCTTTCATACTCTGTATAAGTTTATACGGAATGAATTAATGTGGTTTTCATAGTAAAGGAGGTATAATTATCTCATCCTCTCAGATAAGAAACTGAGGTGGTGAGTAGGTGCCTAACTCAGCCGTTAGAGAAGTCATTGGCAGAGTCAGGACGAAACCATAGTCTTTTTTAATCTTTTCACCCAGCAACCCTTGTTTAAAAGTGCACGGATGCACACCTTGCTAAAAACACTCACAGCTATAGACCTTGCTATAGGACGTCACAGAACTACAGATCACTAAACAAAAAGCTGAATGAAAAAGGCCATTTTATGTTAGTGCACTCGTAAGTATTAAGGTTAGAAAACTGTGCACATGTTCCTTCCTTACCCCCAATCTTTTTGTCAATAGATGTGATTGCTCATAAGATATAAAAATCATTTAAAATTTCCCAGCACTCAATGAAATAGTAGGCAATTTACTTAATTGAAGGAGAAAGGTAGCTTTTCTATTTTGAAACAGTTTTCATAACATACAATTCTTTATTGACTTTTGGCTGCCAATAGAATAGAGCAGTAAAACGTGACAAACCTATTCAGTATTTGATTCTCTAAAGGTATTAAAGTCTGTAATACATTTGAATGGCTACATTTCTGTATGTATACTACTTATTTCACTTCTATTAAAATCTCCCACCCATATTATTTCTTAATTAAAATTTAAGTTAAACAATCATACCTGCCAAGTATGATTTGGAATAGACTCTCATGATCAGCCTAGCTTTTGCCATTATTGTAGCTATAATTAATATGCAGATTAGTTTCTGTTATGTAATATTTGTATTCAGTTGGGATATTTTGTATTTTTCATCTACATGGCTAGCTTTTTATCTTACTTAATTGGCAGTTAAGTATTAGGAAAAGTTTATCTCCAAGTCATTTTGCAATAGTGTAGAGATCACTAAAGGAGGTTTAAAGGCTGATTTCTTTTTTTTTTTATACTGAATACAAAAATCAGTCCTGTTTTTAAGGGTATAATCTTGTTCCATTGCTATTTACTCATCTCAAAGGACTGAGTAACCAACACCAACACCTGAAAAAAGTGCTTAAAATAATAATCTGACAGTGACAATAGTTGTTTAATTATTCAGAAGTTCAATATTACAAGTAAGGGATCTTTATGCACTCTGCTTACCAGTTTTCATTATTTTAATTACTTGGTGACAGAAACATTCAGGTAGATTAAGTGAAAAGTAGTATATTGTTAAATATATATTTCCTGAACTTAATGACTAAATGGAAAAGGGTGTGATGAGAAGGCGTGTACAGGAATCAGTACTCAGTGTTCTACCAATGGTTTTACACAGACCTGGACTAGAAACTTCAACGGTTTGTCTCCTATTTTCACCAATGAATATTGATTTAGATTATATAAGTTCTGGGATTCCTGAACACAGTTACCTTAAGGAAGAAGAACTCAAAAAGGCAAAATTCACTCAAAAACAGTTAACAGTTTTCGAAATGTAGTCCTGCCTGTTTCATTTCACCTCTAAAGTATCTGTACAAACATAGAACCACTGCATAAACACCTCATCCAACTTATACAACACAAAATAAAATCAGAAAATTATAATGAAAACTTGAAACATCATCTAAGAATAATCTGTCTTTTTAAAAGCCCTAAAAACACAGGACACCATGAAGACAACCTGGAAAGTACTCTCTGATGTACAGTACTGAAAAAACTTGGTATCTTGTTAAAATATGTTTAAAAACCATAGGAAACAGGCAGGCAATGTGAGGGAAAAGACCTGGGTTGAAGTGTGGTGAAGCAAAGAAAAGGATTTGATAATCCCATTTATCTAACATGTAACTAGCTGAATAACATACAAAAATCATTAAGTATCACCTGTAATGAGATATAGAGCATTGAATCATGCCCATATCACTGAAGAGAAAGTAGTATGCTCAATTTAAGCAGATGTTTAAAAACAATAACAACGAGGCAAACACAGTATTGGCCTTTGAATTCCACCCTAGATACCATGAGATGAGAAAGGACCTGTCAGAATGGCAGCTGCTCCTAGTTTAAAGTATGCAGTAGTAATACAATAAGAAAACATAGTTTGGAGCAGTTAGGAAAGGGCTATTTTAGATAATGATGCCAGCAAATAGCAATTCTATCTCTATTAACTGCCCTTCAATTATCAGCATTGCATTCCCAGAGCCTAGCATTTTATGACGTGTTTTATATCGTATCAACAGCACTTTCATAATGGCCATTCTTACAAATTAGCAACCTATATTTATGTTCCTTTCCTTTTCATTCACCTGTTTCCTCAAAGCCACCAAGAGGTGCTATGTGAAGAGGAATTATTTTGCATATAAGATTATTTCTTCTTTCTCTTAGACAAATGTCTAAAACACTGTTTTTGAAATTATTAGATGTCTATCAATAATTTAATTCCATGTCCTTCAATACATTCACTAACCCCTTTGACATCTCCAAATAGGGGTCTTAAATTTATATAAAACCATAATATTATGCTGCATTCTCAGAAGCTGGGCAATGTACAGTGAATGTTATGACTTCAGGTACCAACTGAATGCCACCTTCTGTCACACACAGAAGTACAAGTTCACCCAGTGCTAAAAACAAGCAAAACAAAAGAACTCTGCAGCTGTTCACCCATTCTAGTGCAGTTTAGTATACACAGGTTTTCACTGGAATATTAATAAACAAAATAAATGGCAATATGAGAAATGCACAGCTTTATGGAGAGTTCCAAATCTCTTGCAGAAGTCAGTCTTGTAGGAAAGAGAAAGCAAAGGCTAAACTAAATGTGAGCTAAAAGGTCCTTCTAAACTGGCCTATCCACAGCATTTCTTTGCATATTAGGTTACACTGACGTCAGTTATCAAACTGTAGCTATGGTTTGACTTGTTCCAAAGGATTAATTATTGATACCCAGACAAACATTATTCCTTTCACTGAATAAAAGAGCCAGAATGATCTGTGGAAAACATGGATGATGAGATAACCCAGCATTTTGCTCTCATAAAATATTCACGAGCTGTATCATTTGGTGTTTGCAAATTTGGAAGATTAAGAAAAGTAAGTCAAAAACAGAATACAAACGTTTTCCTGTTACTTTAAGACTGAGATGTTATACTCTGTTTTCTGCATTCCCAAGGAATTTCTGAGAAGCACCTTGCCAGCCCTTACTTACAACCAGAGTCTTACTTTCTGTGCTGACCAAGAAAACCCTTTTTTTTTTTTCCTCTTCTTCCAGTGACCAGTTTCTCTGTTGCATTTGTGCAAACCTTCAGGAATCCTCACAGATTTTATGTTCTGTGTCCTTCATATTTCTGGTATTGGTTACTTGTATAAAATTTCCTTTTCACATCATTGCTTTGACTGACAAAAACTGCTGCAGTAGAGGAATTAATTCTAAAACCTTGACCTGAGAGCAAGAGAAACTAGACTAGTAAAATATAGTGTTACACCCATGATTCCAGAAATAGTACAACAGTCTGTCAAATGAAGGGTTCCTGGGCATGGTTCTCACTTAAGAATATGAAACAGCAGACACCTACGTTATCTGAAATCTGAAGAAAGTACAAAAAGATTCATTTCAAAGATTAAAAAATTTCTACACATTAATGGAAGTGTTATAATGTAACACTTCCATTGATACGAAACAATATTTCCAAATAACTAAAAACTGGCTGGCAGATTTCCATACCAGCCTAAGAATTGAGAAGCATGCTGGAAATCCCTGTTCTGTCATCAAATACTGAAAGACCTCAGCCACATGCTCTAATCTCTTCATGTCTTCACCCTGCAGCTATAAAACAAGAGCAACAGTAGTTTCTGCTGCATAGGGATCTTAGAAAGATAAATATATGTAGGATTTTAAGGGTCTCCATACTAAACAAAGACAGAAAATGCAGGCACATAATGTAAGTGAAATCACACACTAAAAACCTACTGGTAAAGATTGTTAGACTTGTTATATAAGACAACTAAACATATTAAGACAGATGTAAAAGAGAAGCAATTAAGAACTTCAGACAACATAGGAAAATTAAAAAGGACCAAATCATTGCAAACTTACACACAGTGAAACAGACAAAAGGTGCTTTTCAAAAACATGATTGGTTCAATTGAGCAGGAATTTGTATCAATACTTATGTAAGCTTTCCCTATAAGTTGTTTGTGTGAAAAATTTCATGTAAATTTATTGATAAAAATAAGACTAAGCTTTCTTTTGTTGCTTCAGATTGTGTATCAGACCACATTGCTAGAAATAAATAACCTCTGAACTTCTCGTAAGACTGTGTAACAAGTGAACTTACTGTCTGCACTATATAAGTAAATAAAAAAACAAGACAAGTCAGTGATGTACAGGTTAAAAGTATTCACTGAAAGTATTTCACAAAATGTCAAACTAATACCTACCCCATAAATTTATTTTCCTTTTTTTATAGTTAACAGAGTATTTCTTGCTAATTTCCTCTACTAAGACCAAATTATTATCACATTAAAACATTCTCTGAAGGCCCTTTCAATTATAAAGTAGCAGACAAGAGGGCAAATAAGCATTTCTCTTTATTAATGGGGGCACTACATTTAAATGAAAGGACACATTACATTATTCTTTGGTCCCTACACACCATAGAAATACATACATTAAGCAGATCAGACAATTACCACGTCAGGTATTAGTCTTTAACTAAATTTTCTGTGGTTCAAGCCTTATACTGAGATCATTCTTTCAAAATATATTTTTTAAAGTCCTTTGAAGCAGATTAGCCTTAAATGTGATAGAAACTAAACTTGCAAAAATATATGAAGAAATTTTAGATAGGACTGAGTTATTGAAACTATAGAAAAGTGTTCCTTAATAGAAAAGCATAGAGAAGGACAGAAAGGTGCATGCATTTTTCTTTTATCCTCCCGTTTTGTTTCCTCCCACCTAAGAGATGGCAAATCAAAGTAGGCATACAATTGAAAATCAAATTGATGCAGACATTGTCATGAAATGAAAACTGCCAAATTACCTATATCCTATCAAATGAGAAATACCTGTCACAGACAAGAAAACACTTCAACTATTTATCCAAAAGTCTCAAAGTGCTTCACAAATGGGAGAAAAGAGTCTCAAAAATGAGAAAGAAGTAAGAAACAGTGGGGAAATTACCTAACTTGTTTATCTTGATTACAGGAAGTACTCTTGTTGATTGCTTGTAATTTTGTTGTTGTTGTTAACATTAAGTAACACACAATTCCAAGATTTTCAGTCATTACTTCTTGGCACTATTTTTTTTACTACCATGAAAGGATGAAAAATAGAAAAATAACACAATTTTCTCTGATTTTAAGAGAAGTATTACTAATAAATGTTTTCTGATCTATAGGATCTAGATTACAAGAGTAGTTTTTACAAAATAACTATGTGATAGATCCAGCAGTAAGAAAACTAATGAAATAACTATTTACTGCCAAGAACAGTCAATTAAACAGGTCATTAAAATGTTCCAAAAGTAGAAAGTTTGTTTCACTAAAAGATATACGCATACCCCATTTACAAAATAAGTATCAAACTCCTTTGTCAGTGCAGTTAAACTTCACAGTATCTTTTCAGTTGTGTACTTTTCTCCATCCTGCTCAATCACAGAAGGAAGGTTTGTACCTATTAGCAAACAGGATGTTTTCATTCATTGCATTAACTTCATAATCCTCTCTCACATGTGCTATCCAAGAGAAGAAGATCTGAATTGCAGAGGGACATTTTTGCCTTCTTCTATGAAACCTGACAGAACAGCAAGGAAGCCAGCATCTGTGACTAAAACTCGTGCTCAAAATCACATCTGTGCTGCCCAAAAATCACAAAGAAGCCATGGGTTAGGAAAGGCAGTGCACAGCTGAAAGGACAAAGCACAAGGTACTAGAGCTACTCCAAACCAGGAATTTTGGTCCTTACATAAGAGGAATTAACCACTCACTCCCCCAGCTGAAAGAACAGGTTTTCACCTCAAAAACCTGCTAAACAGAAATTCAAGAACTTCATTTGACTCAAACCGAATATTTTCACATGGAAGGGATGGACTTAAACATTTGTTTTTTCTTTATTAGTAAAATAGCAAATTATCAATATTTTATAAGAATATTGGCAATTGTCAATGCTGAGCCTCAAATAGAATTTATTTGCATATACATTTTTATAAATAGATTTATGATTTTTCAGAAGGTTTTAAAGGTAACAGCATAAAAGATGAAGGAGAAAGTCAGTGGAATAAGAATAACCGAGAGACTCACAAATATAACAGGTTGGTAATGTAATAAAACACACATATAATAATAATTTGAAGAATGCCAGAGAAGCACCCTATCATCTGCCAAATTCGATAAAAGAGTAATCTCTAAGGCGTTTCTGATTCAAGGGTAGTATATAACATTCTCATTGTAGTCAAATCATAAAGGAAAGCACAATGAATTAAAGGCAGCTCTCTGTAGGACACAAAGCCATATCTAAGCCTATTCTGATGCAGGAAAATAAGTTCCACTGTGCAGCACATAAATATTTGAAGAGCAGCAGGTCAGCCGATAAGTAATTAAAACTATTTACTAGCACACAACACTTCTCACTCAGAGATTAGAGAGTGCCAGGCAGCTTTCAGACTGCAAGAACGTGGTGCAGGGGGAGTCAAAGAGCACACAAACGTGCAGGAATCTGGAGCAAAGATATACAGCTCTACTTCTCAAAATATTGAAAATGCAGATTTACTTGCCAACTGTTTTAATGATTACTTTGAAATAATTGTATTAGACTCAGCATTTATCTCTAAAAGACCAGTTACATCACATTGTAAGAAATGCATAAGTGCTATTATTTCATCAAGTAGATGTGACTTTATTTATTATCCACTGCTATGGAAACAATTTTGTGTAACGTGAATCTTGTGACTCCATTGCATAAATGGCAGACAAAAGTTTCTAATCTACAAGGAATTTTTCTTCTTTCAGGTTAAATTTCTTTTAGGTAGCTGATATTACTTTGGTTCACTTCCTAGACACTAAATATCGGCATCCAAATTATCCAATATCAACATTTGTAGACTACAAATACAGCACCTGATATATTTACGGTGCAACACAGTCGTTCCAAATTTACACATACTGACTGAAATCTAAGGGAGAGAGGAAAAGACTGCTAAATTTCTGTCTGACTTTCATATTACAGCTTCATTAATTGTTACTTACGCTATATAGAATGAGAACAAGCTCAGTGAATTCTCTTTGACTTTCTTAACTCCATCACCTTAAATAACAGGAATAACTTCAACTGGCACAGAGATCATCCCCGGCTCTTGTGCGTGTAGCAGTGATGCACTGCTAGGAACTGATGCATGACTGTGACATTGAGCATTGCCTTTTTAAGCAATCAGAAGTTGGACTAGTGGAAAATAAAGATACATGGCGTCCATTCTTCGCTCTCATAATGCATCCTGTTCAAGGCAGGATTGAATCTGCCTGTACCAGAACTTGTAGGTGAAGCTCCTACTCTGATAGGTCATTTTCCAAATGATAACAGCAACTCTTCGAAGCCGCTCAGAGGCCTGAATGCTCAGAAGCAGCCCTGGCAGAGTTGCATTAGTAGCAGAGGGCCCGTGAGGTGCTTAAAAGCAGTCATTGTTCTGTCTCATGAGTCTGCAGTTTTTGGTTTCAAAATTTATCAAACCAGCAGATACAGCATATGTTACAAAAATATGTTACCTCTGAGCACTCACTCTGCTATAAATTATGCATGACACAGCAGGCAGTTATTGTCACCTGAGCAGGAAAGGTAATGAACAGAGGTGAGAGGATAGGTCAATTTAAATTTCTAGCTCTTTTTGTAAGATCAAGTAAGAGTAAGAAGAAATGAAAATGTAAGATTCATTGTTAAATTGCCAGGAAGTATTGAGGTTTAATTTGCTCGAGCTTTGTGGGAGCAGAAGTTGACAAAGTAACAAATAATAACATTAAGGCTACTATGGAAATTTCAATCTTGGATGCCCTTTATTTATATCTTGCAATTTTGTGATAATGTGATAATGTTATTACCTAGAACTCCCATTTTTTCTTTTAAATTTTACATTACTTATTTTGATAGAGAGTTTGCAGCAACATAAAGATTGAACAGTTCATCAAAGCAGGCTGTAACAGTTTACACTATTCATAAGACATATTTTACTGAACCTATTCATCAGCTTGAAGCTTAGGAGACTTTCTCCATTTACCATGCTGGATAATTACCTCACACAGCTTTTCAAGATGCAGGTGCCCCCCATAATTTATCTGTGAATGAGATTCATTGACAATCCCATGCAAGGATCACATGACATTAAAAATTTCACCTTAACTACTTCTTAAAAGAAGAAAGGGCTTAATTAAGCCTTAGTTAAAAAAAAAAAAAAAAAAAAGTAATGATTCATCCTTCAGTAATTCGCATCTTCCAAATATCTGATTCTAGCTTATTCAGCAAGAAGACATTGCAGTAATACATGTAACTAGGGGATGCATTTGAGAAATACATAATATCTCTGCATTTCAGATTCAGCTGATGGAAACTGGGGGAGCGAGGGAGGGAGGAAAGCATGAACTGTAAGATCAGCTTTTTTTTTTTTTTT
>WEKY01047471.1:25440-42190 GCA_013390045.1 Picathartes gymnocephalus
TTTTTTTTTTTTTTTTTTTGAGTTTAAAAGTATGGCTTTTATCCTCACAAAGTAGTTCAACAAGGAAAATGGGATCTGCAGGGTACAAAAGCGGAAGTCATATGTATCATGAATCCCATTTTGTCTGCAGATCTACAACTCTAAGAAAAGGATTCAAGGATGTTTTTCTTCCTGGTCACTTTCTAAGTCCTCACTGATATCAGGGGATGCACCATGCATAATTCAAATGCTTCAACTTATTAACACTTGTAAAGTGCCCCATAAACTAGAAGTGATGTGTAGTTTTCACTTGATGCCCACCACTGCCTAGAGGCATCTAGTGGCCCTCACCCCAGGCTGCAAAAGATTTCTGCTGAATAAAATGAACTTCCTGTGAAGAAAGCTTCTTTCTTAAAACTATGTCATATATCAGATTTTTGTACTGTGGTGTTTCAAGAAAACTTGACTTCAAATATATTTTAAAGGACTCTCCATGGAAACAAAGTCTCCTTGTTATTGATTAGGTCAACAGAAAGAGCTGTGAAAATTCAAATGAAAAATTGTTACCTTCATTCACTTTTCATTTTTTATGGGATGCAAAAATGATGAAACAATTCTATTTGCTCTAAAAACTCACCGCTATTACCTATAAAATTAAGTTGGAATCCCTCAGGTGCACAGAAATCTTTTTCTACACTGATTTCTTCTCATGCAGATAACCACAGGAGTAACAGAAAACTATAAACTAAGCAAACTTCAGTCTCTACTAATATTTTTATAAAGTAAAGGATGTTTTACACGAAGTTCTAAGCAATTACACACAACAGAGGCTAATGGGAAAAAAAAAAAAAAACCACACAGCAAAACAGCAAAGAGAGCTATTTTCTTTTCTATCAGCTTTTTTTCCTATAGCTATTCACTTCATCCATCACACACAACAAATCTACACAACTCTACTGCTTCTACAGGTCACAAAGTGATCTTTGTGAACTACTGTTTAAGTACAGACCACCTCATTAATTCTCCTGCTCTATCATCTCCAGCAACATCTTTGCAGGTATGATGGTAAATGCAGTCTCCTTGTCTCTCAATCAATTTATGAAAACAGGTAAAATTCAAAGAGAGAGATACACTGGGCCTTCATACTTTCACCAGGAAGGTCCTGTGTATGTTTCCCATTACAATCAGCCACAGGCAGCCATTAGCATATGAAAGCAAACCCTGTGAAAGTCTCTGATGTCTTTTTTTAAACATAGCACCAGTCAGAAAAGGGAAAAAAGGAGCCTGGATTTTTCTACAAGAGCTGTGAGGCGCTGGCACAGCTTGCCCAGAGATATTCTGGTTGTCCCATTTCTGGAAGTGTTCAAGACCAGGTTGGATGGAGCTTTGAACAATCTGGTCTATTAGAAAGTGGCCCTGTCCCTTGCAGGGAGACTGGAACAAGATGATCTTTAAGGCCCCTTCCAACCCAAACCGTTCTATGACTCTATGATTCTCCTACCCATCTCTCTGGATAGTACCATCTCATAGGGATTACAGACTAGAAAAAGGGATTGTAAAGATTGTAAAACTAAGTTCACAATGACAGCCCTCTGTCCAGAACTGTGGAAGTACAGATATAAGGCCAGCACTTCCCCTGCCAGGGTCTGAGTTGAAGACAAGTTGAATATGAACAGCAGTGTGTCCTGGCAGTTTATCCTAACGCAGAAGGGATTGAGTAAAGAGCCTGTGAGCTTCCAATTAGTTCATTAGAAGGTGTGTAGTGATAAAGTAGAATATGTTGAGAGAAAAGATTTATGATCTAATCCATTTTTTCAGAAGATAGGGAGGTATCACCCTTCTTAATTTTTTTTTACTTTCTATTTGTTTGATTTGGGAATGGGTGTTTTGAGGTTTCCTTCCCTTCCACTCCCTTCAAGCATAACATTTTGTCATTTCGTATCTGCAAGGTTGGCCTAAAGTCTCCAATTCTTTCAGAGCATCTTCTACTATTATCATCAGTTGTGGTGGTACTGAGTAGTGAAAACATGATCAACATCTGCACACACACTCTGGATGAAACCCTGCCAACATCCTAGGGCGACAACAGATGTTTTTGTTAGTTCTCATGTATCACAGGAGCCGATACTAACACAGGGAAAGAGTCAAAAACTGAAAGTACCACTGACACAGGAATAATACTATGGTCCAATGGATACTGAGGTCACCATTTAACCAAGTAATTAGTTACAGGAGTAAACACACCAAATTACTGAAATGGTTGCACAGCCTTTCACCTTGCCAGAAAGATTTTCTACTAAAACAAAATAAAAACATAATTCTAATGAAAAAATACCATTAGGCTGGGTCTAAACCCAGTAGTGTGTGTGGCAAGGCTACTGTAACTGGGACAATGGAATAATAAAAGCTACCAGATAGAGTAATCAACCTCCAGAAGGAGGATGAAAGTTCATTGTTTTGCACATTTAACTGTAAAAGCAAGCATATGGGAATTGCTCAAACAGAAGACAGTTTCAAATATGGCAGGAAGAATGGAGGAAAACAGCATTAATCAATCCCCACAAATTTATGCTTGAAGTAGGGCAAGTTTCCCATCATAAGTGAGATACTTAACTGCATTACATGAGTCACTTCATCTTGTAGGAAAAGGAGTATGAATACAAATCTTGTTCCTGGCAACCAAATTAGTGCAAAGGCCACACTGACAATTAACTCATAACAAGAAAAGGGCCAATTTCTTGCAAAGAGTATATGGAGCTGTTGACAATTAATTCTAGTTTATTAGAATAGAGCTTTGAGAGTTTGCTTCCTCCTGTCCTAAGACACCCAGCATCAATGGTGGCATTGCTGCCTTACTGTGCTCCAGACCCTGGAGCTCAGAATAATGTTTCATTTCATTACTCAGAGACCTAGCAACAATGATATTTAATAAAGTGATCATCAATCATCTAAAAAAATACATTTTTAAAAATGTATGATTTTCTGCTGTGCTCTGCACTCCTTGTAATCAGAGTGTTCTGCTGGAATCTAAGGGGGGGAAATTTTTCATCAGCACAGTCATATCAATTATGAGAATGTCAGCCCTGCTGGACGCCAGATTCAAACTGTTGTTAGGTAGGCTGTTTATGAGATGGCTCGAGCACAACAGTAGAAAAGTATAAAAATAAATTGAATACTTAACAGAGAAAAAGAAATGATAGAATTATATACTAGAATGCAAATCCCAGCTCACTGTAATAAAATTCTTCCCTCATTCCCTCTGTGTGAGTTTGGGGTTTTGTTTTGTTAGGGTTTTTTTGGTTCTTAACCAAAAAAATTTTGGTTGGTTTACAATTAACTCACTCTCTTACATACACACACTCTCCCCAGGATACCCCCTAGGCTTAGAACAAGATTCTAGCACTTGGTAGCAGAACTGTGTTGCTTGAGAGACAAAAGAGCTGTTTGAGGGCCTCTCCACTTACTGGCATACCTTAATATCCACGTTGTGACAAAACTATCTCAGAAAAATTTATTCGTGCTATCAGTTTTTTTACCCAAATGTACTCAGATATCCAAAAAAAGGTCTTCTCGGACAACTCTGAATCTTTCACAAACTCCTCTAATCTATAAATTCTGCAGAGGTCTCTGCAGATGAAAAAAAGAAGGCTTACACTTTTATGAACGCATGCAGACTTCTCTCTAGAGCATAGAGGCAATACTTCTTCTTCTTCCTATGTGGCTTTGCAATCAAAACATAGCTTGTAGAGCATTATCAACAAAGGGTCCAAATGGTCTCAACAGTGTTGTAGTCCTGATTAGTAGAACATACAGGGTAGCAACCTAGTTATTGGCAGAACAAAACCAGGAGGATTTTGGCTGGTTAGCTTGGGGTTTTTTTGTTTTTGGGGTTTTTTTTGTTTTGGTTTGGTTTTTTTGGTTTGGTTTGGGGTTTTTTTTTTAACTTAAAGAAATGCCAAGTCAGTGACCTAAACAATAAAGGTGTATTGATTCATGAGAATCAATAAGGATCTGGGCCAGAAACTATAAACATACATTCCTGCTGTGTGGACAGGACAAAGCATCTGGCTCTATAAACCACTCCATATGGTGGGGTTTTTTTGTTGGGGTGTTGGCCTGGAGGAAGGTTTTTTAGTGTTTGGTTTTGCTTGTTTTCTATTATTATTTTTGGTTGCTTGGGTTTTTTGAAATTAGCAATGTACAGTAAAAGAAGATGTACAGTCACTTCTGGGTACAAATGAACTGACAAAATAATATTTGCATGATTAGAGGTTAAAGGAAAGAGTTGTGGGGTAAGGATTGATACGTCTCTCCTCTTTCTCTAGCAGAAGTAAAGGGAAACTTTCTTCTTAGCTTGGGTAAATCTGTTTCCCTCTCAACTCAAGTCCCCATAATTCCCCTTACCTTGACTATTGTGCCATGACTCCTCCACTTGCCAGTAATCTAAAACTACAAGCTATGGTTCATGTATTGCATCACCTGTGTTGATTCACACTCTAGGACCTTATACACATTTTTAACATGTAATATTAATGTTAAGTGTTCGGTTATGTAAAAAAAATTTACACATAACAACCCCTATTGATTATTTCACACAGAATTTTAAACCTGGTTTTACCACAAACACACATATATTTTAAATTAAAATTTAAAAAACAAAACAAATTCCATAAGCTTCTACTTAGTAATTATCTATAACAAGATTTGTTTTACTGAAAAGCTTCTACTCACTATAGCAGGGTTGCAAATAGGAAAACTACCTCTTTTTTGGCAATACTGAGAAAATCGCAGTAGTTTTGCCTAGTTAAATTTGTTTCTAGCATGAATATACATCTGCTTTAGGTTAAGGTCCCTTCCAACCCAAACCACTCTAGGATTCCATGAACAAATTATTTCAGAAGAAAAATGATGCTACAGAAAAATGATGCAAAATAGGTAACTATTTAAGACTTACATTACATTGAACTAGTCATGACCAAAGCAAAACTTCTCACATTCTCAACACTTTCTTGTCTGAGCCAAAGGGAGCAAATAAGGTTATCTTGCAAGTAGAAGTTCATAAATGTGTAATCAGAAGCATTATTCATTGCCTCCTTGCTGAATATTCTCTTAAGATTGGTAACATACACTGTACCAGCACACACACCAGTTCACATGCACAAACCCAGCAACATATACACAGCCAATTAACACGTACAAAAATACTCAACTATAGTTCAGAAACAATTTTTATTTTTAAATTAGCCACGCTTCATTTCTTTCTTAATTGAAACCAATTAAGAAAACCAAAATTAATTCTGACCTAGCATAACAGAATCTGTTACATTACTTTGGCTTGGCCAATTGAGTGGGGTTTGGATTTAGTTATACAAAATGCAAAGGAAAAGATTTAAGAATTTATATTCAAATAAAGAAGCCTTTAATATGATAGATACAAGGAGGAAAAATTCTTTCCTACTTAAGACAAATTTTACTACATAATATCAAGACCTTTTATTGTTTTCAGCAGTCTTCCAAGTAGCCCTCTACTTTATATTCCATTCCCCAGCTAGAAACAGGTATTCAGAACAACTGGACACTTTCCTGTGATAAACCTGACCTTTTGTTTGGTTTTGGGACTATGTGAAAGCATCCATTCTTTCAGAAGATGCCATCATGCCTACACCAGGACACGTCTCCCGGCAGCCCCAGCGCTGCCGAAGGGTCCGTCCCACCCGAGGCCACCGGCTCCAGCTCACACAGCATCGCTTCGGGCACAGGCGTTTGACGCTCAGGGTAAGCAGCTACCACAGAGCTGACACTCGGGAAGCAGAACAACAAACTAACATCTGCCTAAGCAAGCAGAGCAATCTTCCATGCAAGCGGGATGAGAAAGTCCAGGATTCTGTAACATTATTAACAGGAATGGGAACAGTAGCCTGGGGATCCAGAAACATAGGTATTAACCAATGCAGACTACTTTCTCTAATCTCTTAGGACAGTTTGCTCTCATCTGAGCTGCCTAATTTTGTACCTGCTAATTTCATTTAACTTCTCTAAAAACAGAAAACAGAGTGATCTGTAGGCAAAACGAGTTTAAAGACATACTACTCTTTCAGTTAAAGTTTAGTTTTCTGTATGTGTGAAGTTGCATTCAGACCAAATAAAAGTGGTCATTTGCTAATTCATCATACGTTACATAAATGTACAAGATAAATAACAGTACAATTTAGATTTTTTTCTATAAATAAAAATACATAAAAACAAAATATAAATTATAAGTACATTGAAGCCTGATTTTATTTTCTGAATCAATGAAGATGTATGTATACATACTCATCCTTACCTAGGAATAAAAAAATACTACAAATATTTCTCTGACAAGCACAAAAATCCAAATTATAACATCACATTGTAAAGGAAAATATACTACTGAGAATATCACAAACAGAAATAAAATTAATGATTGCCTTGTATATGCTAAGCAAAGAAAAAGCAAAAATATAATCATATATAAGAAAAGAGTTATATTTTGAAAAAGCAATGCTTTACTTTTGCTACTCTGCAGCAAACACCTTGAAACTACCAAGAGTTCACTCAGAGAATCAGATCTGGATGCTGTCAGACAAGTAATAAATATAAAAGTATCTACATATTATAGCATTCCCTCTCAAACTGAAATCACTGTACTAATCCTGTGAATAAACACAATCTACATTAACATCATCACTATTTAACTGAATATCAAAAGTCCCTCATTTTCACTCAGTTGCTTCTCTCAAAACACTGATTCTGTAAAATTGGAACTGCTTTTTGCACACAGCAATTACTAATACAATTTGGGAGTTTTACTGCACTCTAGCACCAAGGAACATTTGGAGACCAGAAAGGTGAACAGCTAAGGGACAAAGTACCTTCCTTAAAAGTGAGGCAGAACTTTAGAACTTAAAATGACAACCTGACAAAGTCAATTAACTCATTTGCACACTTGAGATTGATTAGTTACATGGTCTCAAACTGAAAAGTTTTCATCCTGTGATCATTACTTTTCGACACCGGATTACATGTTTTAAGCTATAGCACAATAAAAGGGACAGCCTCCCACTCTCATATGCTGTATGTAAGCAGAATCCTTTGCCTTGTTAAATAAACCACACACTGACAAACTTAATTCTGAGAAATCTTTTGTGAGTCCCTTCGGTTACTTTTCAAAATACCCTCATGTTACTTGGTGTATATATAAAATGCCTTACTTATAGTCTGCATCCTCTGACAATTTCCTATTCTAATTGGTTTCCATTGGGCTAGAAAACATAGTACTGCACAGGACTGTAAATTTAGCCCATGTCCTCATTTTTCTCCCTTTCACTAAATGGAAAGGGTCATAATAAAATCCAAGCTAGCTCCTAACCAAGTTCTGGCAGTGCTTTTTTAAGACTGTGTCTCATTATAAGAACCCTTGCAACAAAGTTGCCATTTAGAAGGCACACTGTCAATTTAATTCTTTGACTGACTCCTTGTGTCTGTTACCAGAAACTCAATCTTGGAATGTAATAAAATAAGAGCAGATGGGCAGCTCCCAGATACAGCAAAAGTGCATAAACCAGGAAAGTAGCTTTATCCACACATCCTAGTCTTCTAAGCCCAAGAAAACATGGTTCATGTTATGAGGCGATCCATTTTCACAGGAATAACATTTCTTAGGATAACTGTCTCTGAAATATTCTCAGACAAAAATGGAACTGCTACTTCAGCTCATGTTTAAGAAGCCCCTGCATATAGCAGTTGAAAGCAATCTGGATTCTTGCCTGCCATACCAAGGACTACATTTTATGCTTCTTCTATCCAAAGAACTGATCCTACAGCCTGTAAAGAAAATAAATTCAGCCTTATGGATTACAGAAGAAAAACTTTACATTCCAAACATAATTTTATTTTTCCATATAGAGGTTTAGGAAGCAGAAGCTAATAATTCAGAATTAAATAGAGTATTACAATGCTTCAGAGAATCATGGTATCTACCAAAGCAACCGCTCTCAATTTAAGACTAACTCACCGGCTGAGAACTATACAAAAGTAGCTTGCAGTTTATTCTTTTGGTAGCCTAGAATGCAAAAAGTGAACATTAGACTAAAGATAACCAGGAACAGACTGCTATGATTGCTGAATAGTCAGATCTCAACTTACGCCTCAGTTTTGCTAAAATCCAGCATTCAACAAGCTAAACTACCACTGCTAACCAGTACTGTAACCAGTTAAGCACATTAATCATCGGATTACAGGCCAGTCCTTAATACAATGCCAAGGAAAACAACATTTCACCACGGAATACAAAAATCTCGAGCATTTTTGAAGCATTACTCTAGAGTTCAAGTGGTAGCAAAAAGTTCTTACACAACTACCTAGTTAAAAGCAACAACTAAAAAGCTATATGGAAATTTTCCAGCAGTCTTTTGATAGCAATTCATTTAATATTCCGAAGCAATGCTTTTGAAATGTATGTTTCTAAAACAGAGAAGGCTGTTTGTGGAAGCTCTACTACTGAGTACTTTCACATTTCTTAAATCAACATACCACAGGAAACAGTTCTATCAACACCATATTACATATGTCTTTAAATTCTCACCATGCCAGTTGGGACTCATTACTATTTTTTAAATTATATTCAAATGTTATTTTTATCTCTCCTAGTTTTTGGGTTTTAGGGTTTTTTGGTTGGCTTTTTGTTTGCTTATTTGGGGGCTTGTGGGGTCGTTTTTGTTTGGGGTTTTTTACTTCTGATTAAACTGAGAATACAGCGTACCTGTATTAGATTGAATTCAGATGCTGAGATTTGGTTCACTGAACTCAGACAGTACTTATCAATACTTAATAAAAAAATCAGTGAATAAAAGCGTTTTCTTTGGTCTTTGGTTTTGTTTGTTTGTTTTGGATTTTGGGGGGGGGTTTTATGTTGTTGTTAATTTCCTTTTCCTTTGCAGCTAGCATTGCTGTTCCACTTCATGACAGCTATTCTGTTGTAAGACAAGTAATATACAAAAACACAGAGGAGCCATTTCAATACATTTTTTTTAGACACCAAACAACCTGTTTGAATTTCATTCTTTAAAATGACACAAGAGATTTCCACAGCATACAGAATTATCTCCCAGATTAGTTTTATATTCTTCTGGCATTTTCAAAACACACTTCTGAATTATGCCTCATATCTGTATTTGTTAACCATAAAGTCAACAACATATGGCTCAGAGATCATAAAAATCAAGGAGTATTAATTCTTCGACCTTTTTTTTTCCTTTTTTCTGTACATATACTGGAGAGAGAAATTATACTATTTTGGAACCTATTAAATAAATAGAACAATGACAGCGATTCCACTTAATTTACCCTCTGATAAGCAATTCAGCAACTTACTGTGAAACAAACAAACAAAAAAAACCCCAGTCAAGTGCACCTATTCCTGAAAGTTCCCTCTTCTATAATTAGCTGCACCTTGAATTCCTTCTGAATATATTTCCACATCAAGGAAAATTTCTGTAGTAAAACATGTACATACAAAATTTTTGTTACAATTTTAATTTGTCCCAACAACTGTGACAAATTACTGTATCATACAATGTAGTTATAGTTGTTAAACTATCACTTGAATAAGTGCTTAAAAATCTATCAGAACAATTCTAATCTCCCTTAACACAGTGTGATCAGAATTATCTCCATAGGACCATAAACTAAAGGTTACAGGAAGATTCACTTGAAAAATAGTGAAAGTGAAGTATAGTATAGTGAAGTGACATTACAGTATAGTGATGTGAGAATGAATTTATAAATACTTATATACTAGGAAAAAAAAATTCTTATTTAGTCTTACATGAAGAAATAATGAAAGCCCTTCATGTAGGATGAGCAAAAACCTCAAGATTAGAACAGATGGATTTTATTGATTAAGCAATAACCATGTCTTCCATCCACTTTTACTTTGCTTAGATAACAGATTTCCTATAACTGAATGCAGACGTGTACAATAGGGCAGGAAAGAAGCAATTTCCTACTCAGTCTGATTGCAACCCTTCAGGATTTGGTTTGTGTAGTAAAGAAAATTTTGATCTGAAAGTCTCAAGCAGTTGTGTACCACTGATAAAGTTTCTGTATTCCTTTAGCCACAACAAGGGAAAACTAAAAATTTCTCTCACACATGGGAATGCAAGTGTCTATGAGTCACCTATAAAATACAATTTTCTGAAAAGCCCCTTAAATTCAGAAAGTTCAAATTTTGTTTTCAGAAATGTTAATATCACTTATCTTTGCCCTGAACTTCATATTGGATAATTTTTGGACTTGGATCAACCTTTATGTCTAGAAGATAAGTTATAAAAATTAAATGGTTTTGGTCACCACACTAGATTCAGTTGGAAAAACTGCAGTTTGCTGCTCTGGACCTGTTTGGGTTCAATAAGACACTGAACAAGCTTATGGAAGAGAAATCAGCCATGAGTTGTTTACTGCACAGTAACTATATAGGTCTCATAGAAATCACTCAAGTTGCAAACAGCTGAAGGTTTGGAAAGGACAAGAAGGGGCAATTATACATGCCAGCCTTGCTTAAATATTCTTCTATAGGCACCCGTTCTTGGCTACCATTTGCAAAAGAATATTTGGCTATATTTATCGTTGATACAAAGCTGCTTATTATGTTCCTAATCCATAAAAGGGAATTATTTACTTAGATTATTGACAATAATGTCTGGCCTTGGTTTAACTACTCAAAAGGAAAAAGCAGTGCAAACAAGCCCTCATAAAGAAAGTGAACACTTTGAATCAGTACAGCTAAAAGGATTACAGTCACTTGTCACAACACACAAATACAAGTTTTGTGTCAGAAATTCCAAGTTACACACGTGGCTATGTCAAGGAATATCCCCCTTGTATGATCAAGTTTACAGGTAGAAGAAAAAGAAATAAAGAAAAGAAGAAAAATTAAAAATCAGAAGAAAGCTGGTGACTTAAAGCCTATGGACAAGATCTAGCCTGTACACATTTGTTTTGATTGTTGTACCATTTGCTTCGCTGCAACATCTTCGGAAAAAACATACAGACTGGAAACATCCATACCTGGTTACTTTAAAAAGTCACGTGACAAATGCATTAAATCTGGTGCTCCTTCTATTTTCATTTGCTTCACATGTTCCTTTTCTAAACTGCCTTCAGACAAACATCAGGAGAAACATTCTCTCTGTTTTTAAAAGGCTGAAAGTGTAATTCTGTAATTGAGGGACAGCTGGCTGTTACCATGATATGCCAAATGAAGATCCTTTCCACTGGAATTTGAGGCTACCACTGATTATAGGTTAAACTCCCAGAATTAAAACCCCATTCATAAGGATTTGGAAGGCAGAGCTTAAGACTTGCCTCCCATATGCGCCTGTTCTCACAGAACAGTGGATGCTACTTTGTAACTGCCCACAGGAGCAAACAAACAGCACAAGAAAAATGGCTACAGGGAACATCTCTAAACTATAAATAAATGTTATTAACTGAGATCCAGTGCATGCTATGCACCTTATTACAGTCTAGCAAAATGACTGTGCCTGCAAAAATGCCGAAAGACTTAAGATTTCCTTCCCTAAGATATAACATTTGAGCAACACAGTGATTTCTTAGGCAATCTTTATGCCACAGACCATAATTTATAGATGCCACTTCTACAAATGTAGTTCTGCAATTAAAAAAAAAGGCATTTTCTTTACCCATCATTACAATTTTTTGTTGATTTAATTTTATCAGGAGGCACAGAAATAATACGGACTCAAATTGGGGTTTTTAACATATGTGGATACTTTATAAAATCCAACACTTCATAAGAAGAGTGTATTTGTAGTTCACAGTGTAAATGATCATAAACTATGCTTCCATTTCTTAATGGCACTAAAATCCAATCCTGACCTACATGCACTGCTCATGAGCTTTGGCCTTAAATACAGAACTAAATTTCGGAATGATTCTCTCTAGCACATCTACAAATGAAGATCTATATTGGAGTACAAAGTTCCAACTGATTTTAACAGGAGTTAATCTGTTTCAGTTTGCGATACAGAACCACATGTTTCCCACTACAGATGCTACGTGCACCATAGTGCCCACCAAAGTTACAAGGCTGAGTTGCTGCTGTGGGCTAGAATAATACTTTTTCAGTAAATGAGTTTTGTTTACTGCCTTTGCTGCTCAGTGAGTTAAAAACCATCAAGTTTGGAGCTGCAAAGGCAATAGAATCAGTAGATAAACTGTGGATCCGTGCAGCTAATTGTTTTGCTTTTGGCTGTGGCATATGTATTACTTGATTGCCAATTTCACGCTCTGATACTGCTTCTTTATAGCAGCAGATGAAACTGAAGCTCAAGTACTCCATTCAAAGAGGCTGATAAATATGTATTCCACCCCTTTGCAATGTTTGACACACTCCTCACCCATTGTTATGCTTCCCTTTTATGAAGTGCAAAACAGGCCCCTATTTTAGCTCTTATTCTTGCCACTGTCAAAACCAATTTATACGTATGTGGTCTTGGCTTAATCAGTATGCCAAAAGGAATTTTAGTTTTCCTGTTTACAGAAATCCTCTTGTAATTTGTTGTGTCTGTACAGTATTTAGGTTTGAGGTGGGGGTTCACACCGCTGTGCAATTCTAAAAAAAATGCAAGAGAAGAACAGCAGCAAATTTCTCTGCAGATGGAGAAAAAAGCACTGAAAAAATCATACTGCTCCATGTGCGTGACTGAACTTGCCAATTAAGGCTGAGATTCAGACTCCTAGGAGCAGCAAGTGGTGTTAATTTAGACCTACCTGGCTCTAAGGACTGCCTGAGATGAAAATACAGCTCTATAGGAGAGCCTAAGAGGGTGGCTGAGAAAACTAAATCTTTGGCTGGTCCCTTTATTATTAGAACACACAGAAGTCAAAGCAAAGTTCCTAATGTTACCCTTAAAGGAAGTCATAGGAGATGAAAAATATTGAAATCTATCTAATTCATGATAATTACACAACAGTGGATCAGACAAAAACAATGATAAAAAATGAATGGTTGTGAAATCAAGAAATAAGGGAACAACCCAAAAAGCAAGTCTAAGGAGACAAAACCTACTGTTTCAACTCAAATACATTTTTATCTTCACGGAAATATCTCCACCATATTTTTATTTCCATATTATAATAAGATTCTATGGTCTTACATCACTAATACACCAGGAACCATCTACAATATTTTAGCTGTCAAAGAACCCATAACTTACGCACTGCCATATTTTTAAAATGGAAATGTCTCCCCATCTTTTTTCCCTTGAGTTTTTTTCAGATTGTTTTATTTTTAAGGAGGAGGCATTTCTGCATAATTAAGGAACGTATCTAATAGCTAGAGTAAATAGGAGATGCAAAATGAGAAACAAAAATTGGGAGAACTGAAGCACTCCAGACATGTCAATAATGAGAGGGCTTGGAACGAGTAAGTCTTTGCTATACTCACATATGAAATCTAAGAAGCGAAAAAGAAAAAAAAAAGAAACCCAGTAGTATATGCAAACTTGCAAGTTCATACTTATTTGGGAATTTAGCAAACATATATACATATGTATATACACATATACACACATGCATTCATATATATATAGAAACAAACACACACTCAACAGGGACACAATTTTAGATCCTGGGCAACACAAATCTGGTTTCCTATAGAACAAATCATCATTGCCTAGCAACCAGAGCTATTTTTGTGTCAAACTGTAATAATTCAAAATTTCAGCTGTCTTTATGGAAATTTGGGGGTGGGAGAGAGCACTTAAATCCCATCTCTTCCCATTTGTCCCTGCAATACCCTGACATCTGAACTTTCCAAACTCAAAAATCGCTCCTTCACAGAAGTCAAGTTAGGGCAATTTCACCATATAAAGCACAAGTTGGAGGAAAATTCTAAGTGACAGAAAAGGACACTTTAGCAAACATTCCTTTCATTTCATGTATCAGTACAGTTTACTGCAATTTTTATTTCTTATTTTCAGAACTCTGTATGTTCTGATGAAATCATAAAAGGTCTAAGCAGCTAATACTGCCCAATAATGTGTAGCACAATTGGTTCTTATTTTAAGGGCTGTCACAACAGTATAGTCTTCGACATAAAAAAGCACTTGACTGCACACTATAAACTGCTGTATTGCACTTTAATTACAAAATTCACTAGAAAAAATGAATGGGATTCTGTACAAAAAGTTAACTGAAACCAAAATTCCCTTACAAGATTTGTAACACAAACATAATGAAGGAGGAGATGGGAGTTTAAAGCAAAAAACAGGTGTACTGCTTTCCCAAATTAAAATCCTATTTCTGTCTACAGATAAATGAAAGCTAGATATACTGTGTGAAAATACCATCCCTGCATATACCTAAGGAAGATAAAGATGAGGTATTAAAATACTTGGTCTTGTACATTCAAACTGCCTGGACTATCATGACGATAATACTCTCCTTCTTCTTGCACATCAGATTTTTATACCTTTTTATCACGTTATATGGTTTACTTTCTGAAAAATCAGAGTCAAAAGCACTAGAAACAAGTATTTATTTTGAGTGAAAGACAAAATTCTGATGCATTCACATAGCACCAGAAGGTAAAATGATGTCTCTATGGCAATTCCCTGATGAAAAATAACAAGAGCTCTTAAGATTAAATAATCTGAAAATGCACAAGATTGAAATCTCTGAGAGAAAAATGAACCAAAACACAGCCTTTACACAAATATTTTGCACAAATAATACATGGAAGCGAGAAACCTACAGAAACTTGCATTCTCCTGCCAAGTTCACTCCTTCCCACCAAATAATATGCTTTAATCACAGTGTACAACTGCCTTCCGTACTGTCTTCAGGTAAGGATATGAAAACTAACTAAATAAAAAGTCAGAGATTCCTCTCAGATATGCATTATTTGTGTTCTAGGATCAAGAAAACAGGAACACAAGGGAGTTCAGACATTTCCCAATTACACTGAGTTTAGGGCAAATGTGCATTCCAGTGCTGGGTTCCAAGAGGAAAACCACCTAAATTGCAATAAGATATGCTACATTTCAAAAATGGGAGTAGTTAGAAGATTGCACAGAACATAATCAAGAGAATTTGACTTAACTCCTTTCTTTCTTTTCAGTATGCTTGGAGATAAATCAAAAGGCAACTGCAGTAGTTTCTGAGCTATGTAATGCACCAAGTACTCTTTATGAAGAAATTAACCAACTCCAAATCTTTGCTTATTTAACTACTATGGAAGTCTGTAAATCTGCTTTTCTCTGTAGAGGTTTTCTCAGAAATAGGTTTAGGTAAGGTAGCTTTTCTCAGCTGTTCTTTTTGGAATTCTAATTCTTTCTATGGCATTGCCAGGAAAATGCTGTTTGATGGAAAACACAGCTGAAGCCTAAGAACCACCTTCAATCACGTTTCAGAAAATAAATTATAATTCCTTAGAAAAAGTCTATGGATCTATATAAAAGTAAAATACAAGAGTATAGTATGATCCTGTAGAAGTTCATTTCGGTTCTCCAGTAGGGTAGGTCAGTGCTAGCCTCAATGCTTTTAACTAAATATGAATACAGCATTCTCTAAAAGTAGTAGATGGTTTAAAATAACGTATTCCCAATGCTTTTAGAAGTCACCCATTAAAAAAAACAGCAGAGAAATACAATTCAAAGACTACAACAAGAAGCCAAAGAATACATAGACAAATTCCAAGCAGAATTTCAGTTGGCATAGGCAAGACAAATGTCCCATGCTACACAGCAGGCAGTATTTGATTTTCTTCCCTAAACTGAAAAACTATCAAACGTTATGTGAATCAACTGTGTTTGGGTTCTCCAAGGACAATCAGGGCTTTGAAAACTGACACGATTCAGAAGTTTATTATTGCACATAATACCTGTCCTTCACGAACTTAAGAGTTTTAAAAACACAAAATACAAAGAAGCGACAGCCTCAAAGTGTAAACCCCTTCAAGGAAGAAAATTATAACAACTGACAAGTAATTCACATCCAAACATTCTCCATTCACTACCATGTTACTTCCTCCAGCTTTTGCTTTTCTATACTCTTGATTAGCAAAATTATCATAGAAAACTGGAACTTTTATTTATTAATTAGTCCACTGTCACACTACTTGCTTCTCCCTTTTTTTTATTTCAAAGAGTTCAGATCTTTAAAAGGTGACATTTATACAATGCACTGAATATACTGAAAAATTTGAAATTTCATCTTCCACACAGAGGCACAGAAGTCCAATGATATAACAAAGTTCTTTTCCTGGCTCAGATGCTATGTGGTTATAGATTACCTCCTAACATAAAGGTTCACTTTAGCAGCTCTGGGAATTATTATAATTGCAAATTATTATCTCTTATATTAGCTCTGTTCTTCCAACAGTCATCAAAAAAAACAAAATGTCCTCAAACCACATCATTATTTGCCAAAGATATGTCCCAATTTTCAGTTTATTTAAATTTAGATTTCTGGCATTACATCTATTTTCTAGAACATTATTTTATGTGTGGTAATAGCACATAAAAATGAGGAGTAATACCAAAAAAATTTTAAAAGAAACAAAGAAAAACCACATACAGTAGTAGCCCTGGTTTTTCATATAAAGCAGTCTTTACAAGTCAAGTGGGTAAAATAAGTTCCAACAGGTCTATAAACCTGGCCCCAATTATCTTAATTAAAAAAAAAAATAATAACACCAGTAGCAAGGAATAACTGCATTATTTGTTTG
>WEKY01047484.1:0-15708 GCA_013390045.1 Picathartes gymnocephalus
TATCCTTCCTTTCCTCCACACCAATTGCTTCTCCAAGCTTTCCATCAGCTCTCCCAAAGAACTGGTCTTCCTCAGTAAAAGGCCATCTCCAACTTGTTCATTTGTGATTGGACAGGGCAAGGGCAGAGCTTGCAGTTAAGAATGGCACAAGACACTCAACACCCAGAAAGATGAGCAGAGACAGCACATGTGCGCTTTGCATAGGACGTTCAGTGAAGTGCAATCAAAGTTTGAGGAGCAAAGCCAACACAGTTAAGGAAAGTAAAGAGTTAAGTTTCTGATTTCACCCTGGGTGTCTGAGTGGAAATCAGTTTGCTTTATGATTAAGAAAGTTCTTTTCAGGTGTCTATGAGAGGAATGTGAAATTCAGCAATAGAAAGATGAATCAGAGTCTGTTGCGGTTAGTTTGTAAATTCCCAGTGTATAGTGTAAGATAAAAACACTCTGAGCCCTGGATTCCTCCATGTTGAGGAAGCCCAACAACAACATCAAAGCAGGCTTATTTCTGCACATATGGATGTGTGTGCCTTGAAATCATGGAGCAAATTCCCTGTAAAGCAGAATCTGAAAGATTTTGTGAGAGAGCAAATGGGTCACACAGAAATTATTATACAGTCCAGTAGGTATGAAAGTGCCTTGCTGTGGATTGCTTGGTAAATGACAGTGGATTGTTGTGGAAAACAGTTCTTGTGAATAACAAGCATGAAAGGTATCTGCAAGAAGGATTTGAAGTGTATAAAAATGATTCTGGTGAGATCAGTCACTCGTTTCAAAAATATCAGGCATATAACCCCACAATGTAAGAAATTCTAAGACACAAAATAACATAATATTTCTATTAATGCTATGTTAATTGGTGCAACAGATGACAGAGTACATTTTAGTAGGTTTGAAATCTTGTCACTAATTTAGTGTTAGTGACCACAATGCCTAGAGGCTTGTAAAATACAGATGACTTCCCTCAAGATAACTTCAGACACACAGACACTCAAGGGAAAATAACATAATAGAAATACTGCATTAAAGGCATTTTTGGAGGGTAGTACAACAAATAAGATTATGAAATATGGGAAATCTACCTGCAGTGTGTTAGATTAATAACTAATAACCATTGACTGTTTTCTCTTGTGTTAATCTAAAAACTGTAAAACTTTATTCTTTCTGTTGTGCCCTGAAGCACCAAGTTTTGCAGCATTAACAAGAAAGGCTGACTTAGAAGTTCAATAAACATTAAACCTTCTATATTCTTGAATCTCTTTGGCCTCAGATTTTGCTATTGATTGTGCCTTACAGTCTCTTCATTTTCAGTGACAAACTCCCCCAGGCAAAGAAGGAAGACTTTGCAGTTGGAAGGTGGTGATAGTTGAGAAGAATTATTTTGGTAGCTAAAGTGGGAACTAGAGGTCATTTGCATACTATGTCCTACCCTCTAGAACCCAGGATGCAAGTTTCTTGTACATTTTAACCTGAAAGTTATTAGAAACCAGAGTTTGCAGCTCTGACCTGCCCAAGACCAACCTCCATGAGAAGTGGGCTCTTTTCCATGCATTTCACATTCCACCTAAGTCCATTAATGGGGCCTATCTACTTTACTGGGGGATACCGATTCAGAAGCTGCACTCAAACCACTCTGGAACATATGTTGTTGCACATGTGCATGTTGTTATGGGCCAGCCATGTACTCTTTGAGGCAGCATTGTCATTTAAGTGGTGGATACACTAGAAAAATAAGGTATTGTAATATTCCTCTCCTTGCGACTGAAATGTTGTGTCCTCTGTCTTTGACCTCTGTTTGGGGTTGTTGAAGCTGGGTAAAACACATTGAACCCCTTTTCGCCCATTGCATTGGTTTTGCTGTTGGCAGTATTTACTTGCACAAATCCTCAAACAGCCACATAACAAACAGTCTTTTGTATGATACCACACTCTGCTTTCTCATCTGTTCTTGTTCTCAATGCCAGCTTGTCTGTAACATGCTTATATGATAACTTTTTACTGATCTAACCAGATGCTGTCTGCCTGGCAGCAACATGAGGCAAGAAAATTCCCTGCCCTTATGCGGCAACATTTAACCTGCTCAGTAAGGGAAAGGACAACGTTTGAAATGCAGATGCACCTGTCTGTGGTGGAGGCTGTGTGACACTTCAGTGCAAATCTGAAGTACATTCAGAACTTGTGGCACACTCATGGCACTTGAAGTCAGGGACACACAGCAAAATCAGTTATCACCTCCTCAGGACATGGATCCCTGTGTTTGGGTGTGACAAAAAAAATTCAATCATAATTACAAAAGTTATTCCAGGCTAAGACTGGGTGATTAATTCTCTTTTGTCATGCTGACTGAATGAGAAGAACTGCTGACTGCACAAGAATAGAAATTAAATACAGTCTGACTGAAACAGAACTATTTTCTGCAAAGCAAGCCAAGAATTAACCCAGATTTATTTGTGCTCTTTCTAAAACAAAATATTTTGCATATTTCTTGTAACATCAATTCCTTATCTCTAGATTTGTTAACCTGGTTCTTTTTTCCCCTTTCTTCTTAAATTAAGTCCCATTTTCAAATTACAAAAAAATAATATTAGAAAAAAAATTTCAAAACTAGAAGTGTTTTGTTATGGAAAGAGGTAATAAATGCAGAACATTTATAAATCAAATGCACACTAAAAAGCAAACTTCTGAAGTTTTAAAAATCTTCCTGTGCTGTTTTCTTAGACAAGTTTTGATTAATAAGTGCATGATTTGTGAACAGCTTTTCTCCCTGCTACTTCTTTTTCCAGTGAAGTAATAATTTATTTAACTGTTTACTCCAGCTCTGTTCCAGCCACTTGCTTGTTACATGCAAAACTGAAAGACACTTCAGTATTATCTGTGGTGCTTTGTTCCTTGGATGTGGTGCAAAGCAAGAAAAGAGAAACCATCTTACTTGAAGAGCTGTGTGCTAGTCACTATTAATTTCCTGCAAAAGTGTAGCTTAAGCATACCCACCAAACCACTCTTACTTGTACTATTCCCAGCTCAATTATTAGTGTTTCTGCTGCACAGTACTTCAGAAAATGCTCAGGCAATCTGCTGATCTTCAGGGAAACCCCTAGATTTCCTTCTTTATTATTCATGGGGATTTCCCAGTCTGCTGCAGAAAAACAAGGATCAAAGTGTTTTACGTGCTGTCTCATGTCTCCAGATTCTTCATCTCACTTAAATGCCTAAGGAAGTGAGTGGCCATAAATAGAATTCCCACTAGAAGTGGGAGCAACACCAGCATATTTTACAAACTCTTTTATTAGAACAACATTAAAAATATCTTAAAGTTTTGGGGTTTTTTTTTTCATACTACAGGGAATACCGGGGAGCAAAAGAAAGTAAATGTGTAGATTTATAATTGTACTTTTTTTTATTAGCAAAGTAACTAGGAGAGAGACAACAAAGCTAGGAAAGATATCTTAAAGCGGAAGGAACTAGAGACAGGCCTGTGTGCAGCCTTTGAGATCTCTCTGTGTGATCAGCCTGTTTAATGACAAAGTGTTCCATAACACAGATTGTTCAACCAAGCAGGACATTGGGCTGTGGTGTGGATTTGTGCCTGTGTTGTTTGTTAAACCTGGCAGGAGAACAGCCCAGGTTTGCTGTGGGTTTTAGGAGTGACAGGTCTCCCACCTACGCATCCAGTGTGGTGGCTCTGCCTCCTACAGCTCACTGGTTCAATAAATGCCATGTTTTATGCACAAACGCACTTCCCTTAAATGGAGTAGAAAAGAATGTGGCACTCAGAGAAGGTATTTTCACAGGTAGTGGGTGATTGATACCTTGTTTTCCAACAGTAACTATGTTGGAAATGCTTTCAGTCACTGCCTAAAGACACTATATGTGCTACGTAAAAAAAGAAACAGACACAAACTTTGCCAGAACATACCCTCCATACCATTAATCAGACCTTGACAGCTCTGAATTTCCATTTACCTGTTGAACCTTGTATTTGAAACAGGTATTAGTTATAGTGAAATTAAATATTTAAATATTTAAATTAATAAGTGTAATGGTGCTGTTACAGTCCATTGGAGGCAGGAACTCCTTTTAGGTGTAAAACTTACTTGCTTATGTGTTTAGAACAAATGTGAAATCGTGATGAAAGAAGTTAATTTCCCACCAAAGTTTGATATGAGTAGGACTGACCACATCCCTGTCTAGCAATATAATGTTTTTACTCCCTGCTAATTTCAAACTTGGGGTTTTTTACGATGAATCTCATCGAATTTCAGTATCAGTTAGAAGACAAGAAACCTGTGTGCATACACTACTGATCATAATCATTATTGTTCAGTTTTTCAGCAGTATAGGGATGGTTGCAGTCCATCTGAAAATATGCAAAACCTCCCTTGTTTGTCCTTAACTACCACATATGTGCCTGTAATCACACCTAACTTTTTAAAACATGAGGAATTTGAAAACGAAAGAAAGGTAACAACTTTTTCTCTAGATGAAGATCTGTCATCATAAGGGCTGGAATTCACTGCAGTCTGCTTGAAATACGTTGAATGAAATTTCAGAAAAGCAATGCTCATATTTAGGAATAAAACCAGCAAATATTAAATAATTATGTTTTTGTATTTGGAGAATCACAGGCCAAGTAAACCTTAGTAAGTGAGATTTTAATGGAGTTAATCATAGGCTTGATGAGCGTTTTCCTCTTAAGTTTGATTCTGCTGAGTTCTGTATGACAAAACCCAGAAGATTACAGTTCTGTGCTAAAGAATTAGTGGAATTACACAGGAGCTAATTCTATATCTTTAGGGAATCTGAGGGCTTGGACTGCTTGGGACAGAGATGCCTGAGAAATGTAACTGCACAGCATGTTCCCAGGCTATGGAGAGATGCTGGAATAAGCTATCTCCACCCAGAAGTGCTGCAGGAGCAGAAGGCTCTCTGCTTTGTCTCATTTCTCTTCCTAACGGAGTCACTTGGACTCCCAGCTCTCTGTGCTGATGAAGTAATGGGCCTGCAGAGCTGCCTCCCCGGTGGCACCCTCTCAGGCCACTGTAGTGGACAGCAGTGATATTGCCAGGCTTATCTGCTGTAAGGGGGACTGAAGCAGGGAAAAAACCTCTCTTGCTCTAATGGTGGTTGCTCTGTCCAAAAATGCACACGTGAAATACATTGGGCTCATGGCAGATTTAGCTGTGATACATGAATTTAGATGTCAGTCTAACCCTCCAATTCCAGAAATTATGAAAATAAATCTCACTTCTTTGGAACAGAAGCGGTGAGAAGACTCTTATTCTTAAGACAAACCCTTTGGTGTGACCACATGGGATAGCAATGCAAAGCTTAAGAAAGCAAAGCAGCCCACACCTGGCAGCTGCCTGATTTGCTGGGAGGTGAGCACTAAAATTGTTACAGCATTGTACCTCATTTCTTGGAATGATGGGCTTTGATATGCTTAATTTGTCATCCAGGTTGTTTGCTTTACGCTTTATCCTGATGAAGGACGTAGCCACAATTTCGGTAACCTTTCCAGTCACATTTCATCCTGTCCTAGTGTGGTGGTGTAAACGTTTAAGAGGCTGGGACACAATGAGCTTTTTCCAAACTGCAACGCTAGATGGTGTCCCTACACTTCCCAAAAAACCATACAGCCTAGCCTCCGCTTGGAAATGTCAGACACAGTGAAAGCAGTGGAGTGATATGATGTGATATGATGTGATGTATTACGTGTGCCTGTGTCTTTGTGTTTTAATCCTCACACACTATTTATGTGCTTAGTTAATGACATGTGAATCTATTTGCTCTGCTAGTCTCTGGCAATAACTATTTTAAGCACATGCATGCTTCTCCTTTCCTGTTTTCCCCAAACACCCACACGGAACTGGAGGACAGTTAATCTGAGGACGTTAACGGTCGTTCCAGAAGACAGGACAGATGTTAGTGGTTTTGGTCCCAATCAAGTGAATGCTCTCTGTGTAAGGCGCAGCTCTCCCAATCCAAGTTATCTTGAATTCCAATGTAGTGTTTGTGTGCATGTGTCTGTGCCAGACTGAGACCTGCACGCCCACAAATATCTCTCTAATAAAGTATTTTCTACACACTGTTCTGAATCTAATGCACTAAAGACTTTTGATTCTTGGTTCTCTGAGAGAACCATACAGAACTTCATTTGTGAGAGAATAAATCCAATCTGAAAACTTAGATATGAAGGGCTTTTCACCTTTGTTTTTTAGTACTTTGGGTGTTTTTGGTGTTTGAACAAGAAGCATGGAAATTGCAGAAAGACATGCAGATTGCAGTGTGGTTAAATGAGGAATGGACATACTGAATTCCTCCTGTAGCACCCTGCAAGCTCTTGTCCCAAGGCTGGTTCAGCTCAGATAACCTGGATCTTACAGTGAGTCTGGCTCATTCATCTGGGAACTCTCTGCTGCTTGCACATTCCTGAAGGAATTGATGGGAAGAGAGTGACAGAGACTAAAGCACAGATAGGTTCTGAACAGTGACTTGCTATGATCAACACAAAGCAGATGACACATCTCCTTAGGCTTCTCTGTAGTTATGCTGTAAATGGCAGAGTATCCTCCCCCAATGGTGCACTTGGCAGGGCTGGGTGACAGCCTTGGAAGCAAAGCCAGAACTGTGCTTCCAGTGCCCAGGAAAAACAGCAACCAGTGGTTGGGTTGGGTGTGTTTTGGTTCAGTTTCTGCCCCTGTGAGCACTGCCAGGTGTGCTGAGGGGTCCCAGGGGTCCCTTCCCCCTTCCCACACACCTGGGCCATACAAGCCCTTCACTATGGAGGCCAATGGGCCCACAGCACCAGGGTCCACTGTGGTCCCTTGGAGGGACAGACCCTAGGTTACAAACTCTCCCCCAGTTTCTGGTGACAGGAAAGGCCTCTCCCAGGATGCCCTGCACTCTTCTGCAGATGTACCCCAGTTTTACCTCCCCAATGGGTTCTCTGTCTCCCTGCCCCTTTTCCCCCCTACAGGGTCATGTTCCAGATTGTTCTCCCTTCCTCGGTTCCCCACTGATCCCTGTCCCATAGCCACTCCTTCCCTGTCCTCCTGCTGGCCCACACACCCTGGCCCCTCCTGTGTGCCCCCCCTGAGCCCCCATCCATCTCAAATATCCCAGTTCAGTCCTTGTTTCTCTGTTCCTGCTCCCCTTCACGTGTGGCTGCAATAAACCCCGTGGAACTCCATAGGAGACCCCTTCTCATTTCTCTTTATCAGAGGATTACAGAGCCATCCGGTGTGTGTGTGCTCGTGGGGAAGCGTGCCCGTGACGCCGAGCGGCTCCTGGCTGGAGATGCTTCCGGAAGGTTGCGGCACCTTACCAACAGCCCGCCGCTGCAACACTTCCCATGCCTGTGCCAGGGGCTTCAGAGCATGGTTAATTCCCCATCTGCTCATGGTCACATGGTGAACCCTGCTGAGGCCAGGGCTGGCGCTATCTGATTTCGACACTCCTGCTGTTCATATAGCCTTGCATTTGGTAACTGCTGCAAGGAGATGCTAATGAGCTGTGCAGCTGCTTCCTCTGGCAGCATTCAGTGCTGATATTAGCTAATACCACCAGTTTGTATCTCTCTGGTTAAGGAAATGGTGAGCTTTAGGGTTAGGTTTTTGAGAAGATAGAAAGAGTGAATCTGGGTAATTTATTTAAGTTTTAGAAGGTGGAGTCAGATTAAGGTTGAGAAAGCAATGTGGTTTGTTCATAATATACTTGGGAATAGAAGGTGCTGACACCTTAGAGGAGGAGACTATGCTGGTCACCAGTATATCGGTAAAGACTGGCAGCTGCCTTAGGAAAGGAGAAGGCATGAATGGAAGAGCAGGCTTCTTTATATCCAACTATCTGTTTTCTTGTTGCCCTCTTTTCCAATTGAATAGGTGAACTGTTAGGGACTGCAATCTGGGTTACTAAAGTATTCTGAAAAGTAGAGGTAACCCTAATTCAGGACTATCTTTAGTTAAGAACACTGATCAGTGTCAGATGTGAGCTAAAAAAGCTCACAATGAGTGAACTATTTCTTCTTTGAAAGAGAATACCATGGGGAGATGCAAGAATGGACTGACATATCTGTGAAATTGATCTCTGTTATGCTGAAAATTTCCCCATATATACCCCTGACAATCTGCAAAAATGCAATTCTAAGCCTTGGTGTTGAAACTAACTTTACTTCTTGTCTTTTGAACACTTGGCATGTTCTTGGTCCTTCTGTGCAGGTCCAAAAAGACACACTTGTGAACCACGGAAAAGCCAAAATAATGAGTGAAATGTTTCTAGCTGTATGTTTCTGCAGAAAGTCAGAGATGGTCTCCTTATTTTGTTGAGTGAAGCACGTGTAAGTAGGATTCACGGGAATTTTCTCTAAATCCCCATTGTCACAGATTTGTCTTATCCATGTGAGTCTTAACAACAGAGGACAGATGCATATTCTGAAAATTCATCAAAGACCTATAACAAAGTGGGTGGGTGTATGTCTGTCTCTACGTACAACCATGCAAAAGGCAGTGACTTGTTTAAAGGCCAGAAAGGCCCTGCCATCTGGATTTCCAAAAGTTAGATGAACAAGGAAGGGAATAAAATAGAAATATCAAGCACTCTGCAATTGTTATATTGAATGCCCAAAGGGGAAAAAAGCCAGCTGGGACAAGATGATGCTTCATAGAAAAAAGTCCCATAACTTGCCTTTTGCTCCTCTGTGTGACTTTATGGAAATAAATAAAATATTTACAGGTCTAGCTGGTTAGGTGTGTAGATAAAGAGACAGACACTGCCCAACAGTGTCCAGTGAAAAGACAAGAGACACAAAGTAAAATAAAGGAAATTTTACTTAAACGCAATTATTTTTTGCACTGTAAAGGTAATTCAGCACAAGAGTCTTCATTCTAGGAAATATTAGAAAAAACTGAGTGAAAACACGCTTGGACAACCTACCCTGGTTGACCCTATTTTGAGCAGAACTAGGTCATTTCCAGAGGTTCTTCCAACCACAGCCATTCTGTCATTGTGGGAAATAATTTCTCATATAGAATAACTTTTATGATTCTAGATTAACCACAGCAATAAAAAAGAAGAATAATCAATACACTAACAGTAAACTGTCAAGGGAATTGAGAACCTTAAAAATTTAAAAATATATGATTGAGGTTTTAAGACCAATGTGTCAGAAGTCTGTCTTGAGACCTCACCATACGACTCATCTGCATCTATATTTATTTGCAAATCTTGGCTTTTTGGTCTTTGATGACAGGGCTCATTTAAAAAAAATACTTCAAAACTGCTGCTTTCTTGAAGTTGCATGTAAATTGAACTTTTCAATTAAGTTCCACTCTGAACTATTGAGCACTTTTTGCAGGTATGGCTTGGTGTGGTACCAACATGCATAAACTGCTACTTGATTCAACCCTAACTCTGACAGAAACCATTTATATTCACAGGAGTTTATCACCTGGTTCCACTAAGACATCAATGATGTCCACTCAGCACATTAATAATTCTTGTAATTATAGTATTACAGTACAGTGCAGAGATACTTTCCCGTATACAGTTATGTCATTGTGAGATTGATCAAGAGATCTGTGCAATGATGTCAGTGAGCTCCGAGGTGGTTTTTTGTTTATTTTTGTTTTGGGTTTCTTTGAGGCTTTTTTCCTGATTTGAAAAAGACCCCTGCCTCACTGCTGTGGGATATACACTCAGCAGTGTCTGTATGTATAACACTGAACCTTAAAAACGAAAATCTATTGCATTGTTTAATTCACGTTCCCAGCAGAGGGAGGGCAGGCCCCCGTGGGCAGACATGTCCTTTGCCAATGCTGCAGGTGAGCTCCTGGCCCACAGCCCTGGCTAGACAGGGGCCAGCAGTGCCTGCACCCCAGGAGCAAGGAACATGAGAGCAGTTGCCCCCTCCTTCCTCACAAGTCTTTCAAATCCCCCACATTCACTGCCAGTTTCCTGAGTTATTTTCTGCAGGGAGGACCCTAGGCTCAGTAGACATTTTAAACCCAGCTATGTACAAGCCACTGAGACCAGCATGCACCATTAGTTTCTAAGCTCATAATCCATGGCATATCACAGATTTCTGTCCATTGTCCAGAACATGATTAGCTATTTCTGAAATACACTAGCAAGCAGAAATGGGTTAGCAATTACAGATCGATGTCAACAAAATCAAAATGCCTCGTTTTAACAGAGTGACTGACACTTGTTTCACTGAGTAGTTAGCCTTCATGCTGTGGCACTTCTGTAAGCCACTTTTTAGTGACTGAGGCAGTAGGATCATGGGGAATTCAGGAAATGTGAGAAGGTGCTGAGTATTGTTAATTTAATGAGAACTGTGCCGTTACACTTACTTGAGAGATTTTATTGCATGATACCAAAGTATGCTCACAGGGTAGAACAACACAGAGCTGGTCATTGCTGAGGGATTTTGGGATTTCTTCTCTACTTGCTACTTGATTATAGGTCAGGGATACATGCACTGAGATCAGTGGTGTTGTATTAGTGGAAACATAGCCAGAGAGGATAAACAGGGGTTAAAGAACTTGTGAGACCCATGTGAATCATCCTGTGCTTAGGCCAGAGGCTAAGGAATTAAAAGACTTAGGAGGAGAGGCTGCTGTCACTTGGTTTGTTCACCTTGGAGAGGAGAAGGCTGAGGGCTGACACCATTGCAGTCTACAATCCCCTCAAGGGTGACAGCAGAGGGGGAAATGTTGGTCTCTCTCTGGTGACCAGCAACAGGAGCCAAGGAAAGAGAATGAAGCTGCACCAGGAGAGTTCAAATTGGGACATTTTTCTGGAACCTTTGGTGTTTCAGTAAACATCTAGTATGCATGCTCAGTTTAAGCATTTTGCATTCATTCATTCATTCACCCAAAGATGAAGCCAAAGGAGGGTCAATAAGACATAATTATGTTGATACACACAGACAAAATTACTGACGCGAACAGTCTTTTTGCGTGAGTGTTGCTGTGCTTGAGAAGGGTGGTAGAGGTCCCACTGACTTCCACAGCAGCAGGTTTTACCCCTGAATCCAACTGGATTAACATGTGAACAACAGTTTGGTGCAAATAAAGCCATGCTGTACGTAACTGCAGTGGCTGTGGCACTGCAGTGCACCTGGAATCTGTGTTTATCTGCTGAGCACCTGCTCTACCTGTGGTGTGGAGGAACCAAGTATATGCATGAGTGCACGTGGGCTTCAATATCATGGAAACACTTGATGTACAAGAAACTTAGCATCAAGTGACCTATGTGGTCAGCAAGACTGTGCTGAAGGGACACCAGACTCAGAGGTGAAAATATGACACCCTATGTATCAGGATTTACTTAACAAATTGAGCACCCACCAAGACACAGGGTTCAAGTTGTTCCTCTTCACGTCTGTCAGTCTGCACTGCAAGAGGAGATATATGTCTAAGGGCTCATGTCCTTAGACTGAATTTGTTTCACAGTTTTTACACTAATTCAAATTCTCATTAAAAAAGATAATTTCATAACACGGGAATGTTACAGGTGGTTCCTGTTAACATGCTTTTTCTAGGTGGAACCTGATAAAAGTGGTATTTATTTTTCTTCAGCAGACCTTCCCCTTAAAGCCACTGACTGGGATGTAGGTCCCATTGTGTGCATAGAGATGTCTTTGAGAAATTAGTGAACCAAGCATTCTCCATCTAAAGTCTATGATAGATAATGATGAGGTTAGCAACAAATCCCACCTAGTGTGTTATACACAGTTTGTTTCATTGTTCCTTTGCAAATCAGGCATTATACACTTTTTTTTTACATTTTTGCTACGGCCAAAGGTAAGTTCCATGATGTTTGACGTGGCAGATAATTCTTGCTATTTCCTATTCATTACGTCACATAGGAGGGATTCCTTGTCAATTCCTTGTCCTCGAGTCAAACCTGTAAACACTTCAATGCACATTAATCAGTGCAACACAATTACTTTTTGCTACCCATGGGTCATGAGTGCACTGAATACTATGGGGAATGCACAAGATCATTTCAGCTATTTACTTTCCAGTATGAGCCTTCTAAGAGAAAATTAGACATTATAATAATTGAGATAATGAAGATTTGAGCATCTTCAGCTGCTGTCAGTCACAAATGCCTCCTATCATTCTATTGCATGCTTCCCAGGATTTAAAAATTTCCTTGGACCACCAGCTCCTGCAATACTTTGGAGAAGAGGACTGTGCAGTACCAAATGCCTACTGAAAACCAGGACGGGAATGTCATACATGTTGGTTGACAAAGACACTTTAGATGTCTTGTGAAAAATAAATTTAGCTCCCAGATGGGCAAGGTTTATGAGTGATCAGCACTGAACAGCCCTGCTGGCAGTCACCAGGTCTGCTTCATATGACACAAAACATTAACAACCATAGTCAGCCCCCTCTGCTCTTCCCTCTTTTTCTTTGCATGTTCAGCTCTTGAGTTCAGGTGCAGCTTCTGTCTCGCTGTATCAGGACCCAAAGTGCTTGAGACAAAATACACTAGAAGAAAAAGTGATGTTCATTTCACAAGGGAAGGCTGAAAGCATTAGAATAGATTCAAGCCTACTTCAAATGTAGTAGTACCTTGAAGATCTGAAGAAGACAGTATCCTTAAGCCCAAGGTAAGAGTGCCACAAGGATAATTTCTCCGTTACGAAGCTACTTATGAGCTGTACTGATTTCCTGACATAGAACAAGCAAAGGGAATTTAAATAATCTTTTCTTCTATTTCTTGTCTTTTGCCTTGCAAAGAGTAAAAGTAAGCTCCAGCATAATTTTAGTGTCTTCTAAGAGCTCTGCAGGTTATCTTCCCATGCCTTCATGAATGGGATATAAAAGTCTTCAGAAAAGAGAAAGAACACTTTAAGGTGGAGAAAAGAATTTTAAACACAAATCATGCTTTTTTTCCCAAGAAACATAAAATGTCATGTAAAATATCAGTTTCAAAAGACATTTGCAGCTCTTACAGGTTAACCCAAGGGAAGGTTGAATGGGATCAGATGGAGAAGTCACCAAGGAATGAGAACAGAGGTGTTTGTTCAAAATATGTTTCAGACACTTGGTTTAGAGCTAGAGACCTATGGGGATTTTGGAGGAGAGGCAGTAGATACTGCAGTGAGGCAACAATCCCAGTGCCTTACATTGTTTTGAAGCACAGCAATGCATTCTGCAGTAAGGAAAGGATTAGGAATTGCAGCCCTCCTTGTCTGTTGTTTTCCATCAAAAACTTCAAAAATTTCTCCTGCCACAACAGTGCCTACCATCGGGTCTCACACGACACTAATTACAACTTAATAATTGCATTTAATTTTTTTTTCTAATGTATTGTCTGTATAGCGGATGATTATTGAGGAACTCACAGAAATGGGCAGTTTTAAAGATCATCTTAGATTCCTTCTGTAGAAATTAAGCTACACTCAGAAAGCCGCATTCTCTTGACTTTTAGTCACGTGTGATTCGAGTCTTGATCAGCAGAGGGAGATACAGCATAACTTAACACATTTCTCAGGCAAGGATACAGTCAGTTCAGGTCTTCCACACAAAACTCAGGGGACTTAGCAAATCTAATTCATTTTGTATTGATGCTCATAGTTACCCTGTCTTATCTGCTCACCGTACACCTAATATTTCACTCTCAGGACCATCAAAGAGCTGCTTTGGGTTTCAATGCCAAAGCAACCCTTTCTCTTGTGTATTTTACTTTATTCAGCGTTAGCCATGCAAAGCCAAAGCAGCAGTCTGTGCACATTGCAGCCAAGGACAGTGTGAGGAATAGAAGATCCCTGGGAAGTGAGGTAGGATGGATGCAAACAGCCATCCTGGGAAATGAGCACTCTGGTTTCCCCAGGGACCTTACCTGCTGTCAGATCCCCCTGCTCTCAGCACCCCCACTCCTGTGTTTGGAGGCAATCTAGTCCTTAAACAGAAGCATCAATCCACAAGCAGCTTTTTTGCATAATGATGGAAAGAAGGCCTCTGAAATGCCTGGGGTTTTTTTTTGCTTGTTTGTTTGTTTTTTAATTGGGATATATTAATATCCTCCTGACTTACGAAAATGACAGCATGAAAATGCAATTACCCATGGAAATCCTGCTGCCCCTTGCCTACTCTATTGCAGTAATCTACATGCTGCTCGGGCTCATGCTGCCTGGCATCAGATTTACACAATAAACCACACCAGTGGCTTTTGCAAAACTCCCTAATGATCTTCACAGCCTTTTCAGAAGAACAATACTTTCCTTATTTACTATGAAACCACAGAATCATAGAACAAATTAGGTTGGAAAGGACCTTTGAGATGATGGAGTACAACCCCTGACCACCTTGTCAACCACACCATGGCACCAAGTGCCACACCCAGTCTTTATTCTTAAACACCTTCAGGGGTGGGTCACCAGGGATGGTGACTCCACCACTTCCCTAAGCAGGCCATTCCAGTGCCCAATCACTCTTTCAATAGAAAGAAGACCTAAGAGTAAGGAAAGGACGGATACTAAATACTTGAAAGTAAAGGTGGACTAGAAAAGAGTAGAAAATGCAATGTCAATGCCTTCATCAAAGCCCTGTCCTTCCAGTACAAGCCCATGACTCAGTGATCTTGTGTTGGCGGGTTTCAGAAAGCAGGAATCTTGTGTTGGGCCAGTACCTGTCAGTCGTGTGATTGAGCATGGCGCATCCACCCAGCACATGCTGCGAGGGAGGTCTGTGGGTGCAGTTGTCATGTTCAGCAACACTTCCGACTGTGGGTGCTTTCTGCTCTGCAACACGACTGCCACTCTGGTAAGCCTTCTCCTTTGATGTCCACCTGCCTGATCCACTTTCTAAAAGCTTTTAGAAGTGCTTCCATCTTTAAAACAAAACAAAACAAAAAAGAGGATACAGCCCATAAAAACTTGTTGAGGCTTTACTGGGAACACGAGGGAAGAGAAGGTAGGGCGATGCTTTTACTCCTATTTCCTCGCTGTGCTTTTACTCACCCTGGCAGCCTCAAAACGGGCTGGTTACAGCCTTTCCAACCATATGCATGCGCATATGATTAGTTGGGGCGGGGGGGCCTTTCTTTTGCTATGGACAGACACAAGCGGAAAGCACCATTCCCATTCTGCGTTCAGTTTCCATTCTGGTTTCAGTTTCCATTCTTCAGCAGGACTGAAGTTTCTTTTTCCCGTCGCTCCCTTCTTGGGGGCGGGTCCCACTCACTTCCTGGCAGCTCTTCCCGTGCGGGGCTGGGGGGGGGCTCTGCACACGCAGCTGGGACCGCAGGACCGGAATCCGGACGGGGATCGGGACCGCCGCCAGCGGTGCGCAGCCGGCCTGGCCATGACGGCGGAGGAGAAGCGGAACCTGCAGTGCTACAGGCGGTACATCGAGGGGAGGCTGAACCCCGTGTACATCCTCAGCAACATGACGGACTGGCTGTCCGACGGTGAGAGCCGNGGAGGAGGAGAAGGGGGTGACGGCGGCCGCCGCGCTGTTCCTGGATGCCGTGCTGCTGCTGGAGGCGGAGGGCTGGTTCCGGGGCTTCCTGGACGCGCTGTCTGCAGCAGGTGGGTGCCACTCGCGGGCGGGGTTTTGCCCGCTGCTCCCCGTGCTGGCACAGCCGCCGCTGCCGCCCGCGCTCGGCGGGCGCTGGGCAGAGCCGCCCGGCGCTCCCGGGGCTTCAGCTGCCGGTCCTGTCACACCAGGTCCGCTCCGGTAGGAAAAAGCCAGC
>WEKY01047504.1:11909-24900 GCA_013390045.1 Picathartes gymnocephalus
AACGCAAATACTTCCCCCCCCCCCCCAGAATAACAGAGTGGTTTGGTTTGGAAGGAACCTTGAAGATCATCCAGTGCCACCCCCTGTGATGGGCAGGGACACCTTCCACTGTCCCAGGTTACTCCAAGCCCTGTCCAACTTGGCCTTGGACACTTTCAGGGATCCAGGGACAGCCACAGCTTCTCTGGCACCCTGTGCCAGGGCCTCACCACCCTCGCAGGGAAGAACATCCAGCCTAAATCTACCCTCCATTAGCTTAAAGGTCTTTGACATGTCATGACTTTACCTAATCAAATCCTAGTCAAATGCAAAGGCTTGCAATTTTACAGTGATCTTCATGTTGATTGCATTGATTTTCATTTATATAAATCCAGATTTGAAGGATTTGGCTGAAAACTAGACCTCAAGTTAAGATGTTAAAAATGGTATCACCCATTTTCAAAAATTATCCCATGTTGAAGGTCTCTCTGTGCCTCCCTCTACTTGTCTCTCACCCACACTGGACATTTTTACATGTGCTCTTTACTTATTCCAATAGAAAATAAATACAAAGCTTAAAGAAGATTTTAAATTTTCATGGAAAGATTTATTTTAATGAAAATATCACATAATAAACTTCTGCTCTCTGTTACCAGGCAGCTTCAAGTAAAAGCAACTCTTGCTAGTCTCTAGTCCTCTAAATATGATCTAATTTTGGTTTGGGACTGTCAAATAAGGTTAAGAAACAAGATGAAAATTAATTTAAAAGATCACTTGAAATATATATTTGTTGAAGTATTATGAGACTTCTACAAACACTTTTAGAAGGTGTTTATGTCACTCTGTATATCAATTATATTTGAGTAAGAAACCGATTCTGATTCAGATAAGACTGACCAAACATTCTTATTTTGGGGTAATTAATAAGGTGTCAGTCCTAGAGAGACTTATTTGCCTGTTGTTTCAGCTCTCTTGAGCACAAATCTGTATTGTACAAGGCCATATGCACTTTTTTGCAAGGCTAGAACTTAATTTGTTTTGGTTTGTTTTTTTTTTTAATCCTCACATTTCCATGTGTTGAAATTATTTGAGACCTGCAGGAGTGTTTAAAAACTTTTCACTTAAACTGTAGTTCTGGAAAAAGAAAATTTAAAAAGTACACTTTTAATAGGACAAATACCATGGGAAACAGAAATAAATTAGCCCACTGGTCTCCTGAATGTTATTCTGAATATGAATGAAGTAAATAAAAGCATTTTCCTTGTTCATAGGAATATTTGTATGCTAAATACAGTCATGAAAGGAGGTTGCAACAAGGTAGAGTTCAGATTTTTCTTTCAGGGAACAATTGACAGGACAAAAGGAAATAGCCTGAAGCTGCACTAGGGGTTGTTCAGGTTGGACATCAGGAAGGATTTTTTCATGGAAAGACTTGTTAGGGATTGAAAAAGGCTGCCCACAGATGTGGTGGAGTCCCCATCCCTGGAGGTGCCCAAGGAAGGACTGGATGTGGCACTCACAGCTCTGGGCTGGAGACAAGGTAGGCATCGGTCACAGGTTGGACTCGATGGTCTTGGAGGTCTTTTCCAGCCTAACTGATCCTGTAACTCTGTGATTAAACTCAGAAATGTTGACATCCTCACAAACATGTTCTGGAAAGCAAACTTTCAATGTTATGATACAATGCCACTTAATGCCTAATTTCCAATGATCTGATTAATTCCCTCAAATGTTTGCTAACCTTCCTTCATTCAATTTTCCCTGCTGCAAACGACATCAGCCACTTGCTGCTGAGCAGCTTGGTACAAAGCAGAGGCTCATAATCAGGTAGTACTTGGCCAAGGTGCCCAAATCAACACCTTCCTACATATTCTTAGTCCTGCTGATGATGGTAGACTCAAGACCCTGATTCCACCTATGTTTGTGAGAGATCCACAGCTTTGGGAACAGTTTTGTCTTTATTGGATTCATGTCTGGTGTCAGGCAGACAATGAGCCATCAGCCATCACAACTATTCAATTTATAATTTAATCTCTATAACTGAAGTCTCTGGCAGGATAAATTACCAATTCCATGCATAGAAATCAGTTTAAGTGGGCAGGGCATGAGAATCTGATGAGAGAGCTGTAGCACAGACACAAATAAATAGTTAATTGTGTTATTTAGGCAATATTTAATGTCCGTCTAAAAAGGAAATCAACAACTCCAAGAGGAACTGAATGTAACCCAACATCATAAAGTGAAAGAAAAGTAACATTAGTTTATCTGTTATTTACCAAACTTTTTTTATTTCTATTTTGACCCAAATAAGTTCCATTCTCTCCAATAAATATATATAGGCTCATTTCCCACATATCAAATGATGAATATGTCCCAGTGAAAAAGTTCTTGCTTCTGACACCTTCTATATAATTGCTAACTTTTCTAGAAACTTTAGTCATCATCATTTTCCTGACTTTGTTCTATTGTCTACTCATTACACACTTCTAGAGATCTTCTAAAATCAATAATTAGAAGTGAAAGTTCTTGGACAGAGTGAGTGATCCCCTTTTAGAATATGTATCAAAAATAGGTTTGAAAAATTGCTCTGAGATAGTTTCTATGTCTTTCTATTGACAATAAAGAAGTGCTGGAGAAGAAATTTGGTCTGACATCCTAATTTTTAGCACAAACTAAAGTGAGCCAAGTTTATTGCAATCACTAATTTATGTCTGAATATCTTTAGTTCTTCTACCATCACTGCGCTGTTGTACCACTTGTGGAAAAACAAGAATGGAGCCCAAGACAGCAAAAGCATCACTTGTTTTCTTTGAAATTGAAGGTGGTAACTCCAGGGATGTCCACACATTGATCAAATGAATAAATAACAGAACCAAGTTAAGTACATTTTCATTGTTCTTGTTCACTTTATTGCTAAATTTCCTGGCTCTGTGGCGAGTTTGTTGAGACCTGAACTGGTTCTTTCTGTATGCAGAGATATTCACTCCTGCTGAGGCTCTTACATATTTTATTATTTATTTTCTAGTAATTAGTCTGAACCACTGACTCAAACAGAACTAGCCAAGTGAAAAAGAAAATATAACAAAGTCCCCCAATATGTTGCCTTGGCCTGGGGCGATCAGCAGCTGACGGCTAATGGGACAGATGATGCTCCTCTTCTCAGTTCATCCATTTAGCTGCTTGTTTAAGACACAAGAATGTCTCTGTGCCTTGACCCACACTTTGACTTTTGAAACTTTCATATGTATCTTGGTCAAGCTGGGCAGATATTTTTTCCTGGCCTTTGGAAAACATCTATTTTTCACCAAAACTTGAAATCTGAAGTATTTTGTTTTGCAAATACAGACGCAATACCAAAGTTAAGTGAGACGTGCTTTCCTCTCTTTCTACAGAGGTTACAGGGGTATCTGCATCTCTGAATGCATTGCTAGCTCCTCTCCTGGAAAATGCAAATTGCAGTTCCATCATCAGCAAACATGGGAAATGCAGCATAGAGTTAGAGCAGGAGGAGAGAAAAACCTGGATTCTGTAAGGGATGATGTCATGTAGTAATGAGACTTTACAAAGTGAATTAGCTGGGGAGGGGGAGTAAGAATAAGACCCTGCAACCGGGTACTCACCAGATAAAGGCAACTACAGCAGCTTCTGGTGTCCATTTTTTCTGTCCTGGGACAGATGTGAATCACAGGTGACACAATTTGCCTATTGGAGACACCTCTGTCCTCTTTGGGAGTTAGCTGAGATCAGATGGCTGAATTTAAGGTAGATCAAATTTGATGACATTAATCCGAGCCTTAATTTCTTAGTTCTATCAAAGCTGGGAAATGATCTTTAATCTGGGGCAATAGATGTCTGGAAATTAAAGAGTGGGTAGTTAAAATCACTGAATGAAAAAATGGGGATGCTCCCTTAAGCTCCTGGTTTACTAAAGGCTTTACACACTGGAAGATATTTCACTCCTATTGCTTATTTAAATAATAGCTTAGTATAACTATTAGGAAGTGGTTTATATTAATAACTTCAAGGCACAGGGCTGTTTAAAACACATCAGATGTCTCCACTGCACATGTCACGTGTCCCACCTATTTTTTTCCTACTCCCTGCCCTCTGGTACATGTCAGTGCTGCTCCCGAGGTCAAACAGAGTGAGAATCTGATGGCAGGAATCAACACTGATTTCCACATTGGCTGTGTTTATTTCTGTTCATTCCCTTGGGGACTTTGAGGTTTGTCTGTTTTGTTTTCTTCTCTTCTCATTTTCTACCCAGGAACTTTGCTGCTGCCTGTAAGGGAGACAATTCAGCTTTGCTGGGCAAAGGGAAGCTCGGGGGCTCCCTGAAAATGTTGAAAACTCTTGGCATTCTTGAATGTTTGCTTAAGAAAAGTCAGATTACACAGCTGAATGCTGGCTGTGCAAAAGGATTTGCACCTTGCAGGTCCAGAACACCTTCCCACTGATGCCTGGAGAGGCTACCTAGACCAGAGGCTAGACAGAGTTAAAAGATAAGGGACTCCCTTCCAGAGCCCCAGTGCTGTCCCCAGTGCACAAACTCTTCCCCTACAAGGCAGAAACTGGCATTAGAAATCCAATCTACAGGAAGTTGTGTCAGCAGTCCAATAAATCACCAGGATCTGCTCCTAATCCATAAAATAGTGTTGACTATCTCATAACTGTGCCTCTAGTACAAGATTTTCTCTTTTTCTCTTTGTTCCTCCAAACTCTTTCTTTATCCTTACACCCTCCAGTCTCCCCACTGGACAGGAAAATCCCAGGCCTCTGAGAGGAGGTGCTGATGAAAGAAAAAAATGTAAGTGGACTGCTCGTCCCCTTTTGAAATGAATGAGGCCAGTAAATCAAAACCAGCATCAATGGGGAGGTGTCTGACTCAAAATTAGTAGGAAGGACATGCAATGACTGATATTATAGACCATAAAATAACAGAATGGGTTGGGTTGGAAGGGACTTTAAAGATCATCTAGATCCAACCCCCTGCCATGGCCAGGGACACCTCCATAGACCAGGTTGCTCCAAGCCCATCCAACCTGGCCTTGGACACTTCCAGGGACAGAGCAGCCACAACTGCTCTAGGAAGCCTGTGCCAGTGACTCTCCACCCTCATCATATAATTTCTTCTTTATCACCAATCTAAACCCACTGTTTTTCAGTTTTAAACTACTGTCCGTTGTCCTATCACTACAGACACGGCACTTTATTTCTCTCAATCTCTACATTATTTTCAGGATCTACTTCAGCTGCAATAACTGTACGCCCATCTGACTTAAAGATGCTGCAATTCCAGCGAGGCTGTCCACAACAAATCCTGAAAGAGGCAGCCACTCTTCACAGTGACCCCACTTGGGGGTCTCAACCCAGAAAAATCTAAAATCAGCAGCAAAGTATGAAAAACTCTGAATCTGATCTCTCTAGAAAAATGGCAAGGAGGAAAGGTTTTTTTGTATTGTCTGGGAGGTTTGTTTTGTTGTTGTTGTGTTTTTGGTTTTATTTGTTTGTTTGTTTGGGTTTTTTGTTGTTTCTGTTCTTGTTGTTGTTGGGTTTTGTGGTTTTTGTTTGTTTGGTTGGTTTGTTTTGTTTGTTTTGTTTTCTCTGCTTGAAAGGTAGGTAAAAGGATGGGATTTACTCCTTAATCATTAAACTCAGTAATGCCTGTTTCCACCTCTTCCTCCCACCATTTCTCCCTCTGAATTTTCACTGTCCATCACTTTCCTCAGACCAAGCTCTCAATTTATCTTTTATTTGCTCACCTCTACCAGCTTTTACTCTCATGCAAAATTTTGCTTCACAGTGTTCTTGAGACAGCTTTCTATTTTGATTTCCCACCCCACCCCACTCCTTTCCCTGTTTTTTAGTGTAAACTGAACTGCTGAAGCCAGAGCAAAGTCATCATTTTTTTGAGATCGTCACCTGAGCTCACCTCTCTGCCTGCAAAATCTCAGGTTACCTGGCCAGAACACGTTCTTACTTTTGCTGCTGGATTAAATGTACTGTAACTGCTGCCACCAACAGGACGTTTAACAAAAATAGACATTTTTCCACCCACTGCTCTAACAGCTCTGTCTCAGAAAGAGATAATGAATAGATTAGAAGAATTTACATTCTAATATCAGTTTATTTGCTGTAACAAGCTCCCTTCTGTACTGTCTCTCTCACAACTGTCCCTCCAGACGATCCAAGTGGAACACACAGCTTTTACTCATCCAGACTGCAAGAGGCATCTGAAACATTCCTATTTTAAATATGTCCATTTTATACAATGCACAAGGACAAATAAAGATGCTAAGAGAAAGGAGAAATGAGGAAAACACAATAATTACCTTTAACTGAATCACTGATGACTATGACTTAAAGTCTCTATTTTTAGTGAAGAAGTTCAGCAGTGAAACCTGTTTCCCTGTATTGGAAAAAAAGCTCTGTTTTGTGCCTGCAAGTCCTTCTGCTGCCTGATTATTGATTTTCCAAAACCAGCTGCCTCAAAGTGAGAATTCTATCAGGAGTTCACAAGTTGCAGCACCGTGTTAGTACAAAGTGTTGAACATCATGCTTTAGGATTCTTATGGGCGGTAGTCTAAGTTTATCCCCAAAAGTTTAAATGGCTTTGTTGTCTCAAAAAGAGAATTTACAGAGAAAAATAAAGCTAAGAAATTTTTTTTTTTGCTATAAAAATGAGATGCAAAAAAGCAAATTTCCTATTATTTTTTTTCTAGAAAACATAAAAAAAAGAAAAGGAAAGAAATATTTAAGAAATAAGAAATTGGGAAGAAATGGAATTGAAATAAAGACATGGACTTAATTGCAGTTTTATCTACAAAGAAAACGATCCTGTCAATGTACTACTTTGGAAAATATAGCCAAACTCGCTCTTGTACTAATAAAAACCAGAGTATTACAACTCCTAAAAGTCAGTTTGATTTCCTTTTTGTTTCTTTGTTTTTGATTTCCTTTTTGTCTCTTTGTTTTTAACACATACTTCTCCCACTATGTTAATTCAACGTAAGTTGAACATTGAGAAGTTTCACTTTGACTCTGCCTGGTTTTCAGGGTTGCAATTAACCCCAGATCCACTGAAATTCAAAGCCCTTCTGAGCAGGGTGAAGGCATGTTTATTTTCGTTTTGGAAGGAATGCCTCCCATAAAAATAACTAGAACCTAAATTGCTCTGCCATATTGTCATTTAATTTTGTGGAGGAGAATTTAATGGGGAATTTGGATACCTCATAGTTCAATTTGCATGTTGTTGGGATTAAGGAAATTATTGTGAGGGAAGGCAGGATGAGGGTATAGAGTACAACAGATAATCTGGAATGATTCTTTATTCAATTTTGGAACAACAGTGCTGAAACAAGGCACTATTGTGGAGTTGCCATTGGACTGAAGCCTATTTCGTTCAATTTCCATGTACAGGGAAATTGCTCCCAACTCCCTCAGGCAGCTTTGCAGATCTGCTCAGGGATACTGAGGAAAATTAATCTGAATTAATTTTAGAACTGGATTAGTTCAACTAAATTAAAACATGGTGTGGACTCTCTCATTCAGAATTACAGTGGCTTTAATTCAGTTTTGCTTCATTCAGTTTACCATTGGATGAAACAACAAAGTTTAGGCTCCTTTAGATTGATGTGCGACTGATTGCAATTTAAATTCCCACATTCAATTATTTTGGAATTATTGACTCTCTCTTCATAGACAATAATTTAGTGTCCATGACAGATAGAACATGGGATACAAAGATCTCTGTCCACAGATGGGACATGGGCAGCGAGGTGGATTCCTTTCCCACTCCAGCTTCTCTCAGCCTCTGCTCAGGAGGAACTTGCAGGGAGGACCTCTCAGCCCTGTTGTATATTCAGTCCCAGGCTTTCCTCCCAGCCTGGTTAATGGAATGGTTTAGGAATAATGACAGTGTGAAATGGAATAAATTTTCAAACTTTTTATTAGAAGAATAGTTACAGCTTCCAAGTCACTTGTGGCAAGCACTGTATTTGCAGTGTTGGCTTTCTATGCTGTTACAATTCTCCAGAGCCTCCTGTTCCTCTCACCTCTTCACATGAATCATTATACTTAAAAAAATATGGACTATTTAATCAGAGAAGGCAACAAAAGACAAAACTTATTCAAATACCTTGGGAACATAAACAGACCTCTTTTCTCATTGACAATTTCCCCACTTGGTAGATGTGAGAGACCACGTTCATGTTGGTGGTGGGGTATTGCTGATAAACGTCAACAAGAAAATAGGGCAAATCAACCACAAAAACCCTGACTCACATAAAATCAATTAAAGGTATTCTCCATCTGGTTCCGCTCAAGGGGTTTGTACTGATTCAGTTAAACTGGTGCATAAACTGTGGGTAGAACAGCCAGAAGAAAATACAAAAAGTCTAAGTAAGTCAAACAAACCCAAGTGCGGATAAGAGGTGCAGTGAAATAGTTGAGGAAGAGATTAAGTGGCAGCATAACCTTTAGGGGTTATGTGGAGGGATTCCGAGCAGAGCTGTAAATCTGACAAAGATGTGAACATCTGTCTCTGCCAGCAATGGCTGTCTCAGCCTTAAAGCACGGGGAGGTGCAGAATTGAACTGGGAAATCTGAGGAACATGCTCAGAAATGCTCAAAGTGGTGGCACTGAAGATGCTGATGTACCTGGAGTTTCTGTAGGTCAGCACTGCTGATCTACAGAAAACAAAGAAAATAATGACAGAAGAGTATAAATCACAGAATCACAGGATGGTTTGGGATCTTAAGGATCATCTCATTCCAGCTCCCCTGCCATAGGCAGGGACACCTTCCACAGGCAGGGACACCTTCCACTACCCCAGCTTGTTCCAAGCCATGTCCAACCTAGCCTTCAACACTTCCAGGGATGGGGCAACTTGTGCCAGGGCCTTACCCCCCTCACAGAGAAGAATTTCCTCCTAATACCCAATAAAAATCTACCCTCTTTCAGCTTAAAGCCATTAAATGGCTGTATTTAAGGGGGGTGGTTAAGAAATACACTGTTGCACATGTCGGAGGTAAAAGAGAAGAGGTAAAGACAAGAGCTATTCCTGGGTGAACTTTGGTACAAGGAGGTAATCTCAAGGCTAAAACTATTCCTAGACAGCCAAAGTTGAGATCCTAGAACTGCTGCTGATTCCTCTTATCAGGCAGTAAAGAAATCATCTCGTGCACCTATCTCAATACATCTGCCGTGGTCACCACCATGGTGGATGGAGATGGAACTGCTACCAGCTTAGCTTAGACAGGGGAACTGAGCCCTTCTTAGCCAATTCCTGGATATATTTTGGGATCTAGCATCAGCTGTGAACCGTTTCCCTGCCCATGGTAGGTGGGTTGGAACTAGATGGTCTTTAAGGGCCCTCCAACCCAAGCCATTCTGAGATACAAGGACTCCCAGGGGAAGTTTGGGTGTGATCACGTTATTCTGAAGGCCTAAGAGAGTTTAATCACAGAGTCCCACCCAGACAATGCCAAATGGCTCCATAGCTGAGAGTGTCCTGGAGAAGTTTTATTTACTAGTACAGATGTGGCCTTTGTGCCGTCTCTAAATTTAAATTGGAACCTTATGTTGCATGTGTTCTGTGCACATGTGTGAAATTTGGGGAATAGGAGGTGGAAGAGCCAGATATTCAGAATGTCCAAGATCTGTTACATTAATTTTGACTGCCTGTCCTTTCACACCAAGGAAAGAACCAATCACAGATCCTGTTCCTATGAATGAGTTTTTACAGGGTGTTATGTTATCCATCTCACTTGACTTAAGCAAGAGATGAAGTTACTAAGATCATGTATCATTAACTGGCTTCACCAAATCACCCTTGGGGTTGGGATTACAATTGCAATAAGTGCCAGCATTGTCTCTTTCTTTTCATGACTATTCAAATTATAATTTCCCTGGGCACAAGCCTGGATCTCATACAATTTTTGGACAGCACTGAGAACGTGATCAGTGTTTATGGTGATGGGACAGAGAGCAATTACGCACAGCATGAAACACTGATGTTTCCTGATGTTCTGAGGTTGTAGTCACATGATGAACAATATTTCTGTTCTGTTCTGTGCCTCTAGTTGGCACATTGCAAAGACCCATGAATAGGTTTAGGTCTTCCTGCTTCCCATGCAAGCCAATTTCCTTCAATCCACTGTGCTGGACACACACAGTGCTAAGATCAGTCATAAATAACATAGTATCTGGTACGGGGCTGTGTTTTGGGTTTGTGACCTAAGCAGTGCTCGGTACCTAAAACTGCTGAGCAGCACCTTCAGCAGGGTCAGTGCTGCTCCTCAGACTGCCCCGCCAGTGAGCAGTCAGGCTGTGCAAAAGAATTTGGGAAGGGACACAGCTAGGACAGCTGACCCCAGCTGACCCAATATTCCAGACCAGATGGTGCCATGCTCAGCAATAAAGTCTGGGTGAAGACGGAGGGAGGGTGGGGGCTGTTCAGAATTAGGGTGTTTGTCCTTCCAAGTAAGAGTTACAGGTGATGGAGCCCAGATTTCCTGGAAATGGCTGAGCATCTCCCTGTTGATGGGAAGTGTGAAAAATCCTTGTTTTGCTTTGCTTGCGAGCAAAGTCTTTGCTTTTGACTGTCTTTACCTCAACCCAGGAGTTTTCTCACTTTCACTCACTCTTTGGGAGTATCAGCTGAATGCCATCTGGAGTGGTCTGAGACAGCACAAATAGCCTTACAAAGTGACAATTACAAACTTACTGACTCACTATAGTCCAATAAGATCCAAATATGAAGTTGAGAGACCAGGTCAGCTTATCCCAAAATATACACTGGGAGACTGAATAACCCTCTGGTCTCTGTTTCCTATGTGTAGGTTGAGGTTGTCCTTACAGACTGCCAGCTGTCTCCTGAGAGGGGTAGAGGTGTCCTTTATGTCCTGTGATGTGACTTCTGGGCCCATGAAGAAATCTCTCAGATATTTAAAATGGTATTATATAAGTAACTACAAAGGCAGCTGAATTCCATTTGCGAAATTCCATTGTAATTTCCATTGACTACACTGGGAGCTTCAACACATTGATCATATCTATACACCTGTGTAGGTGTAGATGTATTTAAAAGTAGATGTTTGGACCTAGAGCTGAATGTCACGTCTTATGTGATATCTGGAAAATCAGTTAATTCCTATGAATTCGTTTCCTAATAATACAATGGAGATGATATCCCCATAAATTCACATCTTTGCACTCCATCAGGTACCAGATGTGTTTCCTTAAGCCACTGCCCAACACAGCCTTAGGAAACAGAACTGTTATTCTCATGTGCATTTTTTTACCTGTTACTTTGAAAATAATTAGTGTCCCAGTCCTTGAGTCACGGCTTTGCAAAATCTGTGCCATCCATATCTAGGATAAGACAGACTTATACACAAACAGAACTCCTGGGCAGAGAAGGAGGAGGCAAATATCGTCTCAGACGTGACCATAACACACAGAGACACTGTCAAACCTCTTGGAGAGGTCTGAAAGACAAAAAGCCTTGGGAAAAACTTGCTTTCAGTTTCAGAACTGGTTTCTACTGCTGCTGTTCTTCCTGAGCAGGATGTAAGGTATATAAAAATGATATGAATCATCTATAGGTCACAGCATTAAAGCCTTGTCCCAGCAACAGACCCCCACCAGCAGGGACTCCTTCCAGCCTCCATATCCTTGGCACTGAGGGAGGACTCTGCTTTCTGTCAGTGTATTTGTGCAGTGACACATATTCTCTAGTGATTGGATTAACGTTGGCAAAGGCAATATGAAAAACCCACACAGATTACCACTGTCACCCACAGTAATTACATTTATTCATTTCCATTTAGCCAAGTTTTTACAAGCTGAGCAAGGGGCCAAATAAGCAATAAACACAGAGGCAAGAAATTAAAATGCTGATCCGTTCACTGTGAAAACAATCAAACTATCATCTTTCTTTAGGCAGCTCATTCATCATCCAAGAGGGCTACAGTGTGCTGATATGGAGGGCTGGAAATCTAATGTTATTACATGTAAATTCACTAACATGAAATTACTGCCCCTGATGTGATTTTACTAATAAATTAGTTCATTTCTACCTTTTTGCAAGAGACTTTAGGGACCGTGGAGAATTGTACATGAGTTTCATGTTCTCGCCTGCTTTATTTCAAGTGAGCAGACAGTTTAGTTCCTCCCTCCACCACTATCCCCTGCTTCAGCCTGTGGCTCTTGCCTTGGCACTGTTTCATTAGGGGATAAATTGACAGTCATATTTTTGCTGTCTTGAGGCCAGTTTATTGCCTTGGGTCCAGGAGAAGCATCAGAGGACGGAGGTTTCCTGGTGTTGCATTTTACTGCTGTGACACTGATTGGGAGAAGCAAGTGCTGTAGAATCAGACAATGGTTTGGGTTGGAAGAGATATTTAAGGATCGCCTAGTCCAACCCCCTGGCATGGGCAGGGACACCTTCCACTGGATCAGGTTACCTAGAGCTCCTTCCAACCTGACTAATGTTTCCAGGGACTGGCATCCACCACCTCTCTGGGTAATCTGTGCCAAAGTTTCACCACCCTCATTGTATTTCTCTTTATATCTAGAAAAAATCAACTCTATTTTAGCTTAAAACCAGCACCCCTTGTCCTGGCACAACATACCCTTCTAAAAGTTTCTCCTTATCTTTCTTATAAACTCCTGTTAGCTCCTGCAAGGTCACAATAAGGTCATGGCTCTGCACTAGTTGCACACGTAGAGGTGGCACCTGGGACATGGTTTAGTGGTGGACCTGGCAGTGCTGGGTTAATGGTTGGACTTCATAATCTTAGAGGTCTTTTCCAGACTTAATAATTCTATGATTCTAAGTTAATACTCACCTGAGGATTCTTATGAAATCTACCTGGAGCAAATCCACTTAAAAGTTCCAGTTTTACACTGAACAGCTTTTAAGACAAGTGACTAGATCATCATGTTGAAACCTTTTTAATTCCCTAAAGCTGCATCAAATTACAATTTATTTATTTTTCTATATATTTA
>WEKY01047508.1:7015-17703 GCA_013390045.1 Picathartes gymnocephalus
GGTTGCTATCTGATTGGCTATTTTGGTTATCGCCTAGGAGTGCCTGGGTCAGTGATGTCAGGTGGTTTTTATTGGTGGAGAATGTGTGACAGGCAGCTCTGCCTGGCACCAGAGGCAGAGTATACCGTGACACTGGACAAGAAGCAGTGGTCATAAACTACAACACAAGAAACTTCACCTCAGGATGAGGAAGAACTTTATGTTGAGGGTGGCAGAGCACTGGAACAGGCTGCCCAGGGAGGTCATCGAGTCTCCCTCTCTTGAGAAATTCAAAACCCACCAGGACATGTTCCTGTGTCACCTGCTTTAGGTGACCCTGCCTTGACAGTGGTTTGGACTAGCTGATCTCCAGAGATCCCTTTCAACTCTAAGTATTCTGTAATTCTGTGATTTATCATGGCAGAAGGAAAGGAGTGCATAGTAATGAAAGTGTGACTTGGGCTTAGTTTGGAGAGCAAGCATTGTTCGCAAGTTTGTGATGAGGTTTTGTTTCAATGAGTCCATCAGCTGTCTTCATAGTACCCTCTACAAAAGTCTCATGACTCTACTTCCTTGACATGATGGTTTTCTCTCCATTAATGAACTTGAAGTGTAAAAGGCTACCTTCTTAGTCTATGTTCTTAAATTCAGAGTTCACCCTGCACATCCCTGAGCAGCTGTACTGGGGACCTTGCCTTTGTGGTAAGGAACACATTTTCCCAGACCATCCTACTGCATGTTGTGGGTGTAAATACTGAGATATGTGTCACTAGGCAGCCCTTACTAGCATAATTTCATTTGCATTAGCAGGATTGACTGAATATTTAACACTGCAAAACACAAATACAAATCAGACTTGGTGCAAGTGAACTAAAGTAATTAATTAGGCTGAGTGGATGTTATGGTAGAATATTAGGTAAACATAGTTTAGAAAGTTTTTGTTTGTGTTTGTTTGTTGTTTGTTTATTTTATTTGTAGCTATAAAATTAGTTTTGCTCATATGGGAAAAGCTTGTAACTTAAGAAAATTAATTTATTGAGTAGTAGTCCATACTTAATTAAGGTATTGAGAAGTAGTCCATACTGTATATCAAAGGAAATAAATCTGTGCTGAAAACCAACAGCAGTTCTTCAGCTGTGATGGAGAGAAAGTTATTTAAAAGTTCTCTCCCCATTTACTAAAACTATTGATTAATATTACTGTCATAACTCTGGGATTTTAGTGGTAAACCTTCTTTATGATCCAGTTGTGCTTGGAGAGTTTTGTCCAAGGACTGATCCAATACTTTTAGTTTCCTGCTTTGAGGCAGGACCCAGCTTAGGCTTTGCTCTGTTGGGAAAGAGGAATGAAAAAAGGAGGAGATGTTGGTTGAGAAAAGCTGGCACTGGGAATTAACCCACTGCCTTGATAGAGAAGGCTGGGAGAGGTGGAAGGATCGAGAGCCTGTAGCCAGAGAGGATGGTGTTACCTCCACTCTGGCTGCTGTTCTTCTTGAATCATAGAATAGAATCATTTGGAAAAGATTTCTGAGACCATCAAGCCAAATCATTAATGCAGCATCACCATATATTCCCTCCAAACCATGTCCCTATGTGATACATCTATACATCTTTTGAAAACCCACAGGAAAAGTAAGCTTTTTAGACTTTCCACTAAAATCTATCTCAAATGAATAATAGCATATTCTACACTGTGCCCTTATATCCTCAGTATTACCAAAATATAAATGTTTTCCTTTGAGATTTTCTATCCAAAACTTATGACATCTGTGAATTGAACAAGCTTATATGAGAAAAAGAGAAAAAACCAGATATGTAATATGACACAACCAGGAGTTAATCAGCTGCAAGTCATTAACCCCACTTTTGACACCATTCTATAGAGATACAGAGAACAAGCTCAGGAGGTATATAAACTGGAAAATAGTGTTAGCTTCTTAGATTTTGAAATGCTTATTTTTTCTTCTGCAAATATTTTTTCACCTGCTTTGACTATTGCTAAAGAAAGTCATCTCTCTTTTCTTCTTCAGCTGATATCAAACCTACCAGAGCCTTTCTTCCTATTTATAGCCTTTTTAAACTTAAAGATGTAGAAGTAATGCTTGGAAATATCAGTGTTTCAATGTCTAGAGCAAAAAATTATTTCACTTAAAATAACAAAATACAAAAGCTAAAAAATAATTCTTCCAGATGGGAAGATCATACGTTTTTCAACTCCTCAGTCAATACTACAGTGCATAACAATTTTTCTGGCCTTTAAAATTTATTAAAAAATAAATTAAATTCAGAACAGGACAAAATTATTTGTGCAGAAAAGAGAAGTGAAAACAATGTTATTATGGACTAAATGCTGCCCTGGTAGTTTGACAGGGATTCTGGTGGTAACACACTGAAGTACCCAAAGAAAATTTTGCTACAAAGTCTTCTGGTTTTCAAAGTGCCAGGTTTCATGCTCCAATCTTCTATAGTCATTGGAGGAATTGCAGATCTACTGTTTCTCTTATAAACCTACTTGCTCATACACCTTTTTGTTGTGCAACACCTACGTATTATGTGCCTCTGTTATTGATCCCTTGGCAATTGTATATCATAAAGGTGGTGCTGAGAAGGGTTGGTCAAGGCTGAACTTGACATCTCCCTAGAAGCGGCCGGCACAGGTCTTCCTCTCCTCTCTCCCGCAGCTGCCAGAGCCATGAGTGGCCATCAGCACAGCAGATTTTGTGAGGCACAGCAGCCGAAACCTGTCCTTGCCATGGGAAACCTGTCTATAGGGGTCAAAGGGATTGTGCTTGTAGTGACTGTGCTTAGGATGGACAGTAAAGGGCTTTGTACATCCATTTGTCTCGATTTGCTCTGCACAAGTGTCTTCATTACAAGTTCTTCTAATACAGGCCACACTTCAAAACTGCTGTATGGACACTGGCTAAAAATGCCACTGCTTCATGTATTTGATTTGCTGTTCTTTTCAATCACACTGGACCTTCGTTACATAACGAATTTTGGAAATGCAGCACTTGTCTTCACTGTTTGGAATCTCCTATCAAACACACAATCTCTGGTATAAGTGGATTTATTAGCAGTTGCTGAGACTTCACCTTTAAAAGAGATAAAATTATCAGTAGGTAAATTAATTGTCATCACTTCTGTACTTGATTTATTAATAGTAGGACCCATTGGCTTGGCAGAGTTTGCAGGACCATCTGTCTTTTTGTGAATATCTTCAGCTAAATACTTCTCTGTGCTAAGAAATCAGGCTTGGTGAAGTGATCCAGCTCTGCCAATATGCGCTATAAATTTTGTTTGAATGCTGAATAGGATGTCAGTTGTGGATAGAGGTGATGTTCACCTACACTTACGCAATGATTGGTTGAGAAGAAGGGGTAATGTTTAACCTATCCTTTGAAATCATTCCCTGGCTGTGTGCTTGCTTTGTCTACCTGTTGGCCAGCTTGGCCCTTCTGAATAGTGGTCCAAAGGCTGGAGCTCTGAAGAGTGAGAAAGAAAAGGGCTCTCTAACTAATTTTGGTTTCATTGTGGGTGTATCTTTCAACTATTGCTCTTTTTTCTTTTAATAGCAGGTTTTAAAGAGCATGCACCTGCATGTAGATTTATGACATTAAAAATCTCAGCTACAGATCTAAGTTCACTGAATATATCAACAAAATGTTGTAGAACCATTTCTGAAAAATTCAGTGTAGTAATTACAGGTAGAACACTTACTTTGAAGAAGAATTAGTTCTACAAGTAATCAGGAAGAAGCAACTTTGATGGTCGTGATCACTTCACAGAATATTCTGAGTTGGAAGGGACCCACCTGACTCACTGAGTCCAAATCCTGGATCTGCTCCGAATGCCACAAAAACCACACCATGTGCCCAGGAGCATTGTTGAAATGCTCCTTGAGCTCTGCCAGGCTGGTGCTGTCACCAATGCCCTGGGGAGCCTCTTCCAGTGCTCAACCACCCTCTGGGTGAAGAACTTTTTCTTAACATGCTTCAAAGGAATTCAAAGGAGAGAGCTATTTTTCTGTGTTTATGTGTACACCAGTTGAAGATCAAAAATCCGAATGGAAAATACTACCAAAGCGCTAGTGTTTTCTAATTAACCTTTAAGAATTAGAAACTACAGATGCTATAAAATTCTCAAAAGGTGAAATTTCTAGACGTTTGAAGACTATATAGGAGGGGACCAACTTAAGGAACATTAGCTTCTCTGAAAAGACTCCCATGCTGTTTTAAAGTCAAATGTTTTAAGGGATTAGTACACCAGAAATCATCTTTAAAATGGCAACTTCTCTTCTAGCACGGGTATGTATTGCTGTATATATTCCTCCGTCTTTCCTGAGGAACAGCAAACAACTGCAAGCCTTTTTAGCTTGACTGCTTGTGGATTAGCTGTTTGTAATTTTCAATGACTCCAGCTTGGTATTAGGGTTTGTTTTCAAGAGGTGGACCTACTTCTATAATGTACAAGAGACTCACTTTTTAGTTTTGAAAACACGTTTGTGTAGGGAAAGCTGTGTCTTGGAGTTTGCTTCCATGTTTAAGACCTTTCTTACTGGAAGTTGTTATGATAAATTTATATTAAATAGATCTTCTTCATGTGTTACTCTATTCAGTAATAGTTTTGACCTTTCAACCCTCTAGTTGCGACACAGCAGTGGTATAAACAGGAGTAATCCCCACAGGCTTGTATTTTCAGAATATGCTGTCTTTTGTAAAAAAGTTTGCATTTGAGATGTCAGAAGTTACTAATGGTTTTCCAGAAATCCTCTGACCATTCCTTTTAAGAAACATTGTCAAATTTTCCTTTTTGTACACCTCATAGGTTTATATTTCTCTCTAGATTCTACTGAAAAGTTGTGTCTAGATGCAAGAGCTCTGGGCCCACTTTGCACCTAGTTGTTCCAGCACTCGATGAGTGAGTGGCAGGCGGTGGAAGGACAGCTGCAAAGTGTAGCTGACAGACGCATAACAAAGGCAGCTTTTAGCAGAAGGAACTCCTAATCTGACCTGCCTCACTGAAATACTGAGATGAGGTGTTTTACAAAGGCAAAGAAGATTAAAAGGAAAACTGACAAGTAGAGCATTCTTATTGATATTGTTACTACAAATCTCGCAGAGTAAGTTAGATTATTAAAAAAACCCAAAACCACAGAAAGCCAAAACAAGGAAAAAACCTGACAACCACTAATAACACCAATAAAAAAAAATTACCATCGCATAACCAAACTAAACCAACCAACTAACCAAACCCCCCAAAACAAAAACTCAAACCAAAACCAATCAAAAAAAATCCCCCAAAACAACAAAAAACAAAGAAACGAAGCAAAACAAGGGGTAGAGCTACGACCTAGGATAAATCATCTTATACCAATGGGTTACTTTTTAATTTAAGCAGAAATATTTTTGACTTCGGAGATTTTAAATGTGCAGCTATTAAAAACTCAACAGCAAAAAGGAGGTGTGTTTTCAGTTGAAAAGTTGCTAGGTAATTAGAAAAAACCCCACATGTATAACTTTAAATACAAGAGCATTCTTTTCCAAGGCTCTTCCTGACTGCTCTTTGCTTTAGCATTACTGGCACCCTGGATGATCTCACCCGCTGCTCCCTCCAATTCTGTTTTGGTGTCTATGTTATGAAAGGTTATTTTCCTATTCCCAGTTTCCTTAGTCCTAAAGAGTTGCATATTATAGACCATTTTAATTTACTTATGTAAAACTTATGGAAGACAAACAAAGGATTATATGCAATTTATATTCTTGTTGGAACCTGGAAAATTATAGGTGGATTAAGCTGTTAACTGAGTGTTTGATGCATTGCTTTAGTCTACAACATTGTGTAACACAGAGGGATTATGGTTGCTTATTCTTAAGGCTAAATATATATATTTTCTTTAATGTTAATGCAAAGACAAAGTCCCTGGGCTTAAAGGCTACCACCAGAAAGCAGCATGCAGATTTGACATATAATTTCCATTTGCTATTGCCCCAATGCACTCTTGTTCCAAGATATTCTTCACATTCCCATGACAGGAATGAATCACAGCCATTTGATTTTGTATACTGGCTGCTAAATAATTTATTGCCACTTAGCCATCCATTCCCAGCATCAAACTATCCATTCCAGACACTGTGGTGGGGCATGTAGTTTTTATAACTGATGTCTATACCATATGTCCAGGGAGTCAGCTGAAGGTGGTTGGATTTTTATTGGAAATGAAATAAAATTACACAGCTACGCTATTTATAAAGGCTTCTAAAAGTTTGGTCTCAGCAGAGGCTGTTCAGAAGAAATATAGACCTACAGAGATGTTTAAATAGTAATCAGAGATTGATGGCTGTTGAGATTGTGAACAAAGAAAAAGCTTTATTACTTCTGGTTTTGTGTTTTGCCAGAAATATAGATGCCTTTTCACAGAGATATTTCTCTAGATACTTGACCTCTCTGAATTTAAAAAAAAATAGAGAAAGTAAGAAATCTTACAGTCCTGAAGAACTGAAATAAACACTTGAAATTAGAAAGGAACATTAAGTAATGTCAGCATTCAGGAATAGTAAATTATGCCAATGTTATATATGATATGCAGTTAAAGTTGAACTGCTGTAATCATTGCTTAAATCCCAAACTGTAAATGCTCTAAATTAGCAAATGGAAGTTCACACCAAAGTAAGTCCCGTCTTGATTCTTGTTCTTCCAAATCCTTCTGATCAGTCAGGTCATAATTTTGATTCTTGCTCTGGTCTCTTTTATAAGTGGAAAATAAAAGGGTTTGTGCCATCATATTCACTTCAACTGTATCGGATTATGATATGAGCAATACTTGTTTGTGATGCCACTTCCTTTTCAAGGATCTTTTTAGTAATTTAGAATAGCTGTTTTATTCCACCTTTGAATTATTTTTTTTTATAACAACAATAACATAAAAAATTCAACAAATCATTAGTTACTTGAGAGAAAAAATATGTGGGTGAAACATAAATAAATGGGGTTTTTTTTCTGCAGGAATATTGTTTTGGTCAGAAACCTAAATTTCCTAATTTCAGTTAAGAGACCTTATCTGTAGAAACAGGCTGCTGATGTTTAGCTGGATGCCTAAACCAATGGATTATCACTGAGAAAATGGTGAAATTTTCTGAGATATTTGGCTCTCCAATAATGACCACTGCGTCCTTAGGACTCTGACAATGAATGTATCTCATTTAAATTACTAAACAGCATGTTTTAATGAGGAATCAATATTCGATAATGGGTAATAAAGCTTATGGTGGTGTCATGTGACTGGAGCATTTGGCAAATATCAGCTTTCCTATATATATGCTTACAGAGGAACATTGCAAGATGACTTATTTGAGTAAGTAGGTCTGTCAAATTCATGCTATATACTCAAGTATCTGTATAACTAGACAGTTCTTTACTAAAAATGTTAGCAAAAGCCTGGGGCTTGCAGTGTTGCTTGAGTTGTGAGAGAGGGAACACGTAACACTGAAAGTTGTCACAGCATCTGACTGCAGGTCTTGGTCTTTGACAACATCACTGAGGCTGTTTGTGGTAAGTGAGCTCTTTCCTTCCAGCAGCACCATAAAGACATATACCCATGTCCAGAGGAACAGGCCAGTGCCTGTACATTGTCTAAATCCCATTTCAGTCTCACAGAATGGATGTATTAGTAGAAATGTTACATGGAATGATGCTCTTAACTTTCTTGCTGCCAGACTTTGTATCAGGCTAAGCAAAATTGACTTTATCTAGTGCATAATTACATTGAATAGTGATATCTAAGCCTGCCTGGGACTGAGCCAGGTGGCAAAACTACTGCAGAGGCTATAACCCAGATTCCTCTTCTCCCATTTATGTAAATCGTGTAAAGAGTTGGTGTGTTTAGGAGATGAAAGCTATTTATCCCAAAGGGAAACAAAGAAACTTTTAATATTTAGTTTGAGCACCAAGCCTTCCAATGTGGATCACAGTATTTTGTGCATAAAGTGTACTCTGGCAAAGGTGCACAGCAAGCTTTGAGACATTTTATAGTGAGGGTACTGCCAAGCTGACACGTACTGTGCTACTCAGTGCCCATGTTTTTCTGATTATTATTTTGCATATAAGAAGTGGCTACTGGAAAAAAAGAAAAAAATTGCAACTAAGACACGTCACATGTTTGAAATCATGTTTCTTCTCCATTGCTCCTTTTCACCAGCTTTTCAGTTGCATGATCCTCTGGCTTCCTTTGGAATAAAATATGAAATATTCCTGCCACAGTCCACAGCATGTGCCTGGTCTAAGTGGATGTAGGCAACATGCATGCAGTAGAACTCTTTGTTTTGGTTTGTTCATATACTCCCCATGCTGGTATACAAAAATCTTTACTTTTTTGCTTAATGTAAATGAAACAAATTTACTTGCATGAAGGGTTTGTTTAAAAAGCTAAGTATGAATTATACTTGTGACCACTCAATAATACATCCATATTTATTATTGATAGATTTCTACTAAATATATCTTGGTCCCAGTTCTGGGCTCTATCATGCTCTGAAGAATGACGACACACAACAAAAAATCCCCTTCAAGCTGTTTAAAAACATTTGCTTTTGTATAACAGGCATGGAATTCCAAATATCTTCCACGTGAGTTTTTTTGGTGGAGGCCTACAGAAGCCAAGTTGTGTCTACTCTGTAGATGTGTCCAGTAATAATATTAAAAAACAAACAAACAAACAAACAAACCCCCCACGAAATTACATATTTTGGTTTTGCTTTATACAGGAGATTTAAAAAATTATTTCTCAAGAAACTTTATACCTTATCTTATAGAAAGAGAATGGAGTAGTTTAATTCAAGCAGTTGAACATAAGTTTTTAAATCTCTAAACAGGAGTCGAAGTTTTTTGTTGGTATATGTATCCCACTTATGGAGAAGTAAAAGCTTGAGGTATAAAATGGATATAGGACATGTGGATGGTAACAGTGGAATCGGTGTCTGTTCTCTTCCTCTAGTGGCACCAGGTTGTTGGATGTTGTCTTTTGACCGTGCCAGTCTGTAGTGGAAATAGTGCAGGTGAGGGAAACACCTGAGAAATATGCTTTGACTGAGGATGAGGAAATCCCTCTCCAGGAACGTTCAGAAGAAACTCCTGCAAGGATTCAACCTACTCCCCAATAGTATCCTCAGAAATTGAGGCCAGAGATGTTTCTTCCCCAGAAGGTATTATGGTTGAATAATTCCTTTAGTTTCCGTGAGATGGTAAAAGTTCTGCACTGGTCTCTCTGGGTTTCTGTCTTTGACCACACAAAGGAGCAATGAATTCTTATCACACTCCTCTTATGAAAAAATAGATCTTCTGTGGCTGGGGCTTTTATCATGTCCCCAGAAAAATGTCCCCCTTCTTTTTTCTGTACAGCCTCTTGATATGGCTTGATTTTCATCTGTGTGTTACGCTATAGGAGAATATTTCAAATTTTATTCTCATCAGTGCACAAATCTCAAGTTTTGTGCCTAGTTAGTTCAAAATTGACGATATAATAATATACCAGATGTTAGGAAACCTCAAGTGATTTTCAGTTGTGAATGACTACTTGCATGGTGTATCTTTTTTTGCAAACTAAGCATATCTAAGCTAGGGAGCAAGCTTGGATCCTAAGGAACCAAGATGCCCATTGGGACCTGAGGTCAAATACCAAATAGTTCAGTTGTTGCCAAATTGATCCTACGGTAATTAAAATGACCAAGATGAGCCTTCATCTGATTCATGAGTGTCTCATAAATAACTGTACAGAATATACAATCCTGTACAAAAAAAGTACACAACACTGCATCTTAAAAATAAATCTGAGACACAGCAGTGACTCTGAAAATTATAGTTACTAATGCAACAAGAATGATAATACATACAGTATAACTCCAAACTGTATATTTTTTTGTTATTGGTTACCTTTTTTGCATAGAAAGAGTCCCCCATATCCAATTCATCTATGAGCATCAATGTTTTTACCTCACTACTGTTGCACTACAAAAGCTGTTAGCAGGAAGCAGATAAGTATGGAAATGGATCAGCTGAAAATAATTCTTACTGCTTTTCAAGATAATATGTACAACTTATAAAGTGAAATTATTTTATTTATAGTTTTATTTATTTGCTTGCTTTACTTAGATGTGTCTGCCCAAATTAAACTATTCAGTTTTCCCTGCTAAAAATGTCTGGAAGAAAGAAAGATTCAATTAAAAAAAAAAAAAAAAGGCATTTAACAATTTTATAAAATCTTCCTCAAAAACTAATTGAAATGTCATTCTGGGAAGTATTCTAAGATTTAGAGACTTTTATTAAAATCAATGTGGTCAGATGCAAATCCCTCCAAGACAGGAGATGAGGGCACAAGTGAAAAATTCCTTGCAGATCACTTTAACATCCAAGTGTTCAGATGTGAAAAAAAAGAGATACATAACAAGTTCTTTCTAGAAGTAAAAACAAAATAAATATTATTTTATTAATATACAGTTATAATTTGTGGTACAAACTCATCAGAAAATTATGTGTAATAATTTTAAACCTTTGCTTCTGACATCACACTCACAAATCCACCCCTCAAGAAAGGACAAATGACCTCCATTCTTCCAAATCAGGGGTTTGAGCCCAAGTGCAGAGGATATTTGAGTTGGCTCATTGACTTTGAGTGAGATTATTTGCATACATAAATATAATACGTTGTTTAATTAT
>WEKY01047646.1:5010-27162 GCA_013390045.1 Picathartes gymnocephalus
GGAAGCGCTCAAGCCAAGTTGAAAGGGACTTTGAATGGAGAGCATTCCTGGGCTTGTGGACAGCATTCCTGCCCATGGCAAAGGGTTTGGAACTAGGTGATCCTTAAGGTCCCTTCCAACCAAAGCCATTATATGATTCTGTGCCTGGACACCTGCACAGACTGTCTGGCAGGCAGCTGTGTGTATGCCATTTTACCTGTGGCTGCCCATTTAACATAGCTGAGGTTTTCCTTATTATTGAGGCAGAACCTTTTTTTTTCAGGCTGTACCAGTGTGCCAAGAACTCTGGATGCAAACCCTTGAAGTGTGCCTTGAACTGCCAGCTTTCACTCCATCCGTCAAAACAGTACATATAAACAACTTCATGTTTGTTCAAGATGCACAGCTGCAGTAAGCAGAACTTGCTTGATTTGCCAGGAAACAGCTCAAAGCAATGAGAGCAAATGTGACAAAATATGTTTGGCATGAAGAGCAAAGTCAAAGACTAGAGACCCTGTAGCAGACCTACCTCTTTTTTCTCAAAGTGATTGTAAACCACTTTGCCTTGTTTTATAAATCCATTGAAGTATCAGAAATGTTTTTCCTTTCCAGAAACAATGCTGTTGAACGTATAGCTGCAGAGCATGTTTTTGTCTACAGTATGATTTCTGAGAAATATTCCTTTAAATATGAGAGCTAGACTAAAAACACAGGCATTTGTATAGGTAGAAATTTCTTATCTCCATCTTTTACAGAATTACCTGTTGAAAATACTTTGCTTGTACCTTGAGGGCCTAATCATAAAGGAAGTGCAGCTTCATGGAGGAAATATGTTGGCACAACAGAGGTGGAATGTGATAGTAGGAAAGGGACAGATTTCATTGCTTTTTAAGAGAACTGAGACAGACACAGTGAATATCAGATACTTCCACTGGCAGGTTCATTTCCAGCTTTGCCAGCTCAGGTTGTTAAAAGCCCTTCTGAAGCTGAACTCCCTCAGTTTCTGATCTGCCCTTCTACTCTCCTTTCTTGATGTCATATGATTGTGATACCTGGTGAGGGGACATTTGGCCTACAGGCTGTTCTGACATATCTGACTGGGATGAGTCAAGGCACGTGGGCCAGGCACCAGCCAAATCACTCTTCAACCTCATCTGAGTTTTACTAGGAATAGTGTACTGAGGGAAAGGCAGAGCAAACAGAGCTTCTGCTCATCTACAGTTGTCTGCATGTCATGTAGCTTCAAGCCTGAAGCAGGAGAAAAGAAGTTTATATAAACCTTTCTGGGTTTGGGTCCCCTCTTAAGGATGCTGAGAGAGATACCACCATGGTCCACAGGAGCTGATCTCTTCAGCACAGGGAGATTCCTCAGGAGACTGACAGCAGTGATTCTTGCCAGCATATTTTTCGTTCACAACATGTGGTATCTTCACAATGCACACATCTGCATCTCATGCTTCACTGGCTTAAATAATTTTTATCTTTTTTACTATTTGGTATTAATGTACAATGTCTACCCTCTGAAGTCCCCATAGGGCTGGAAGAAAATCTTTAGCCGCATGACAAACTCTGTGGGTAGCAGACAACCAGTTACTGTGCAAAGGAGGTTTCTAGAAGGCCGCCAGCAAAATAACACTGAGGCTTCTTCCTCAGCATGTGCTTAGATTTGCTTCCCACAAGGCAGTACAAGCAGTGGTGGAGTGGGCTGGATTAAGAATGAGCAACAGTGAGTCACTAATCATTGTCAATTCACCGGTAATCACCAGAGCACCACTCCACAATGACAACCTGGCACTGCCATTGATGTCTTGCTGTTGTTGAGGGGATCCTTCACAGGATTGCAAGCAGCTTTACTGCAAAAATCAGGTAGCTGCATAGTAAGATTAAAAAAAAAAAAAAAAAAACCGGAACATTTTCTAGCCAAATACAATTGAATTATAATGAGTTCACTTTTTGTGCCATCGCTAAAGGAAGGAACAGTGTGCAATGTGACACATGCTGTATGTATCCTACTTAGCAGCCTAAGATTTCTGGTTAGTATTCCCTTCTGATTTTTTTGCTGTTGTTTACTCTGGTTTTACAGTAAGTGCATGATGAATATACCCCAAATTAAGTACTTTTTATCTGCCCCACAAAAAATCAACCGCTCTTTCAAAAACACTTTCCTGGGATCCTAGCCTTTATCCATTCTGAATTTCACATAAACTCCAGTCTCTCTGATGTCACCTACTAAACAGTGTCAGACTGGGGCAATGCTTTAGTGAGAAACTTCCAAGAAAAATCTAAGCACTGCAGTGACTCATTCCCTTCCCTCTGACTCAGTACTAGATTGCTCTCCTAAGATGCTCTCCTGGAGGTGTTATCTTTCAGATGAGATAAAAAACTCAGGTTCTGACCAAATACAGAACTTTTTTTAAACAGAGGGAGGAGATGTATGTTGCATTTTCTATATAATCCACATACTCCAACGGCAATTAACTGGGAAAGTGTCTGGAGTGGATAGGACACTCCCACCTCAGATGTTTGTTCCCACTCCCCCGCTGGAGGATTAGAGGACAGAGGGATAGCTCACATATTGCTTAATCTCCTTCAGCCAGAGGCAATTTTAAAAAACAAGAGTAGATGATTGTTAGCTCTTCCAGCTCCCTTCGGGTGAGTCAGATAGGGAGAGAATTCACAAGTCCTCCCACAAAGGGAGACCGGGGCAGGATGACCCCCAGTGCAACTGAGCACTGATAATGGTGCAGAACAGTGATGTGAGAGATATGTGGGGATGAATGTCACTCTGGGGCCTCCTGGATGTATCCCAGAGGAGAGTTTCTACTATTTTTGATTTTTTTGTGGTAGTACATCAGATCATTCACATAATTTCATTCCACAGGCAATCTGTGAGTGAGGAGTTTCCTGATCAGATAAATCCTAATAACTAAATAGATTTCATTTTTACCTTCTCAACCCCTATGTCTTTCTTTCTTACGATTTCTAATTTGCATTTCACCCAACCCCTCACAAAGTATCTTGCTACAAGCTTAAGGCTGCCAGGCCAGACCTAATGAGCCAGATCACAAAACATCAATAAACTGCAGTTCAATGAAGCTTCCATGGTCCCAGACCTTTTCCTTAAACAAACAAAAAAAAATAAACCAGAAGGAAGATTTTCTCCTCCACCATCCCAGAGAAACTGAATAAACTCCAACCCTCAGAGTTATGGAAGAAGATTAATGGTCATTTTAGAAATCAACTGATTAACTGATACTTTTAATTGCTGCTAATAGGCTGAAAAAAACCAAAACCAAAAACCACTCTGAAAATGCAATGAGCTGCTTAAGCCATGACAATAGGTGATGATGATGATAATGTCTTGACTTTTCAGTCTGTGTTTGCTAATCATTGTACATGCATGTGGGAAGAAAAAAATAAAAAAACAAACCCCACAGGTGTGCACAGGCTCTAGGACTTCCCAGAATTTTTCTGCTTGGGCAGCATTAGTATTTTCTTTTACCGCCTTAAAATTGTACCCAGGGTAGCAATGCAAGAGGAGAGCCTGGTTCGTGGGTGGTACAGCACTTTAGAGAATGGAGCAACACTGATGAATCCCCTTCCCCATCAGTGCCTCAGGGATCAGTCTCTGCCCTACTGAAAAGCAGCCAGAGTATCTATTTACGCTGCTGCCTGTGACTCCTCAAACAGGTAGAAAAGAAAGAACAAGCAGAGTATGGCAGGGTAACCCTGCCACTTGTACCTCTCCCAGTTCCAGCTTAGTAACTATGAATGCTGCATTTCTGCTATGAGTAATGAGGACTGTGCTGTACACGATGATTCATTGCTTAAGTTTGCCTGCAGCTTTGAAGTCTTTCATTAACTGTGTGATATGCATTCAACAGATTAGCTAAATGATCTAAGTATTATATAATTAATCAGCAGAGTGTAGGATACCCCATCTGACATTTAGTTGGGAGCATTGAGGTGCTTGTACTTTATGGACTTGTACAGGCAACTCAAAGCAAATATACTGAATAAAATACCTTGCCTAATTAAAATAGCTCTGGTAGAACGCCTAATGTATCACGTTGCATTGGTCTGATGTCAACCACAAGGTTAATGTGATGTAGTGGTATGCCACAGAACACCTTAGGTGCAAAATAATTAATTGTATCCAAGGCAAATAATAGGAATACTTTCAGATAAATACAGTTACACTGTGTGGGTAGGCAGAGCCCTTTTCCAGTTCTGCATTAAAGCAAGCTACTAGCATCTTCACTGGTCTCCAAGGAGCCTGGGGGAAAAGTGTTTCTCTCATCTGCCTCCAGTTTTTGTAAGTACAATTTTATGAATAATGGCCTTTTAGGTTTCATTAAAAAGATTGGTTCAGACTGGTTCAGAAACCAAATATGTTTATATTCTTGTTTGTGGAATCTCTTTTCTTTGAATAAAAAAATTCTTCAAAATAAAATAATTGCAAAATATAAATATTTACAAACTAGAAAGGTATACATAATTCTTTAACTATTGAAAAAATATTTTGGGCTTTTCTGTCCCCTCTGAGACTCTTCTGTGAATTTGAGCCATAATTTAATTCCCATGAACATACCCATAGTAGTTTTTTTGTTGTAGACATACAAAATAGTAATAATTCCTGTCCTGCATTGGTTTTGTGAGGCTTAACGTGACCTCTTAAAAAATTATATAGTCCTTAGTATTCACTATTTTATTAGATTCAGACATCTTTGAGAAAGTGAAAGAGAGATTGAGAAAGAGAGAATCATGAAGGATTTACTCTTCATAAGGAATTAACTGTTCCCATAACCCTCAAGCCACATCCCTCCTCCTGAGATTAGTTATTGAAATGACAGGGAGGTCTTTAAATAGAATTAAGTTTCTAAGGGGAGCAAATTCCTTCACAATATTTCGTTCCCTTCATTCCTAAGGGAGGCAGATGCCTGCTTGTACTATCTTCTACTAATTGCTACTTATCACAGTCTTTCAAGTAAGTGGCAGATAAAAACTGCAGCTGGACAGATGAACTAGGAAAGAGGACTTATTCCGGAGAACATCTGGTCTGATGTTCCTCTTTTCTTCTCAGATCAAAGCTAGCTCGTGTCAGAGGCACCAGAAGCAGCAATCAGCAGGTGTCAGAAAGGCCACGGGCTCAGAGCATGGATTCCCTGTGCCAGAGGGCTGAGAGCAGGCTGCCTGCTGCAGCCAGGGGAGGTGTCAGGGCATGAGGTGAGAGCTGTGAGGAGTGAAATGCAGAAACCATTAAACCAAGTCCTCTAACTTTTCCAATCTTGCCCTTTTCCTTCTTTTGCTGCAGACCCTGCTCTGACTGTCCTTCCCATTACACAGTAACTTTCAGTTTTGCCTCAAACTCTCAGGCAGTGACTCAGCTCTGGTCCAAACCTGGCATGCACAGAAGGAGTAACTTGTGCATATTGAGTGAGGCCCTTCAGAAGGTGCATTTTCTTCAATCCTTACAGATCTGACACTAAAAAAAAGGACTGAATTGACAAAATGCAAATATCTATAATGTAAACATCCCCATCTGAACTTGTAGGCTAAGTGGTCTTTAGAGCTAAGAGGGAGAAACCGGCAATCACAGGGCATAATCTCTCTCATCTGAAAGAAAATGGCTAAGATAGGGCAGTTCTTTCCATTGACTATAACAGGAGGAGCATAATTTGGTCAAAGGAGATATCTTCAGTATGGGTCTTTACAGTTAGGTGAGATGTCTCATATCTCCATCTAATGAAGAAAGACAGCAGAGTAGCATTGATCTTAGTTGCAAAAATCATCCACATTTACATTCCTTTTCCATCTGAATGAGTACCCTAGCATTTCAAATTTATGTGTTTCTTTAATGGTATTGCACAGGTTAAAGCTTTCCACAAAAAATTTGCAGTCAGGAGAACAGTAGCAACTGGCATGAACACCAAGCAACCAAAATCTGCTCTGACATCTCACAACCCATATAAAATCCTAACAAAAAGCTGTTATTGCTATATGAGTGTAGTGTTCTATGTAAAGACAGAAAAATAAATGCTAACAAGAACAAAAAGAAAAAACAAACAAAACAAAGAAAAAGCACAGAAAAATTTACTAACTTGCCTCCAGAAACTTACATTGCAAATTTGCAGTGCTCTGTTTTTTAACTATTCCTTCATGTGATATGCTATCTTGAACATCAATCTAATTGCTTGATTTTCTTCTTTTATAATTTCTGTCCTCAGTCCTGCAAGGGCACAACTTGCCACATTAGAATAATACTTTTTTGCTTAGTTTCATGATAATATTTAACTGTTGTTAAAAAGGTACATTTTGTATGGAAAAGAAGTGGGTGGTAGACTGCAGAAAGCAATGAAATAGCAGGATTGCACTGAAGCATTGTTCATAATGAGTATTCTGGTCTCTCTTTGTTTGTATTGGTAGGACCTAGGAAAGACAATCTGTCATTGAAAACAGGCACATTTTTACAACACTGCTCTTAATTGAAATGCCTTTCTTATTATGGTAATGCCTGAGGAGAAACCAAGATTTAGTCTCTATTATTTGTACATCACTCAGCTGAAAACAGTGCTCAGAGTGTGCAGTCCAAGTAGACAATACAAAGCAGAGGAAAAGCATGAGGTATGTAAGCAGAGTTAGCAGCAATAGCAACATCAGATGAAGTGGTTTTTTGGTTGTTTTTTTTTTCTGGTAATGATAAACAAAATGAAAATTTGTTCAAGAACTGAAGAGACCAAGGAAATATGGCAGGTCAAGAAGGCAAAAGTAAGGACTGCAAGGATAATAGTGGGGGAAGTTTGGATCATGACATCGTTCAGCACAGGGCACAGCAGGACAAGGTCACAGCAAACCTTCATCTTCCTTCTTCAGTTGCTCGTACTGCACATTGCTGGTATCCAGAGTACTCTGCCTTCACATTTCCATCAGAGGCTGTACGGGCAGGGGGACCCTAATGCCTCTGATGGCGAAGGGAGAGATGGACCTGAGCTGGGTAACCCTTCCATAGCTAATGGAGTCGTTGCTGCTTTAATTGTTCCTGAGCAACTCCAGCAGGTTAAACATACCTATTTAACCAGGTGCCTGTTGGCAGGTTCGAGTACTTTAGCAAGCATAAATTAGCATAGCCTTACTGACATTAACAAGATGGGACTGATTTGCAGTCACTAAGGAGCCTCAGCTTTGTATCCAAGTAGCCGGTAACACTCCTGAACCTTTCCACAGGAAAAGAAGGCTTCTCTGCAGGAACTCATTCCGACAGCATTTGTCAGGATAGAATTGTTTTGAATGTTAAGTCTAATTTGTTGTTCAGAGCTGCACAGAGGAGTGATTAAGCAAGGAGATGTACAGCATTTTTTTTATCCTAGTTGTTTTGTTGGCTCACTTTGTACAAAATATGTAGGTGATGGGGTTATAATATCTTCATTGTTACATGGGCTTGAATTAAAGATATTTGAAATTTTATCTGAACATATGGCTCTTTTTCATATTTTTTGTGAACAGTCCAAAAACAATAGCAACTTCTGTCCGTCCGCTCACCCTCTCACCCTACATTTAGCACAAAGGAGAGCTGCAGCATGTGTCTGCCTGTGTGCTCATTCCAACAGATGAAGTGCAATAACAGGCCAGTTGCACAGCGAATTTACTGTTGCCAGGATAAATGCAATGTTTTCAGACCTGTTGGATGGTGAGGCTCAAGGAGCAAGTAGCCATCTATCAGTACAATACAGGGCAGTCGTACAAGCACCCCTGCGCTAACCTGAAGCAGCTGTCCGATGTGGACTAGGCAACAATGTCTCTGGAAGGAGAAAAACACTATCAGAAAAGGATTCCCTTCTTGCATTCTGCACAGGTATGAAGGTGTCTTAATTCTGCATTATCATAAAAACAAAGGAAGAATAAGGCTTCCTGGATTTATGGCTAAGACTATTAGCTTATTGTTTCCACTAACACTAGTGGGCAACCTGTGCCAGTAAACAGTGGTCTTTGTTCTTTCATAGCAGCAAAACCAAATGTTCAAAGAAGCCCCATACAGATATTACATTTCATAAATAATTATGGCAACTTATTAAAGAAAGACCATTACTGTTGGTGCTGTTAACCAAATAAAAAGCAACGTGTGGAGACATTAAAGATTAAAATCTCAAACACTCAAAGAGTTAGAAGGCAGAATGGTGATCCCTGAAAGTCGATAGCAAAGAAAGAGGCTAGTTAAGCATGGAGCAGGTGCTTTCCTACTTATCCTCAGGAGTCTGTGTGGGTGTGTACGCCACTTAGTAGTTTGCAAGTCCCGGAGATAAGCTAAAGCAAGGTCATTTTAGGATCTATTGCTATTACTGTGTCATTGTTATTTATTCGACAGACACAATAGTTTCCTATCTCTTTGTAAGTTAGTAGTTAGCATCTGAAAAACTCTTGAACACTGAGGCTGTCTGTATGACTCTGAAGAGACAAGAATGGGATGGTCCTAGACAGACTCTGATTCCTCTTTATTCATTCCTGGGAGCCAATGGGTTCTTGCGTTTATGGATAGGAGAGGTTAGCATTAAAGTTATGGTAGCCATGGTGTGTGTCAGAGCCCACCTTGTGCCTCTGTACTGCCAGTTATGAGTCTAGCCCATAATCATTTGGGTTTTTTATCTCAGCAGACATGAGCTCCTCTCACTTCGGAGTACATTCAAGTTATCTAAGGGTGCTCAGTGCTACAGATGCACATGTGCTTGTCGGTCTCACGCTGCTCCAGTTTTATCTCTGGTACTTGGAGACACATTTCATATCTGAGCACAAAATGGATCAGAGCGGCCCTGCAACTGAGGCACAAAATTCTGTGGTTCACACATACCTCAGGCACATCGCTACTTGGAGGTCTTGGCAGGCAGCCGGCTCCTTCCACGGCAGTCCCACGGCACGCAGCTGCCTTCTCTCTGACATCTGCCATTCAGAACTTGTCTCATCTCACTTGTGTGAGCTTGGCTAGTCATGGCAGAGTCTTAGCCAAGAGCGCTGCTTGAGAAAAGGTATTCATGTTAATAGGATTTTCATGCGGGAAGAAGTGGAATTATTTTACCAGACCTTCATCATTAAACAAGTTCTATGCAAACATGACATTTCACGGCCTGTAACAAAGTAGATGCATAAGCATTTTGTTTTGTGGCCAGTAGCCTAAAGCAGTGTTGGAAAGCTCAATCAGTTCACTGGACGGTTTTGCAAAATACTCCTTTATTGATTTAGTCACAAAAAGAAAGGGAGAGTTTCTTTTCAACTTCCATCCCTTTAACCCTTGCCGCTTTTTCTGTAATGATGAACATTTTCTACATATATAAAATATATAATTTCTTGCTTCCTACATATAGAATAAATTATTCTTGTGTTTGTACTTCCTAAAGGACATTTTTACATATTTTAAAACACTTCTGTAGCTGAGACTCCTGAACCACACAGAATTTATTGCCAGAGACTTGTAAATGGTCAGTCAGTACTTACTCAACTGCATCCAGAATGCAATTTGTGATTTGTGATTTTTTGCTTTAGTCAATGCATTATTTGAAATTTTCACAGCCTACATAAGTCAAAACAAAACTGTGTGCCCATACAGTTTGAAATTAAAGGGGGAACTGTATTTAAGACTGCCATTATTTTATCTGATTGGGATAAACTATGGAAACTTCTTATCTCTATATATCAACGTTCTCCAGTAGACTGTTAATATTATACCGCCACAACAAACTGGCAAGTAGCAGTAAAGGAGAGATTGGCAATTTCTATCAGCCCATAATATTTTGCTTCATTAGAGGATCCTTGACTACATAGTCCTGAGTGATATATTTTGAAGAATCATTTTGTCCATCTGCTCATCACCTTTTTTTAATGAGTTCATTGAGGGGAAAATAGCTTTCAGTGACCTGAAACATTATAAGGAGAATTCTCAGCTATCACTTTGCTAATGGCAAAGGGAAAGTACTTATGTCCCAGGAAATCCCAGGCTATCCCAGGCAGGAGAAGCATGATTAATGTTCAGACAATTCCATTACATTATCAACAATGATGTCTCTGTATTTAGAAGGCCTTTTCTATATGAAGAGATCTAACCCAACGAAGTGTCAATCCATGGTCTTCCCTATCCTCCATATCCGTTTTGTCTGGAAGAGAGTTAGGGTTACTTGCACTCCGTGTGAGAATCCCAAAAGTAGTTTCCGACTACCTCTCTCACTACAGAAAAGTTATAGCACCACAGGGTTAGACCTTGATTATTTGCTACTCCAAGAGCTTGATGCTTGTGCAGAAAGTCCAGTATAGGATACAGGTTAAAATTTCAGTAAGACAGCTAGTAAATATCTAAAAGCTACTTTAATGCCAGCTTTCAGTGTCACGGGTTGTCATTTAGTTATAGTAAGGACTAGGAAATACCTTGTTGCCAAAACTGAGTTTGATTTGTGCATTCATTTTATAGCAGTGCCCACCTTTTGGAATAAGCTGCACAGCATTGCAAACTGGCAAAGCCAGCAAAGACTTCTCTGCTAATGAAGGAAGGAGAACATGGTTTAGAAAGGAACTTAGTCTGGATAAAGTTTAGGAAAGTTTGTAACCTTCCATATCTACCATCCTCCTTAAAGCTTAGCTTATCTTTTCACTTGATTACAAATGGATCCGTTATCTACTGATTTTAGCTCCCAGACTGATTGTCAGGGATTGCAGTTTTGGTTTTTAGATATTGAGGCAAAAGGTATATTAATAATTTTGGTTTTCAAAGTGTGTGCTTTATCAGAAATACAGTTTGATTGACTCATTTCAACACTGTCACCACACGAATTCATAAAAATAAGATTCCCAATATTTCATATCATGTTCCTAGATTTCTTCAGTAGGCTCTTACTGGCCCAAAATCCAAGTCTGATTTGCATAAATTATGGTAAAATGAAGATAGCTTTAATTCCAATAAAATGATAAAAGTTTCTAAATCCAGCATCCATCTGACATCCATTCATGACTATGTTTCATGTATGCACCAGATACTAAAGCATTGATGCACCACTGATCTCACCTTGGAAGGAAAAGTGGACAAGTCAGTTTGTAGACCTTCACAGGTAGCTTTTGGACCATTCCTCATGAAAGCACACCAATTAACACCATCTAATCTTCAAATGGTACAAGAAAATTCTTCCAAATGCTCAGTGTTTGTTGAAAGGCTATTTCCTTTTAGCTGTACTTAAACTTTATTTATGGAATAAGACCTCAAAAGGTAACCATTCCCTAGTCATGCTATGTCAGCACAGATGTTGAAATCCCAGCTTATGATTTAAGAGCTGCAACATTAAAGATATTACATTCCATATTTAGAGAAAAGGGCAATCACACAGACCTCTTTTGTAAAATGATTTGAGGACAACTTTGTATAAGTATCAGGTATTATATCTTTAGTAATAGATAACCTATATAACAGGTAACCATATGAAACCAAATAAATTATTCCTTTCACTAAACCACCTCATTGAAAAAGTTGACAAACCACATGCTGGTGACACACCGATGTTTTAGTTATTGTCCAGTAGCGCTCACCCTAAGTCAAGGACTTTTCAGTTTCCCATGCTTTGGCAATGAGCAGGTGCATAAGATGCTGGGAGAGAACAGGGTCAGGACAGCTGGCCTAAACTAGCCAGAGAACATCATACTCAGAATATAAACCATGGGGAGCTGGCAGGAGGGGCCAGTCACCGCTCAGAGACTGGATGGGTATCAGTCTGCAGGCAGACACAAATTGTACTCTTTGTTTCTCTTGGGTATTATTCCTCTCTTTTTGTTATCTCCCTTTTAATTACTATTACTACTAGTATTTCTAGCATTATGTTTGTTGTTATTATCATTATTTTCTGTATTAGTATTATTTATATATATATATATATACTGTTTTATTTAAATTTTCAAGCTGTTCTTAACTCACAGATTTTACCTTTTGCCAATTCTCCTCCCCATCCCACTGTGAGGTAAGGGAGTGAGGAAACAGCTGTGCAGTACTCAGTTTCCAGCTGGAGTTAAGCCATGACACTACATTTATGATTATAAGAAATACATATTTTACTGCAAAAATAATTTATTTTGTGATATCAGCCATCTCAAAAAGCACAAGGCCATTTAAGTCATCTAATCATCTTGTCATAGTTTTGAAACTGAAGCATTAGTAGCTTGATCAAGAGTTTGAATGCAGCTGAGACCTTCAGCTTTGATTTAATCTGGCTCCCTGCTGACATTGAATGGAAACACATAAATCTTATTAGGCTTACAGTGATTTCCTTCAATCATGAATTTAATAAAGCACGTTGATTTCTTTTAGTGTGCCAAAAACTATAAAGTTCCAAAAGCTAAGTACCTTTCTATTAAGTAAACAGAAAGTCAGTATGAAGGAGTGTATCTAAAAGTACAGTATACAACACCAAGACCAGAACTTGAGGCATTATTTGCAAAACAATGAACCTACTATGAAGTTCACTTCTTGAAGGGAAATACTTTTGTATTGGCAATAAAATCCTGTTACCATACCTGGAAATATATTAATTTTTTATTAACCATGCAAAGTTAGGTTAATATTAAAATATAATCTAACCTACACGATGGTGTGTACCATTACAACAGGCACACAAATATTTCAAACTCATCTGTGATAGAGGAAATAGCAGGAGAAGTAGTGTGTTCAGTGATCCCAATTCAGTCTGGTATAATGTGGGACAGGGTTTCCCTTAGCTCTTGGCCCCTGCTATCAATGCCTGTGTAACTTAGAAGGTCATGTAAAGACACAAGATGATGGCTTGACTGGAGCTGAAATTTCTTATGGAAAACAAAAGTCAACCTTCTTACAAACACAGGAGAGAGGAGATAGAGAGATTATGTTTAATATCTTCTCCCCTTTAACCTCAGCAGAACATTGCCATGGGTGTATCTGTGACTACTATACCAGGCAACAAAACAGACTGATGCCTCTCTGCTCTTGGTCTGTTACTATAAATGACTCTGTATTTGAACTTTTAACTGGAACAGTTAAAGTTAACCTAAAAATCCTTACAATTAATTATTAGAGGACTCATTTAATCCTCAGGTGCACTTTGTAAGCCCCACTGAAATCAGATGAAGCAGTATGTGTGTGTCCCAGAGGAAAGCTGTATCCTTAGCTAAATACTGCTTTTATTTTCCAGAAGAGCAGACCTACTGACAACCAGAAGGAACAAATTCTTCACAGTTCATGACCTCAGAAAAAATGTCTGATAGATTTACCATTAAAACTTCTGACCTATTTGAATGGATGCTTTAGCAGAAGTTTTATCGAATCTGACATAAATGCCCTGAGCAGTTTTCTTCATCATGAGTTGCTGGAGCCATTGCAGATCTAAGTGGGTGAATACTGTGATGTCTAGTCAGATTAGAAGATTGCTTCTATATTCTGGCTGCATCAAAAGGAGCATGGCCAGCAGGTCGAGGAAGGTGATTATGCCCCTCTATTCTGCTCTTCTGAGACCACACCTGGACAGTTGCATCCAGCTCTGCAGTGCTAAGCACAGGAAAGACGTGGACCTGTTGGATTCACAAAAACAATCAGAGGGGTGGAGCACCTCTCCTATGAGTAAAGTCTGATAGAGTTTGAGTTGTTCAGCCTGGAGAAGAGGAGATTCCAGGGAGACCTCATTGCAGCCTGTCAATACTTAAAGGGAGCACATAAGGATAGGTGCAAACATTTTAGTAGGGCCTGTAGCAATAGGACAAAGGATAATAATCTACCTCTACCAGAGAGGTAGATCTATCCTAAACTTCTTTCCTATCAAATATCTTAGAAGATATATTTATTAGCAAACATATAAAAACAGTCCTGCATAAAATGTGAAAACACATATTTGTGAGTGCTGAAATCTTGAATTCAATATAGATTGCATTAGACACATTTAAAATGTCCACATACATTACACTAGAGCATGATTTTTAAAACCTTGCACACAGTTAAGTGTATATAAAAGTATGATTCCAATGTTAAAATGGAGGTACTATGCTATCAATGATGAGTTAATGTCATCAGTTACTGTTATTTTTAATGGCATTTTCAGTGAAGTGAAGGGGCACATATTGCAGAAAATATCTATGAGTATCTAAAAAAACCAATAGAACTCTTTAAAAGCCAAAATATTTTTGAAATTTTTATTCTGGAAAGGTCAGAAATTTTCTTTGCTTCCTATGCTTTCAAAAAGAATTTCATGGTAGCTTAAAATGAGGAAGAAAGGGTTAAAAGTCTTAAATAGCCCACAACCAAATGATATTTTCTTTTATATTAAGATTTTTTTTTTTACTGATATGAAAATAAAGCAGCATGGGATTCCTTTCATTTTGCAGAAATCTCTCTTATAATGCAAAATTTATATTGACTTGAACTGGCTTAATTTTTTCAATGTTGAGGACTCAATGACTGTATTTATTCATAACAGTAAGTCATATCATAACATTAGCATTACAAGACAACTGTAACTGAGTAGTAAATTTAGTATCTTTGAGAGTCTAAAGATTAAGGAAATACATATTCTTCATTCTCTTTTCTACTTAGTGTTATCCTTGGACTACAGAGATTTGCTTTTTGTTTTATTTGCTGTTTTATAACATAAGTGAGAAATAAGTACCTCAGACACTTCTTCAGAACCTTATCCATTTTAAAATATGTATGTATTAGTTTTCATTATGTGCTAAGCCCGCTGCCATCATCCAGAAATAGTTGAATGCTATTCCAAAATGCTCAAAATCTAACAGCCAAGAAGACAGAGAGAAGGACGGGAAAAAGAAATGCTGATTTTAAAGGAAAAATAGTGGACATATTAAGAGCAAAAATATAAGTTGCATTATATAAAGACTTCCTCAATTTACGTATGAATGTCAGAACATCGAGTGTCAGTGAAAAGGTATCACTGAACATGTAGATAGCACAGACCTCAAGATGCTACACAGGCAAAACTGCCCTCAAGTTGGAGCAAAGGAAAATAAGAATAATCTCTCTATTTTGTTGTGGGGATTTGCAAGTTGTACTGTTAGAGAGCTACAGCCAGATTCAGACCCACAGCTCCTCTGGCAGAATGTGACAGACTGAGGGAAAGAAGTGGCAAGTGAGTTAAACGTGAGCTGCGTTTGTGAGCATGAGCAGATCAGTGCCTCAGTGACTCACACGTACTCCATATGCACACACACACACACAGAGCATAGAAACCCTAGGCCAGATCCAACTGCAGCAGCCATGTGCATGCCATCAGTCGCCACACCATTTTATTCCCAAGGCATTTCACAAACTGTGCCCATCAGATCTGTGTGGGTAGTACATGTGGAGGAGGTTCTTTTTCTTCCTAGTTATTGGTATGGCAACTGTTAGTTATATCTTGGTTGCATTCAGAAAATGATAGAAATTCTTTGGCTGGATTGCAAACAGGCAAAAAATGTGACAAATGTTAAAAAGTGTTTTTATCAGATCATTTTTGATTGGATAATAGCCTACTGCATTATGGCAATGAAATGGTTTTCTCCCCCAAATGAGTTTAACTGCTTGCTGAATAGTGTCACCCCTGTGATAGAAAAAGACATATCAACGATGTACAGTCTTAGAACTCCTATTGATAGATTAGGTTTACTCCATACAGTTTCTTTCTAAGATTTACCGAAAAACAAAATTAGATAACATTTCCACTTTGAACTTTGACACCTCTTGGAACCCATGGAAGAGAACATCCAAGCAGAGCAAAATCTGACTTTCAGCTTCCTCCCCTCCTCATGTAATGCTAAAGAATCGAAGAAGACGTTCCAATGTTATAAGAAACTGAGCATTTTTTTAGGCCAGAAGCAGCATAAAAATCCTCACAGAATCATAGCAGATATACAGTTTAGGAATAAGGTCTCATAAAGAACTCTGTTCTACATCTTGCTTTCTGCAGATTCAATTTTCTGAAACATCTTTGCTCAAGAAGACTCTTGACCATCCTAGTCTGAGACAACAATTTGAAACACATGACTGTCATCAACCCTGATGGAACTGAAACAAAACATCCATGAACTCTGTGGAGGGTTGGGTCTGGGTATAAATACTATCACTGAGAGACAGCTATGCTAGTTATTGCCCAGATATGCACTGATAGCCACAGTGCTGTGAACCACAAAGCTTATGCAAGGCTACCTTCCCTTGAACATCAGGGCATTTATCTACTTCCATTTATAACACTTTGGGAAAACTGACTCTTTTCCAGTGATAACATCCTGAATCTTGGGATATATCCAAGATGCATGGGCATGTATGTGTGTATAAGACATTTAATCTTAGTCCCACAAGCTGTTCCAAAAATCCTTTCTTAAGAGCATGTTCTATCTGCAAGGAATCATCTTGCTGTCTGATTCATTCTATGAAACACAGATTGGCTAATCAAACTTTATAGATTTTTATTATATTATTAAGGAAGCAGTCCCTTGTTATTTATGCCTAAAAACACCTTTTTAGATGATGCAGTAAAGTCTACCCTTAGGATGAATCAGGAAATAATGAAGAAAATACCACATATCTTCTGCAGTGAAAATTCTTGTTCTGAAACAAGCTGTTTATAGCATTATACATCTTTTTAACTATATGACCTTCAGAAACAAACACAGATTTATTTTGTTCTCCAATAACATCCAGCACTTCACACCACTGAGTGAATTCCAGGCTTACTGATACTGCTTCTAGCACCCCTTCTGCACTGGAAAATATATTTGTTAGATGTCATTTCCTAGGCAAAATGGTGCTGATCTGCTACCACCACAGTCAAGATCATAAACTATGACATAATTGGTTGGATTCACAAGTTTTGCTGATTCATCTTCCCAAAATATGTAAGATGGATGTATTCTTTTTGGAAAAACACTTTTCAGCATATCTAGATATTCAAAACATCAGAGACTAAAACTCAAGTGAAAAATAATCCCATATTTCTGGGAGCCAGATAATGAAGTCTAGATAGCAATGAACATGACAAGTGAAATCCATGTTTAGAGAATCCCTTATTTCCTAGAAAACTCTTGATCATCTCTAGCTATAATAGTAATCCAGCTAGCCACCTGCAATGTTCTTCAGGTACAGTTTACAATTTTTTGTTGAGTAGACCATTGCTTATGATAGATCACAGAGGGTGGTTGTAAAGGGCTTGTGATGAACAAAAGTTAAGCAAAGTGGAAATCAAGTGAGAGGTCATTCCTTAGATATGATTTTTTAGATTGTTAGACCCTTGACTACACATGCTAACAAATACAATTTCATAAAGCAAGAAAAAGAAATCAGACTAATGGGCACTGATCATGCAGTATGGCTTTAGTTTGGCAACAAAAAGGGTTGGTGAGGTCTTTACATCCTTCTCATATGGAAAGATTGTCCCCAGTTCTCACAGACATTAGTGACAGACCTGAGGAAGATTTCTGAAGTGATTCAAAACCAGATATTTTTCTGAAGAACTTGTCTGTGTAACCCAGACAAATGAAAGTCTAAAACAGCTTCCCACGTGTAGTGTTGCTTGTAAGGGTAATTTGAGAAGCACAAACTCTGAGGTGCATCACATCTGATAATGACATTTTTTTCTCCTGAGCTATTTCAAAACAGCTTGGGAGATCAGTCAGGTAACTGTAACTGACATTCATATGTTTATAAAGTATTCCTCCCTTATTCCTATTGAAAATCTGAGACTGATTGGTGTCTTGCAGAACTTGTTGGGAAACAAAATTTTGTTCCATGGGAAATTAATTTCTACTTCAAAACAGGATGAAAAATTGGAGTGCCAAAAAAAAAAAAAAATACTAGGATGAAAAACTATAAGTTTCAAAATGAAAGTGTCAAAGTGAAAATTACCACACCTCTGAATAGAAAAAAACTTCCTGAGAAACCTGACCCGTTGTTTTGTTTGTTTTTAATTCAAGCAATTATTTGGAACAGAAAAGTATCTTTGTTTCAAACTGTCACTTTGAAACATGGAGGGCTTTCTTTTGATTACTCAAATTGTAATATAAAAAAATATGCATTGAAATTGACGTTTTCTCACAGAAAGTTCTTATTTCAGCAAAGCCACGTTTTCCAAGAGGAAAATTTTTCAACCTGCTTTACTTGCTTGCCAGGAAATATGAAGCTGTCTAAAACCAGAATCTTACTAAAATTTTTCCAACATGAAAGCTGCTGCAATTTTTCAGTTGAAACTTTTAAAATGTTCTGTTGATGAAGAGAATTTGGCCATGAAACAGAACAGAGTTTATTATAGCATCAACGCACAGAAGTCAGCTAGCACACTTCACAGCTATCACATGTTCAATTACAGTGGCAAATTCTAAGCATGGGTCAAAGGCAAATAAACGCAAGCATTTAAATTTCTCTCTTTAAACATTCCAGATGTAGGAGTTTTCCATTTACTTCACCTCAGTCAGCCGAGTTCAGTGTGGTGGGATAATTAATTCCCTCAAGTGTTCTGCAAATATTTCAGTCCAGATATAGCTTTACATTTTTGTGAAAGTGAATATGCTTTCTAACAAAGGTATAAGAATAAAGTGATCTAAATCCAATTGACAGATTAGAATCAATATAAAATCTTACCAAAAAAGTCTGTAAAAAAGCAGAACATAAATAACATGCTTTAGAAATGTTTGCTGTTACTGCAAAATGCAATGCTGCATAAGCAATATTGTTATACAGTCTTATTTGCAATAATTTTCTGGGCACTAATTGTAATCAAGCAGAACCTGGTGCTTTCATACACTTCAGTGCTTTGATATCCACACTGAAAAGTTTTACAGATGTCAGTTTTCCATAAAGTCATGAAGATCTACTCTCAAAAAAAATGGGTCTATTTAAGGATCTGAAAGTAGATACCTCAAAATTATAAACAACATCATTCTTCCAATTTTAAAGTTTTGGTTGTTCTTAGTACTTTAGCTCCATGTAAATGACTGACCTATACTGTCACAGAGAACTTAATTTCAATAACTAGGCTAGTATTGGATAATTTAAACTCTGAATTTAACATTCCAGTAGTTACTTAGATACATCGAAATCTATTAGCCTCCTGTTTATCAAGGTTTATAATTCCACCACTACTCAGAAACATGTGAATATCTTAATATGCACATACACACATTTACAAACAATTCTACCAGTGTGAATTCCAATCCAGCACTTAAGACACCAGTATAGGAAAGAAATATATATTTCAAAATAAAGCTTTGACATCTCTGGATAGAAGCGCAAGTGTCTTCTGCATTAAAAATCTTCCTTTATGCCATGCTAACATACAAGGTTAAGGAAGGGCTTCTCACAGTCCTTTAACATACTTCTTGTGGTCAGAGCACAATTACATAGGCAATTCAATCATATATTCCTGGGAACAGTATGTGTGATGAAGTGAGATCCTGCCTTGGAAAAGATCTTAAAACAAGAATCCTAGAATATGAGGAATCCTTTTTGTCTCCAGGGTACTGAGATTTCTCACTCTGAAACAGTTCTTCCCACACAGTTACCTTAATTGTCTCTCTCATGAAGTCATTAGGCTCACCTTTACAACATGGATAGAGGAAGAGGTGATCTTTGTTTGTCAGCAATAATAAGCACAGACCCTTAATTTCAATTATGAGGGGAAAACCTCAGAAACAGAAGGAATGAAGCAACATTAGCCTTGGTAATATCAAGGTCAGTCGGTACCAAAAGCATTCACTTTCTGCTTCCATAAAATTAAAAACCTCATGAGGAAAAGACTGGAAAAGCAGTAGCAATGGAGTATGGTGTACTAGGGGGAAGTTGACTACTTTCTCAACTGGTCTAGAGTTACTTAGAGAAGTAGAATATATTCAATGGCACTGTAGTTGGGGCAAGTTCTACATACAGGTCAAGGAGTAAGTTGTCCACAGTAGTAGAGCCAGGGACAACAAATGGGTATTAAAGTCATAGAAAGCCAGGTCTGCAGGTGTTGCTAAGAAAGAAGCATCAGAGTGTGCTGGTCAGCCATGGCTGCAATCATGAAAGGATGGGAGAACCTAGGATAGGGGACAGAAACGCGAGTGTCAGCTTTTCCAGGCAGAAGCAGACACTGGCAAAACTGACACTTTATAATACTCTGTGCATTAAAAAAAGGTGCACTGAACTGCAAAGATCTCCTCTGACATCTTGCCTTTAGATGGAAGAATTGTCCAAGTTTGAATGCTTCCAGGGGATACAATTCAGATATTTCCACATTCCTGAAGAACTCTGAGCTGTGATCATGGTTTACACAAGAACAGGCTCTTAAATCTCCCTTTTGATCTTCCTCAGTCTGGGATCACCTTGGGAATAATGTTTCTCTGGCTGCCCAAGACTACAGGAGATTCAAGAGGACCACTCCACCAGCCCAGAATAGGATGAATACATAAGGCCAAGGCTCAGATTTCCTCGTAATCCAAATCTCCAATTAAGACTGTTCTCTTAGGCAGAATCATGGATATGAGTGCTGTAAAAGCTGTCGTTTCCTGATTTAGCATTTTGTGGCAGTAAGGAGAAGGGAGTAGGAGTCTGTAACAACAGGGATTAGATTGTACTAAGAGCAGATTCCTCATTGTCTTGCACTGCTCGAAAACCTTGGGGTGATTGGACATGAGGCCAGGGACCTGACCTTTAGGCAAGGTGGAATATCATATAATTACTGCTCTTGTAAGTCCACTGCTTCTCTTCTCTCAGCTTTTTCACAGGCTTGGATGACTAGGGATGTACTTTGAGATCTAACATATTTTAAAAATATTGTATTGTACCTTACACAGAAGCTGGTTTACTCACTTTGACTAACTCACAGTCATATTATCAATTTGCAAGACCTAAGCTGTCTTCTAGTTGAACAGCTTTTTAGGGATGACACTTTTTCAGTTGGAGTATAAACTAGTTTGCAGTTATTAACTAGTGATTATATATATATATATTACATGTATGTATGTTGCAGTAATGGTACAAAATAAATTGTTCAGACTTTGCTAGCTCTGACCATACAACAATATACACAACTTTGAGTACATCAAGACAGAGCCTACCCACAATGGATGAGAATTAAAAATGTCTGCTCAAACTAAACAAGCATGCAAATAACTCCAAAACATTCCAAAAAAACATTTGAAAATTAGAAAGTAAGAAAAGTAAAATTGAATTAAAGTGCTATCTCTTCCTAAAAAAAATTTCTTTGAAATGTGTTTTATTTTTTAAATTACATATTTAATACCCAAAGATAATATAGAGAAATAAAAAAGAAATAACAACATATGAAATTATTATTACAAGTTATACAGCATTAGAACTCAGTGCATTGTCACCTCAGTGAGTTGAGATATTTTCTCTAAGAACAGTAACAGAGGACTAAATAAAGTACTTGTGGTTCAGGTCTTATAATTAGTTTATCTTGGCTATTAATTAAGGACACATACACCTCATAGGTCCCTAACTTATCTGAGGAGCCTACATTCCTAAGAACTGGCTCCTTGTTAGATTACTAAACAGCCTTAGGGAACCATTGCCTTAGTTTATGAGTCCAGGTTGGAGCACAAGAAGCAAACAGGCAGTGAAAATTTTTGAACTCAGTCAGACCTAATGAGTGCTGTCATGCAAGTTTTTATTGCAAGCCCTCGGTGAAGTCAACACCATTAAGGGCAGAAGGTGGTGTAAGGCAGCAGGCAGGGCTGGAAGGAGCCTATCCCTTCTGTTAGAATCCATCCTTTGTCTCCTATAGTTATGGGCTGCTTGTAGCCTCAACATGATTTAGAAACTGTGTTTGGAGCCTTTTACTCTAATTCACAATTGAGTGACTTTCACAGGCATTAAAATACAAACAAACANAAAAAAAAAAAAAAAAAAAAAAACAAAAAAAAAAAAAAAAAAAAGAAAGAAAGAAAGAAAGACAAAAAAGAAAAAAAAGCCAACCAAAAGAAACATACCAGGAGTCTGAAGTGATTTCAGGATTAAAGGCCACTTTGTTGAGCCACAGTAACATCCTGCTCATGTGATCTGAACAGAGTGGTATCTGGTCCTTTCTGTGTTCTCCAGATGAAGCACATGTCTAGAGTACCTAGATCACTGTATTAATCAGGTGTGTTAGTGACAGCATTACCAACATCAAGCATGTAAAATTTACTAATTGTTTCTCTCAAAAAAAA
>WEKY01047646.1:27931-49341 GCA_013390045.1 Picathartes gymnocephalus
AAACCGAAAACCAACATGTTCATTAATTCAGGACTGAACGTCTTTTACTTCAAATGCAGATAAGGTGTCTGCTGAAAACTGCTTTGCTAGCTCTTTTATCATCCTCCCAATAACTATTCTTTTCGCTTGTTCTCAGTTTCCAATACTTCTCTTGACTTCTGGACACATGAAATGGATACATTATTCCAGCAGAAGTTGCTTGCACCAGCACAGAGGTGATAGAGCCTCCACGGCAATAGGGTCTGTTTCTACTGTTACGAGCCACACCAGAGGTTTTAGCTGCACTGTCACACTGGGGGCTCATCTTCAATGCCTGTAATTCCATGTAAACATCCCTCTTCTCCATCTCTCCCCTCCCTCTACCCAGGATATCAAAGTAACCTCCAGGACCATTCCAATAATTTTTTTACTTTTCTTGGTCTTTAAACATAGTAGGTTCTGTTACATATTGTCTATAATTTGAATTTCAAGTGGAGATCTTCAATAACAAGATCAAGACAACAATATCACTCCTGTCATGAAAAAGTTCATATACACAAAAAAGCACCTCTAAATAGCAAGTTTTATTTTGCCTAAACACCTGTTGCATGAGTGGTTAATCTAATCAACCAGTTTACATGTGAAGTTGTAAATTTGAACTTACTTTGCACTGAAAGCAAAGTACATGGTGAAATTATTTAGCATAGCTCTCCATAATGACTTTGTAAATGTCGAAGACAGAAGCCATAAAGTTACAAATGTAATTATTATCACAATTCTCTTCAGTTTGGGTAGCAGCCATTCTTCAAATAGAAAAAGAAAAAAAGACCACGTCAGGTATTTTGGAAGTTGAATGACATAACATATATTAGCAGAGCACCTCTGTTGCACTGTAAAAACTTGTGTTTAAGCCAGCATTAACCTACTACCTATTTTAGTTGACAGTAGTCACCTCAATAGAGTAGCATGGGACTCAACATGGGACGCTTGATAAGGTAATTAGATTATTCTGACCTCTGTGCTTCTGTGATAGGTTTTAAAAGAATAGGAGGAAGTACCTGGTGAGGCAAATAGAAGAAAACATTCTGTGGCAATGAACAGGACAATAGGACAGAAGGTGTTTTGGATCAGCTGTAATGAGAAGTAGTAGAAGAAACAATGACAAACTATGGTTTTCTTCATCTCAGGAGGCCCTTTGGGAGGAGGAGGAGGAGGTTCTACAGATTCCAGGCAGAATAGAAATGGTCAACATGCTATCAATGCTATCTACTACTTTTCTGGTGAAAGTGAAATGACCAGGAATAGTTATCAGGTGATCATGCACTGACATGAGGATAGCTGAAAGAATAAACTAATTCCATTAGAAACTAATTCCAGAAGAAACTAGAATGGGTAAATTGCAAGACACTGAGTATTACTGGAGATCCATTGAAGAGACAGGTGGTTCACATGGAAGAGGACTCAGTTAACAAAAAAGGAACAATTGCATTTCTGTTTTGTTGCATTTTTTACATATGGTTTTCAGTGGGCTTTAAAATTAACAGAGATTGGCATGTATGAACCCAAAGATCTCTGTGTAGAGCCACCTCTAAGGAGTGTCAGTCCATGAATTTAAAGGCTTGGCTTAGTTGAAATATGGATGTCATATGTCTCTAGTAACCAGACATGTAGCTAAACATGAAAACTCTCCATAGGCAGAACAGTCTTTTCTACGTGCTTGTACCTACAGTGAATGAGACACCAGTCCTGTTTGGAGTGCATATACTATTCTAATAACTAACCATAAATAAATGTGATTCTCACCTAGAGTTGAATAAATTGAAAGCAAACTTTTGATGATATGGCTATCACAGATGAGGGTATATAAATGATTGGTGGAACAAGTTAGCCCTTCTCTAAAATAGAATATGATTTGATCCTATTGCTGAATCAGTCTATGCATTCTTAAAAAAAAAAAAAAGGAACTAAAGCCTTTTCTATTAAAACAACAGATTTAGTTTAAGATTATTGTTCTCAATAGGGCATTTTGAGGACAAGTGTGTATATTATAGAATGAGGGAATTGAAAACCTGTGAGGACCATGTCTGGTCCCAAGAGATCAGAGCTAACTCCGTGTGCCACAGACACATTAAACAACCTCGAGCACTTAATTCTTACCTGTTTAGTGATGCAAGATGCACACAGATATAGATGTTTGTTCAGAGAGGAATTTCCTCTGAGAAACATCTTACCTTTGTAATCACAGACAGAGCACAAACAATGGCAGAATAGTCTCCCATTTTTCCTTTCCTTAAGTAGGGCTTACTTTAGAGTTCAGTGTAGGAAACATGTTCATCCATGTAGAATCAAAGAATCATAAAATCACAGAATAATTGTGGTTGAAAGGGATCTCAGGAAGTCTATGGTCCAAACCCTCACTCAGAATGGATTCACCTTTGAGATCAGACTGCCTTACTCAGAGCCTTATATCCAGTCAGGCCTTGGAAACCTCAAAGGATGGAGACTGCACAACCCCTGCTGGCAACCACTGCCTGACTGTCCTCATGGTAAAAACATATATTTATTAGGTAGAAACCCTTGATAAACTGCCACTGTTTTTTGTCCACCCACCATGCACCACCATGTAGAGCCTGGCTCTGTCCTCTTGATACTTTGTAGGTACTGAGCATTGTGGGAGTGGAGGGCAGCTATCAGGTCTCCCTAAAACCTTCTTTTGAATAGGCTGAACTAGCCTTGGTTCTTTAGTCTCTCCTCATAGGCCAGGTGCTCCAACCCCAACCAAATTGGTGGTCCTCTACAGAACTTGCTCATGATGCCTTTCCTGTACTGGGAGGCCTAAAATTGGATGAAATATCTAGATGTGGTCTCACAAGTAAAAGGGAATAATCAGTTTCATCTACTGCCTGTGCTCCTATTAGCACAATCCAAGATGCTGATGTCCTTCCTTGCAAGCAGGGCATTCCACTGGCTCATCCTCAATCCTTAACAGTTTGATGCTGCTAAATGTGTTGTCATCTGTCAGCCTGATACATCTTCTCATGTATACCAGAATGTATATGCAAGTATGAAAACAGGTATGCATGTAGAGGTTTAAAAGCACTGGTTTCCATCTTTCTGGTACTTCCAATACTGACTCTCTCAGCAGCATTAATAGTGCCAGTGGTGTCCCATGGGATTACACAAGGATAATGTAAAACAGTTTCTGCTTGTATATCTTAACTATCTGATACAAGACAGGGTAGAGATAGTAAATATAATCAACTGTTCTTAGGCAAGGACAGTAATGTAGCAACAACAGGATTTCATTATTCCTTTGGCTGGCTGCCGGTATCATCAGCCAAGCTCGGAGCAAATAAACCAAACATGATTTGTTTGAATTGGTGTCCATCTTCTGTTAGATGATGGTTTTGTAAAACTTTGCTGTTGATCATTTCACATCCAACTGCTCAGTGTCAACCCAATCTAGGGATAATCTAGCACAACATTTTTGCTCCTCTGGATTCATTCTTTAGGCACAAGTAGTCCTATTCCCTTTTAGCATAGTTCCAATGAACTCAATTACCAACTGGGCTTGAGGAATTTCTGTTCACATGTTTAAAGATTGTATACACTTCTGAGTAGTTCAAGATGCTGACTATTGCAAAAAAATAATAAAAAACAAAACAGTAAGAGGAATTACAACTTCATATGAAACTCCAGTTCTCGTGCCTGTCTCGTCCATGGACAATGCTGTTGATGTTAACAGAAAAAATAAACAAGGAAATGAAGATGAGAATAAGAGGAAGAGAATGTTGGGTAAGAATGAGATAAGTATTGAACTACTTCGTAAACACATGGGCCATATGGTGCAGGCATAAACAGTGTGAGCTTTCTTTACCAACATTATGCAGTCTGTAACCTCCCTTTCAGATAACTCCTCTGTGCCAAATGTTTTTCTTGTCTTTAATACTGCAGACTCTACAGACGTGCATGCTTATATGTACCAGAGCTAGATTAAGCAGGCAAACTTTCCTAAACTACATCCATTTTCTGCTGAGGACCAGTAACAACTGGATTGCCTTAAAAAAAACACCAATCAAACGAAATTCTTTTGCCACTTTAAAAAAGCTTAAAACATTAACTTTTACTGAACTTAATGTGTAATGTCTATACAAGGTATAGATTTTTGCACAGATTTCAATTATAATATAAACATTGCCAGACCTGATGTGTGCCATGGATTGCAACTGCAAGGACACATTAAGATTTTTATCTGGTTTTATGGTACCTATGAGTTTGAAAATCCATGCCCAGCTATTTGGCAGCCTATTTTCGATCTCTAGATTTTTGTGGCTAATTTTCTTTAATGGCTTTTGAAGACCCAAGGATTGCAGGAGAGTACTTTCAGAAGCAAATTACATGCCATCTCAGTCACTATGCTGATAAATATATAGATGATGATGTTGAACTATCAAGTGTTCTTAATGTAGCAAGCACCTGGTTTTAATTTCATCATCTAATACATCATTTTGTCATTAGCCCATCTTTTACAATTCATTTTAGCAGTATGCACATTAATACTTTGCAAAATTAATGTAATAATCTTAAAATGTTTTCACTTTTTTTTTCTATTGGCCTGCTTGCATTTTTTCCCAAGAGTTTTGCAGCAGTGCAGACTTCTGCAATAAGATTTTCTTTTTCAAATGACACCTTCTGCATAAATCAGCCTATTTCTATTTCAGTCAATGAGTGTTGTACCAGTTTGCACAGTATAATAGCCTGCTGCAAAAATGCCCTTTTAGATTTGTCTGGGAAAACTCTTATGCTCCATTTACAGTGCTAGTAAGAATGACAGGAGAGTTCTAGAGAAGTGCCATGCTATTAATGTCTCTCTACAGACAGAATGAATAGATAGATGCCTTCATCCCAAGTCTGGTAGCTGTATGGATGAACACGTCATGACAACTGGATAACAAATCAACATTTTCCCTGCTACAAAGCAAATTGTAGGGATCTAGTGAGGCTTTATATAGTTCAAATCCTCATAAATCTAAGTCATTGTAGAAGCAAAGTTCTGCTAGACAGGTTTGGTACTTACACACTCAGACTGCTTCTATTCATCCTTCTGAGAGCAACCAACAGACTTATCAGTGACTGCAGTGACGGTAAGAACAATCTGGAAATACCATTAGGATTTGCACAACAGTGTTTGTGACATTTTGTCCTGTTGCCTGACTTTCATTTCAGCTGCTGCTCCATTTTGTTTCTAAATCAACAGCATATTGTTTGAAGGATTACTATATCATCTGTTTCCCGGAAACTCTCTGAATTTTACATTACTTTTTATTCCTGCAATGTGTCCAGTGGCGAGCTGAAGCAGAGTAGCCCCTTCCCTCTCACAGGATATTAAGTTAACTACCAAATTGCATGTCCCTGCATGGGACTTTTTCCAGGAAACTCAGGTTCATTAATAATTTGAGGACCTTGTTCAGGTCATACAGGTCTCTTTCTATATTATTTATTTTAATTTATTCTATTTAGTATAGATACCTGAACCTACACTGCATTTCAAATGCCAGACTTCTGATTTGCTCTTTGTGTCCAATTTTTTGAAGGTACTTACTTTATTTTCAGATTGCAAAGCACTTGTAAGTGGAAGCAGCTGTATCATGTATACTGAATGCTAAGCACATCCAAACCAGGTTAACCTAAAGGATAGGTATGCTCTAAAGATATGGTAACTCTGCCTGGTTATCAAGGTTCGAGATACTGAGAATATTCAGGGACAGTTGTGCACAGTTTAATTTCTGCAACTGCTATCTTAAGACATCTTTTATTCCCTTTTTCCCTCAAAAATGCAGAGCCAAATCCCATTAATGAACAAATGAAATTACAGTAAGATGTAAACATTATTCTCATTTCCAGCATATAGAACTTTACTTACTATTTCAGTCATTCCTTATCCTTTTCGATCAAACTCAGCCGTTGTTCAGCAAAACACTAATTGTTGTTTAAGTCTCTGTTCACCTACACAATATTTTCTAGAAACTGTACATAGAAACAACCTCACAAAACACTGAGAGCTGATAATAACATAAATCCATTTACCCTAACAGACATTATATGCTCACAACCTGTAACCATGCAACCAAATAAGTGTTGTCAGTTTCTAACCACAAACCTCATTTATATTTTCAGCTTTTTTTAGAAGACAGGAAAGGTGCGGTCAAAACTGATCAAACAGCATTTTGCAGAAAAGTGTTCACACATCTGCAAAATGAATTCTCAGTCAATGCATGTTTTCTCTATTCTTTCTAGCACCAGTGCTCAGGACTAAAGAAACCATTAAAGCCATTAAAGTCTTAGTAGCTTGAATTATTTTGCCTATGAGCATGCACTATGGCCTTATTTTATATCCAGCTCCCTGTCCTCTCCTCCATGCTACCCTGCAGAGGTCACAAAATGTGGACTTTATGTCTGAGGGTAGAGATCACAGAACTTATTGCAATCAAGAAATTATACTAATTTATATATGACTTACTGTATACTGTTGTAGACAAAGCCATATTGAACTTTCAGAGGTCACTCAAACTCACAATTCTGTGTCAGCTCAAGTCTTATTTCTTTCTTCATGACTTTTATTATGACAGATAAATCATGCCAGAAAAGAGGAGGGTTCTCCTTGGGCATTGATTATAGAGTTTATGCCAGTCTAACATAACTGCTATAAATGTATTTTTCATAATCCCTTGAATCGAGCACTGCTTTCTGACCACTCTATTCTCTCAAGTCTAAACGATACTGTGTGATCTCTTCAGTAATGCACAGAGTAACTGAAATTCCCATTGCTATCACATGACTTGGGATGCATTTTTAAGAGTAGGGAAATAAGTAGACAATCAAATAATACAGGAAAAATATGTCCTGTAATAATGTTTAAATTATTATCTGATATATTAGTTTTTATCAAATCTAGCTTTATTTTATTTGGCAATATGAAGCGGCGTAAACCCAGAATAATCAACCAGTTTTGCACTGTTGAAATGTAGTGGTCAAGCTGGCTTTGTATAATAATTTCCATACCTTACTTCTGTCAGTGTGGCACAATTCTCATACACTTATAGAAACATAGTTTAATTCACTATTTAAAGTGACCAAAAACATAGTCACTCAGCTGAAAAGAAACTAGAACTGCATCTCTTTTCAGGCTGATCCCTGCCCTGTCATTGTACAGATCTGGATGCTGCTGTCTGACATTTCAGGAAAGCATGAGAAGAAGAAAAACTGAGTTGCTGAGTTTGCACATTACATGCAGTCAGAGAGGATTCTCTCACCGCAAAACATTCAGCTTAAGAAACAGATGCAAGATATCTCTCAGCAGTGTCAAACAGAATGGGGAAGAAACCCAAACAAACAACTAATTAATGAACCTAGAGCTGAAGGCTAACATGCAAATAAACCAAGCACATGGAATTGATGACAGACAAGTCAGATTTGTCTGCTCTGTGAATGATACCCCAGCTCTCATCCTGCCTTTTCCTCTCCCCCTGTCAGACACATACCAACAAGTGGAAGGGATGGTGGTGGTCTTCAGGGCATTAGCTGCACCAGTTATTTCACCCAGTGGACAGACTGACTCAACAACCCATTCCCTTTTTGTTTGTATGCCCTGATTTCTGTGGCTCCTGTACAAGAAAATTAATTTATTGCCCATTTTTCCTAGTACAGAGTACCCAGGCTTCACTCAGCCTTCTTTATCCTGCTTTTCTCAGATCTGTTGACTGACACAATTGGCATTCAAATGTTAGGCTTCTGTTAGCAGTGATAAACAGATTTGGTGCTGGTGATGGGTCCTAAGGTCCAATCTGAGCCCAGAGCAGGAGCAGTCCCCGGACAGCAGGGTGTCCTGGCATCCCTCCTTGCATGGCAGCCCCAAAGAGCTCAGCCCCAGGCAGCAGCAGGTACACACCTACCTCTGCCCTGAGCCTGCCAGTGGCATGCAATCTCAGAAACCATTTTACAACTCATTGCATCTTCGGTTGCTGCATGTGGCCATAAAAGATACAGTGGAAAAACTTACTCATGAGAAACTATCAAGTAATTTTTTCCCTCCATAGCCAGTCATTACTGTGGTAAAAAAAATGAACTGATAATAGTAACTCACCTTTACTCCTTGCTTTTGATATCAATATGACTTCTTTCATTTTGAAACAGTATTTATGACTTGCCTGCAATTCACTGCAAACCTGTGCCAGTTTACAGCAGAATAGGTATACTGACTTCAAGGAATATTTTTGAAGTTTGCATTTATGCTTGGATTTATTTTATTTAAATTACGTTGCTTCCTACCTATTCTTTGCAGCTAGATATAAGCAGATTATTGAGTGGACTCTGTTTACAAAACAAATATATTCACAGTGATAATCTAGGTCATCAATTTTAATCCAACTAATTTCTGGATAGAGCTTCTGATTGAACTATAGTATCTCTATGAATTAGAAAAGCAGCCTATAAGAGTTGAACAGAAAATCCATCATCTCCTTTGATAAATTATTTTATACTCCATCAAGCTTGCTTAACAGGTACCTGTGTATCTTTGGATTAGTTTTGCCCTCTTAGGGAAAAGTAGTGGATCCAGTCCAGTAGAATGCAGAAAGTGGCTGGTGGCCAGGGCAATTCAAGTACCTTCTGAAGGGAGGCTGGTAGGAGGCTGTAGTTGTATAATCAGTGTGTTTCTCAGTTTTATAATCTGTGTGTTTCTCAGTAACTTGAAACAGCAGCAAATTCAACCAGCTTCCTTTTAGTAAGTGGATAACATCTGCCAGGATCCTCTGTATATAAGAAGTGGTTATATGTGATATGACATAGGTGTCCCTAGCGCTGCAGATGACAATAGAGTAAGCCAAAATTACTGCGTGCACACAGTGGAAGCAAGAAGAGCTCCGAGCGGGTGGCTATGGGAAGATATGAAGTGGAGTTATGTATGCCTATGCCTTCTAACGTGCTTTTGGTGTCGCATTCCCTTGCAGTAGGTGTTCATGACCCAGCTCCGTGCTCTCGTCTCTGTGGCAGGCAGAACTATGTAAATCTACGCTGATGTAGCAACATGCGAACCTTATCACCATGACACCTGCACCGCCTCTCAAACGGCTGACTGTGTAGGTATCCTGAACTTTACATTCCCATGAACTCTCAGGGTTCTGATATCACTGAGCAGTGAAAAAGCACTGATTTCATTCTCTCTCTTGTGATTTTATTAGAAGAAACATGGGGAGGTAAAATGCTCTTCCCCTTTCCACTGCATCCCCCATGCTTGCAGTCATATTTCAAATAACTTCAGATGTGCAGTTCCTGCACATCCAACCACGGGGCAGCAATAGCCAACAGCAGCCATTTAATTCTTGTAATAACCTCAAGGCAGGATCTGACCATGATTTGGGAATGTAAACACATAAGCAGGGCCTTGTTTATCTTCACAATAGCTGAAAATGGTACCTCTAAACGCTTTAAAATTATTTCCTCTCAGCCTTCCTTCTGCCTTTCCCTAGTCCCTGATACAAATACGAAAGTAAATTTATTAATTTATTGAAAACAGGAAAAACAAACCTAAGAACTATACACACAAGTAACTTTTTTTTTTCATTTAAATTACCAGAATATGTTTCACTGGAAAGCAAACAAAATACAAACAACTGGAACAAGACTGCAGATTAAATCCATTTCAGATGTTGATGTCCTTAGTGTTCACACTCTAGTGCATTGAGCATGATATTTATGCAGATTATTTATTGGATTATGATTTCATTAAAAGCATCTCTAAGGTGGCTGGAGTCAGAAATCTGGTATCAAAAACCCCACAGATTTTAGGCATCATTAACAATACCAGAATATAATAATATTTTTCAAAAGATGCTGACAAACTCCTGTCACATAGAAAGAAGTTTTTATGAACTTCTGACTTCAACACTATCTGCAAAAATTCCACCTTGTTTAAAACCTAGAGGAAGCAGCATGCAGTATAAACAAAGATGATGTTTGAGTATCAATATTTAATGAAAATGTAAAACCTGCCAAGCCAAGTCTCAGATCAAGGTTTTTTTTTTTTTTTACCCAGTTAAAAAGTAGTTGTTGTTCAGGTTCTGAGTCACAAGTCTCAGATCTCAACCTTGTTCATTTTGGCTTCAGGAACAGACAGAAAAAAAATTATTTTAACCTCTCTTCCACTATCAGAATAGGGAAAAGAGAGACTAGAATTGGCACTGTCTAGTGGCTTTCAATACAAATATATTGAAATTAATATTTAGTACATAACCCATTCCAAAAGGAAATAAAAGTGGAGAAAGACACCAAAAAGTTAGATAACTGAAGAGATGGAGGTTCTGACAGGGTAAAAAACAATAAGTGTAATAAATAATAAGTGTAATAGAACTGTAAAACTTCAAGTGACCCTTTGTGTCCCTACACTCAGCTTTGTCAGCTTTGGCTTCTTTCTGCATTTCTTTTCTCTTTCTGCCTCTTTCAACTTTTACATTCCATAATGCTTTTTCCTACCTCACTCATTGTCAGTCAAGCATCTTTCTTTTCTTTTATGCCTTATCTAAATCTCAATCCCTCACTGCAGCTTGACTAGCCTACCCAGTTTTTGTTCACACCCTCCTCTTCCTGAACTTTTTCCATGATCTGTGCTGCCCAGAGCTTGCCTTTGGAAGATCTCCATGCTTGGAATCATGGTTAGGTTTTTTTATTTTTTATTTTTTTTTTGCAAAGAATGGAAGAACAAACCAATTATTCAACCTTCTAGGTGCTCGAGGGTTTTTGTGGAAGCATTCTGCTACCCACAGCATCTTCCTGAGATAAATTGCTGTGTCAATAAAGGAGTAGGGGAAGTCAACTGGTGCACATTTTTGCAGGTAAAATATTCATTCATTAGACCAGCTATTGACTTTTTTCCCACTTTTCCATTATTTTCCAACATCTATTTCAGGATGAGCAAACTGACAACTGTTACCCTGTGGTCTTACAAAAATTTTTGCACAGGCTATAAAATAGAGGTTATTTGCTTCTTCCACATCCTTGTCTGTCTTCTACAACCATTTAAGGAAGAGCAAGATTCCCCCTTTCTCATCTTCCTTCCTCCTACCCATATTAAGTATTTTTGCAACACAGTTGAGATAATACCTACAATATGTTGCCAGAAATTAAATACTGCTTTAGTACCACACATAGCATTCTTAGAACTTTTCTGTTTTCAATCATTGCACTAAATCTAGTCAGAACACAAAAGTATATAGAAAAAGTGAAACAATAACACCATATACGGTGGTGGGAACTTAGCAACAAATTAAACTTGAAGAGAAAGAAAAGACAAGTCTACAGTACTTTGAACTTGGCAGAGTAGCAATACAAAAGGTCAGTGACAAATAATTTCTGTGCAGACTAAATCTCCATTTTTAGGAATGTTATCCTAAACTTGAAAGAGAAATGCCAGTTGAAGTGAAATGAGAGTTTCCCCAAGAATCTCACTTAACAAACTAGAAAGAATTCCAATCAAGCCTTTAAAGTTTACAGTCTAATAATACTGTGACAAAATACAGTGCGAAAGATATACAAGTAACATAAAGGAAACTAAAGCTTAAAATAAAATTGATTAATACATTTATATTAAAAAATAACAAATATTCAGTAAAACTAAGACAAAACCAAAGTAAACACAGCAACTCAGACAGTAAAGGTATTACCAACATAGCCAAGGGCCTTCACCAAGCTTTCTGTCCTTATTACTCTATGTTAAAATATATTTTTATGTCACATAAGGCACAATAGGAAGCACCATGCAGTTTTCCAGTTGTGCTTTATAACAATATTTTTTTCTTATCTCTGATTCTTAAAAAGATTTTTTCTATTTTGCAGTACAACACATATTGAAAAAATGTGGTTTACAGTGCAAAGAACCATATGTGAGGATTTACAAATCAAAATGTTATTTATGTCACAGAAGCTAAAATTTTGACATAGGGAACAAAAATAAAAAGTTTTAATAGAGTCATCTATAGTTTAAAACCGTGAAAGTGTGTTCTGATCCAACTGAAATCCACAAGACTATATGTATGCAGTCTCGTTCATTCTCTACCTTAAGGTTAGGAAGAGAAGTTCATTTACTAAGTTTTAATTGAAAAAAATTATATAATCATTTTTATTCTGCTATAACAGAAGATTTATGTTACACCATTGATGATGATTGATGGAAATTCTCCAATCGTAGCCTCCTGCCTGGATAAATATTATGATTCCAAACCTCCTATGGTTCTCACCATCATCCCAGGTCTTCCCACACCCTGTAAGCAGGAAAAGGTCTAAACCATGTCAAACCCTAAGTTCTTAACAGATTTGTGTACTCAGCAAAGCTGGGAGCTATAGCACAGAACACAGAAGGCCTTTAGCATTTTAAGCAGTGTTGATTAGGTCTTCTCTAAGTAGGTAACAGTGCTGAAAATACTGGCAGCTTTGCTTATCCCAAGGCTCTAAATGCTGCCAGCACCTGAGGACCAAAACAGTTGTTAGCAGCAGTGGGACCAGTTTGCAGCATTTCCCTGTGCTGAGGAGAGCTAGGCCCCTAGAAATGTTTGACCCTCCTCTCTCAAGCAACACCTGCTAACGCATTGGAGGAGAGTTAATAGTGCCTGCAATCCTTCCATTTAGATTGGACTGTGTCTTCTTAGCTTTATTTTGGCTCTGAATGAAACACTGACCACTTATTTTTATAAACACAAGGAAATCAACTAACTTATCCCAAATAATAGTTATATTCCATAATACTTTAAAAAATTTAAAATCCTCTTGTCATTAGACGAACAGAAGAAAGCCACTTCTGTGAAACACAGGACAAGGAAAGCTTCATATCCTTTGTGAGAAGAATGGATGAGTTGAAAAGCTGAAGCAGCCCAAGTAGAAGGAGCCCTCCTTATCAGCCTGGGAGGAGAGTCACAACATATGTTCAGACACCCACCAGCACTGCTGGCACCCTGGATGTAGCCTCACCTAGGTGAACACTGTGTTTCCACAAAATTACTTTTGTTTCTCATTTTTTGTCAGAAGAGGCTACAAGAACACAGTACCAAATATCTTAGTGGTTGATATTTCACCAGGAAGTAAAAGGTTGAAATCTCCTAAAAAAGGAAACCGGAGCCTTGTGCCCTATCTAACAGGTGAGAGGTTTAACCATCAGGTTAGCAGAAAAAGGAGACTCTTTCTTCATCATAGTTGGGGTTTAGAGTAGGTTTTCTTCAGTAGCATTCTCTGAATACATGCAGTGGTTTAGACGATTTGGGAGTCAATTTCTAATTTATGCATTCCAGTGACCCTTTCAGCCCTGTGAGTTTGCCGGTATCTCTGAGCACACTCAGGTCAGACCTATGTTCGCTTGCAGAACTCTGCTTGTAAGAACAGACAATACAAGTGACAGGCAATGGCAAGTTTGGATTTACATATTTTGGAATTAACTACCTACATTTTCAGCCCATAAATAGCACTTCAGCACTGATCCACTTTCCAAACTCCACAGGAACAAGGTTAGCCCCTGGGGAGGACATTCACATCTTACAGAATGAAGCTAGACTCTGCTAGAGTAAACCTTAGGTATATGCAATGTAAATGATTACTAGATCTTGGCTGGAGGTCACCAGTGTGGGGTCAAATGAACTCTCAGTGAAGACACACATAAATATATGCTTTTCTGAATCTCAGCTCAGGTAATGCAAGGAAAAGGATCTAGTTAAGATAATTATTGCACAGGATGCTCATTACTACAAGTCCATTCCAAATCCCTCGTGCTATGTATACTATTTAATATGTTGTACAAAGTCAGTGTCATGTAAAAGTTCCTTAAATTGAAGGTTTCCAAGTTATGGTCACATATTCTGCTTAAGCTGCTACCTGCATCTTTAACAGTAGCAAACTCCTTATTGACAGTCAGTTTAAATCAGCTGTGCAAAACCTACACTGCCAGTGGAGCCAAGAGCCCAAACAAATAGAGGCTGAAAACCTTTCACATGGGTGACTGCTTTGGATCACAGGCAGGAGGGTATGTTCAATGTGACATTCCAAAATCCATTTAAAAGGAGTTCTGACTGCAAATGCTGAAGCTCACGGTATTTATTATATCCACTGTGCAGAGAAGATGGTCTACTCAAAGCAACAGTTTTTAAACATGATCACCAATGAGATTGCCACAAAACTTCAAAGCACAAAGAAATTAAAATCATTTAATTAATGTAGATATACCTAATTAGAATACATTTATATTAAACCAACCTGCATAATAAGACTATTTTTAAAAGGAATTGACTCTTCCAGAAAAGGCCAGACGTAGATTAAAGGCATTTCAGACTGTCAAGATGGATGGGGTCCTGACCCAATCTATTTTGTCAGCCACAAAATCCTGTGCAGTACAGCTAACAAGGTTTCAGGCTGCCCATACCTAACTTAAAAATTCCACTTAAAACTGGTTTCATTTTTTTTCACTTCTCTATTGGCCCTTTTCTATGACCTCAGCTCTTGTGTTAATTTTGTCTGAAAGTTGTAAATAAGAGTATGTACTCCCTCTCCAATCTGTTATTTCGGTAAAACTTTCATTTCAGAGTTCTGTCTCATTTCTTCATCAGGATACAAATTTTAGGTCTTTTCTTTCCCACCACTACACAAATACATCACAGATATTCAACTTTCAGTTGCGCTGATCTAAAAGTAAGTGTTACTACAGAGATGGACAAAACATTGAAGAAAAATACATTGATCTGTAGAATAACCTTTTTTATCCATATGACAGTTATCATTATTTCATTATTGCATGTCCCATCTTACATCTCAAACTATTCTTTTCCATATTTTCATGTTCAAAAGAACATTAAATTTGCTTTGCTATCATATGACTGGAGAAGACTACGTAGTCGTGTTCTATTAACCCTAACCTCTTAAAGGCTTTGTTCTTGCTTAAGTATTTACATATTTGAATTGTGATAGTTTCCCTAATTTTCTGCAGGTCATTTCTTAAGGCACTTAAGCTGGTAACATACTTCTCCTTGGGAGCAGCTCACAAATAGCCACAGAGGAGCAGGTCTTTGGCAGAGAAGATACCACAAGAGCATAATCTGTATTGTTCTCCACTATAGCACCCAGTAAAGTGCCCAGTTGTGGACTCTGTCATGTAACTGAGGAGATGCAGTAAGTGACTCCCGTTTTGAGACCTTCACCATCTGGGTGGAATCCAAGTGCTACTTTTCCAGTTAAGAACATAGACCAACAATCTAACGTTTCCTCTAAGAACCAAAACCCAGATATGTCTACATAAGATCCAGTTTTGACTGCCACCATAACACACATTTCTCAGAAACAAAAAAAAAGCAACAACAACAAAAAACTCAAAACAAAACAAAACAACAAAAAACCAAACCAAACAAAAACAACAACAAACAAACAAACAAACAAACGAAAACCCCCCAAAACACCCTAAAAAACCCAGAAAATAATTATGAGCAATTGCCCTTCTGTATGACCCTTACAAGTTCACAATTTCACCTGCTCAAAGGAGAAAACAAACATAGACAGAGATTGCTATATAAGCAGCAGGTATACATACAGGACTTCTAAGCCCATACGTCTTGAAAGCCCTGAAGGCCCAGCGTTCAGCAACAAGACAGAAACATTTCTTCTTCCTTCAAACTGTTCTTGCAGATATTTTCTCCTTAAATAGCTGAGAAAAATGAAAAGGTATGAGTGTTTACTTTAGCTCCTTCTGTTCTAAGCCTTCCAATCTGTTTGTCAGACAAGACCCATCAAAAAACCACAAAGACCTGCTGCACAAATATGTTGACCAAGTAATCTTTACAGTTCTACTTTATTCCATAGAAACAAACTCTTTCCTCTATGACTACAATGTTTCAGTTAGCTACACAAACCAACTACACAGATAATTCCACTGAAATATTACTTATCTGAAATAATGAAGCACCGTGGGAAAGAAATTACTACCATACAACCCTTACACACAAAACAGAGTTGAAGTCTGCAACCCAATTATGTACACCTTGCATTATTAGAGAAACAAACCATCACAGATATTTTATATTTGTACTTGAAAATTAAATGCAGAAGAAAAAGAAACCAAAAACCAAGGACGTACATGACTATTGGAGATACTAACAAAAAACTGAGACCCCAAAGGGAATTTCATAAGCCCAATGAGAGAAGCAGCAGAATATATGGTACAGTGAGAGTTCTCACAAAGGACGGCTTATCCAATTTTACTGCTCTATTGTACCTCGTAGAGGAACTGTCAATCAACATTTCCATAAAAATTGTAAGTAGAGTAAAAGAAGACATAGCTTCCTTGCAATTGCAAAGAATGTGCAGATACAAGCTGCTTGCTCTTTTCCAAGGAAATTGATCTTAAGATTCCTGTGAACAACAATGCAGAATTTGGGAAGTGGCAAGCAACCAAGAACAGGCTGTAGCCTACTTTGCTTTGTAATCCCTCTCTCTAGATAAAAAAGAATAACTAACATCAGAATAGGCTTTAAAAAACACTTGGGAAATGCAAAGTTATCCTATTAAAGAATTACTGATGCAGAACACAGAATGAGGTATATTATCCTCTAGATGAAAAGTACAATGTTTTTTCCTGCCATGCTATCAATAAAAAAAAGTCCAATTTTATGAAGTTATTTGTGAGGTTATTTTTAGCACGTTGTGGTGAGAAATATTTTTCATTGCTACTGAAATATTGTTTCCATGGAAATTTTCTCACTCAATGTCTCTTTTATTTGCCCTTACACAGAAGAACAATTCTTTTAACATCTAGTTATATAGTTACAATCAATTCAGAAATCTCACTTAATTCCTTAGTGGTTCTACAGACAGGGAAGAAGAGAAGGGGGGAAAAAAGAGAGGAAGGGAGGAATGGTGGGACAAAAGGGAGAAAGACAGGAGGAGGAGAAGAAAAGAGAAATAAGAAGAAGAAAGGAGAAAGGAGAAAGGAGAAAGGAGAAAGGGAAGGAGGGAGGGCTGCTTTTAGACACAACTGATTAAATTCCAGCATCCTTCCTCAATTTCTACAAATGAAAAGAAAAAAAAATGCACAGGTGTGGCTACAAGTAAACAGTCTTCTCTGTCTTAGTGGTCCTAATATTGCACCTGATGAGTGACCCAGTTTCAAATAAAAATGCAAGAATGTAGTGGCTTGAAGAAAACATTAAACCAAATAAGAAATAATATCACAAGACCTAAGAAAACACAGAAATTAAAAATGAAACCTAAAAGATGGGAAAGTCACAGAACTTTCCTGTCACAGATAAGGCATATCAAGTAGAACTTTACATAAAGCCTTGAACTCTTTCCTCCTTAATGAGGTTCTGTTTACTGAAACCATAAAATCCAGGTCAACAAGTTTATATAGGGTTCATATGGGGTACTTGAAACTATGAGTTTCAAGTACCTGCTGTGCACTGAAGTGCTATAGAGCAAAGAATGATAGTAGCAGCATGGTTCAACTGCCTCTGTAGATGGTTAGGATTTGTTTGTCATGCTCCTTTCCAAAAGCTGGGAGAAGAAAACTCCTTATCACAGCCAGACCTGTATAGCAAGCATCATAAACATGCTTGTGCACCAGCGTAGAAGGGGGGCTGAGTGGCTTGCTAGCTGGGCAAGATTTGTGCCTGTATGGTTGTGGTGAGTTCACCCCAGGTGGATGACAGGTGCTCATCAAGTCACTCTATCACTCCCTTTCCTCAGCAAGGCAGGGAGAGGATTNTCCGCAGCAGCAGGGCACTGTTTTGTCTATAACTGAATGCAGCTTTTGTAAGAGATTTAAAAAAATAAATAAATAAATAAAAAAGTGGAGAAACTCACAGGTCAGAAAAAGGCAGTTTATCACAGCATATTCTGGGTTGGAAGGGTCCCAAAAGGATAATTGAGGCCAACTTTTAAGTAAATGGCCCATACAGGGATCAAATCAACATCCTCAACATTATTAGCACCGTGCCCTAAGCAACTGAGCTAATCTCAGGATTGATAAAGAAAAAGTAAAGGCCATGAACAGAAGCAAGGGAAAAGAAAATATTTCTTCTCCACTTCCCATCATCAGGAGATGTCACTTCCTGGGAAGTGGAAGGACTTCATGTGTGTAGTGGTTGCTCGAAGAGACAAAGATCATAACAAATGCCTCTATCCCCTTTTCCTTAGCTTTCTTTGCAGAGTAGCTGCCACATGTTATGGAATATCCCTTTGGTCAGGTCGGGTCAGCTGTGCTGGCTGTGTCCCCTCCCAAGAACTGGCTCACCCTCAGCCTGCTGGTGAGGGGAGAATGTTGGAGAGACAGCCTTGGTGCTGGGCCAGCACCACTCAGCAGTAGCCAAACATTGGTGTGTTATCCACACCTTTCCGCCAGCAACAGGCACCAGGGCACCCGAGGAGCTGCCGTGGGGAAAAGTAACTCCATCCCAGCCTGACCCCGTGCGACAGTAAATCCTGGCCCCTCATAGGCCCTAATCAGCCACACTGAGTGCGACTGAAACACTGCAGGCAAGGGCGGGAACTTTGGGCTGGGAACACCTCTAATGCCTTAAAACACAGGCATGTTGCATAAAGAAAACAAATGTATCAGGCCAATGATACATAAGCACAGATTAATGTTGCTTCATTTCACTAGTTGCAAGTTAACATTTCCTGTGTTAACGTGTTTCAGTAGCTCAGATGTACTCTCCGTATTTCTTTTTCTCCTGAGGCCACTCATCACACAAAATATTTAATTGAAAAAGTCTAAAAGGGTCTCCAACAAGGCCTATTAGAACTTTGTCAATTCAGAAAAATTACCAAGCAAATATGGATTTTGTTTTCCAAATTAGCAAGGAAATGAAACAAGAAGTTAGATGAACCTAAGACAATATATCACCAGATAAGTAACTTGTGAAATACTGTTTAAATCAAATGCAGTAATCACGGATAAATAGTAACTATCCTAAACTGCATGGAATAAAAGTACTAAAATCTCATCAGTGACACTTCTTCTCTCCTCCCCTGCCTCTGTTTTAAATATATGATGAAAAGTGACAGAGCCATTGTTTGTATGGAAATTATGAAGTGTGCTGATTAGCTAAGCATGTAATAAAGAGGTTATGAGTTCCCAGAAAGCTGACAGAAATTTAGGCGTCTGAAAAATACATTGCAGAGTTGTGGGTATGAGTTTTCATTTCAGTTTCTTCTTTCTTTCCTTTCCCCCCTGATAACTGAACATATGGAGATTAATTTAAGTGTAGGAGTCACAGTGTAGATGCCTAATTAATTGCCCTAGAAAATAAAAAAATGCTTCTGCCTTACCCATAGAAACAATTTGCCTAAAGTAGTCCCTTACATTATCAAAAAAAGTAGTGCCTTACATTATCAAAATGTGGATGTAATATGCAGTGTTTGATGTAAAAACTGGGCAAGAAGCAGAAAAACTAAGTTAAGAACCCATCCTAGTCATTAACAAACATTTCAAGTTGGAGTAGGTAACCTGTGCTGATATGTATGTGTTCTGGTTACTGCTTGTTGGCTACTGAATAACTATGAATATGAATGAGTACAAGTAAAATAGCAATGATTTTATAAGTAACCAAACGTTATGGTCAAATAGACATATAGTTGAGTTTTCCTTCTCAGCTTTAGCAGAGGATTTTTTTTTTCAGGAGCAGTAGGGGTGAAACAGAATGTGATTTGCTACCCTCATATATCTCTGGTAGATACAGGATTTACATTTTCAAGATTTATGTCTTTATGTTTTGTCAGTTCTTGCCTTATTCTTTCCCAAGCCTTTGTTTCCCCATAGCATAAACAATCTGCCAGATACTTTTTACTAAAGAATTTCCTGAAAGCTCTTCAATGCGATGTTACCTGCGCTATGGGGTGTGTTGGGTTTTTTCTGAGGAGGAGCTGATGGATGTTGTCATCACACTGTACAAGTCCCCTCTCCTAAGGGGATACTCTAAAGATTTTCATGCTGCAAGGGGAGAAAAAGGTTTCTCATGGATAAAACAGCTCTGACAACATCCCAGGAGACAGTGTCTGTGACAAACCTCAGAAATATGCAGTGGTCTCTGTCAGATAGGCTCTAATGCTGATGTGACACAGCGCTCCGAACCATTGTACAAGTGGTGCTGATTACAGATTTGATGAAAAGACATTGCTCTACAGACAAGACACTTGAATGACTGTGTAAGTTAGTAGTGAGAGATTACAAGACTGAGTAGTAAAAGACCACATAACTTATTTTATAAGACAGGTACAATTAAAGGAAGACAACCATCCATCATCAAAAATAGAAACTTGAATTACTGTCCTATAAAGCATCTCATCATTATCCTGCAGAGACATAACACTCGTAGGTTTATATTGGCTATGAGAGACAACTTATATTTGACTCAAGCCTTCAGAGACAACATTATTTTTTCTTATGTGTCTTCCATTTCCAAAGGGCAGCACCCAACAAATCAAATATTTTGAACCTTGCAAACCTGTCATCAAACATCCAAAGAATGTTTGATGAAATGATGAAATGTTCAGGAGAACTCTTAAGTGGGCATTAAATGAAAGGATAAGAGAGTGTGATGAAAAAGCAAATAGTTTCACAAAGGAATTGGCAGAAATTCAGTGGACTTAAGAAGAAAAAAAGAACATATCACGGAAACCTTTTGTGGGTAAAGCAAATTGTTTAATTGCAAAGTTATACTATCATTAAATAGGGAGTAGCAATTATATCAAACTATATTAATAAAAATACAACACTGTTATTAACTTGTAAAATTAAATTTAATGACTGAACAATATATGAAACTTAAAGTGTAACAAAAAATAATGAATATCCCTTTGTAGATTAGATTTTATCTTTAAAAATAAAGATTGTAAACTATACTAAGGACATTTGAATTTTAAAAATTAGAGAACAAGCTGATATTAATGGTTGATACATATTTTCTTTCATTAAATTTCCTCTTTGTCAAAGCAATATTAACTATGAAGAACAGCAAATATCAGAGGAGGCAATGTGGATATTTTTCTCCTGGTACTTCTTTGGACTGTAAGAAGTTTGACTCTGCCATGCTCATTGTGGTGAATATTGCTTTATTTACTTACCACCTAAACTGGTACTATCGGGCATTTAGAGAATTAGCTTTTTTAAGCTGACAATCCATTAGAAGGCTCTTGCCCTTTTAACCACACTGAAAAGTAAGCATATTTTCTTATCAATGTGCACAAACATTATTTAAGCTCATCTGAATTCTCATGAAACTTTGATATGTCTTCCACAGTTTTCACAAATATCACATTTTACTCCTTCATGCATTTGATTTTGACCACATAAAGTTCCTCCTTCGTCAGGGACACCTGACTATATTTTGCTTTTTTTTTTTTTTTTTTTTTAA
>WEKY01047646.1:59507-77116 GCA_013390045.1 Picathartes gymnocephalus
CCGCGCTCCCGGGCTTTCGCGGGTTCTCCCCGCAGGTAACCGGAGCGTGCACCTGGCCGCCACCGTGCAGCCGGGGCACGGCGTGACCTTGAGGGCAGCAGATGCGGGGCCGAGCGGCCGCGGGAGCGCACCACCACACCGTCGGGGACCCCGCGGCCGGACGCGGCCGGCACGCCACGGTCCCGCAAGCTCCCGGCGGGCGGGCACGCACACGCCGTGGATTAAGGTGGTGCTCAGCCCTCGCCGCCCGCCGGGTTAAGTAGCCGGGATTAGCCCGCTGCGGCAGCACGACACCGACATCCCGGGCACTTCGCCGCCCCGCGGGGGTTGGGAGCCCGGCACCCGCACCCGCGCAGCCTCCCCCGCCGCTTCCCTACCTCCCTCGCCCGCCCGCCGCGCCCCCAGGGCGGTGTTTTTGGCCGCGGCTGAGTCGTACGCAGCTTTCCGTCTGAGCGGACGGGCTGCTTTGATTTATCGATGCCTGGCCGGGCGGCTCATCGACCGGCGCGGACGAGGAACGGATGCAGCACCACTTCGGGTGCCGGGAGAGCGAAGCCCTCGCGGGCGTTTCGCCGCGGGTGAGACTGTCCCTGCGCGGGGCCGCTCCGCGGTGGGAAGCGCCTCTTAACGGCGGTGTCATCCTCGTCCCGGCGGTGCGTGTAACCTTTGGCTGTCGCACCACGTGAGTTTGGGAGCGGGCTGGAGCCTCCGCCGGGGATGGCTGGCGGCTGCCGAGCGCGGGAGGCAGCGGCCGCAGTGGGGCGGAGTGGGGTGGATGTCCACTCCGCCGTCTGCCCTGACTTCCTGCCGAGCCCCTCGGTCAGTCGGTAGAGGCTGAAGTCGGAAGGACTTGGCATTTCGAGAGGAAGATCTCATGAAAAGCGGTCTGTGGTCCCCGGGAGCGTTTCCTCAAGAGCGGCCGTGCAAGTGGTGTTCACCAGGGGCAGGAAGGGGCTCAACCTGAGCCCGAGGAAGCGTTTAGGACCGGAGAGCTGTGGTTGAGTCTGTCCCAGGGTTCGAAGCCTGAGGGGCAGTGTATTAGTTTAGCTGTAATAGGCAGTTATGTAGTGCTGTGCATGTTCCATACTCCACATAAATCTTTTTTACGTTTGACTTTTTAAACTGTAGCGGGTGGTGACGAGAGACATGAACAGTAACAAAATTTCGGGGGCTTTTCTTCTTATCATTTTAAGATCCACATTACAGAAATCCTTAAATACCTGTTATATACGGCATTCATAAATTTGTAACTTCGGTTGCTAAGGCTTTCTTCTCAAGGTCTGTTCAGAAGGAACTGGTGATAGTACCTTACGTCGTGTCTGAAATTCTGAGAATGCTTGCTGGTATCTCACCTCAGTGCTTGAGAGGTGACTGGCTAGGTGACTATCCAAATCATATCCCTTCTTAGAAGTCAAGTTCCAAGCCCACTCTACTTGTGAAATATCTTCCATCGTTAGTGGTTGGCAATCTTGACTTCCTGGGGAATTAAGTGAGTGTGCCTTTGGAAAACCACCGCCTGTAGAAAAGCTGCTACATCTCTAAAACATTCCTGGGTCCTAGTGAATTCGACTTAAAATAATGGGTTTAGGTGCTTGGAAGGGTGTTGATTAGATAACTTGCAAATTCCTTGGTTCACGATACTGTGTGTTCAGAAGGTGGTAGCTGTAGCTATAGCCAGGGCCATTTTTTTTTTTCTGTTGTTTGTTGGCACTTTTCAAGGATTTCTTCCAAACATCACAAATAATGAATTCCAATAGAAGTAAACTTGTGTATCTTAAACCTGTTGGCTCTTCTGGCAGGAATAGCTTCCAATGTACTAGGACTTTAATACTTATGGCATAATGAATGGAAACTCTCCGTGTCAGTGGAAAAAGTGGTCACTGAATTCAGTGAGGAAAAAAAACTCATACACTTCAATGTGAAATTTTCGGTCTGGAACAGCATCATTGTGTGGTTCGGTTTATTCCTGCTCCTACTGTCGATTATGGTAACTGACCCAGGCTGGGTTTGCTGAAGGAAACGTGAATCCTGTGTTGTGTACAGATACGTGCAGGTTTTCCCAATCAATGTGCCTATGTCAGTGCTAAATTGCAACATTATTACTTCTATCCACTCAAAGAAAAGCGCATGGAAAGCCATGTGGATCATTAAAATGGTACAAGTCAAAACTAATTTTAAAGGGAATTATGAATGTGCTCTTTGTAAGCACACATGGTGTTAGTTTTGCGTATTAAGTAAATGTGTTGGGGAGTCTAAAGCAGAAAACAAGACTTCTGTCACATTAGCATTGAGTAAACTGTGTATCGGTTTCTTACACAAAGTTGCATTACATACAGATAATGGTACAAGGAAAGGATCCCCATTTGTGTAATACATATTCAGCTAATAATCTGAGGGTAATCCTGCAAAATAAATCCATCATAGAGTCTCGTTTAGAAAGTCACTCTTTTGTGGACCACAATATGGAACTTCTACCATCTGTTAAAATTGTGAACCTCTAAACTGTGTTGTAGAAAGCTTCAAAGGAAATTGAGAAGCTTGAAAGTGTCCTGTAGCAAAGGCACAAAGGTCTACTAATTATTACTATTATCTTTATTTTTAACCGTTTGAATTTATTTGGAAAGAAGAATGTGATAAATGGGAGGCAACCATGAGATGATACTAAGATGGAAGAAATACAGGCTGGATCTGCTAAAGCCACCTCAAAAACAGATGCTTTGGAAGAATGAACTTCACCAACATTTTAAGATTTTAGAGCTGGGAACTTACTATTAACTGACAAGTTCAAAATGAACCTGGCAAAACCATCAATAACATGCCATAGCAAGCAAGTCTCCCTTGACATGAGGGTGGACAAGATAACCTAAAGTATCTTCTAACTCGAATTTCTTCCATTAAGGTAGACTAAATATTAATGGCATTCTTTACCACTGAAATATGACCTCAGTAATGTCTTTCAGTGTTTGAACTCTTTATTTTAATATATGTTCTCTTCTGTTTTTAAAGAGAAAATAATACTAGTGCAAAAAAGGATTCTCATTTTACTTAAAGTAGAAGTCAGGTTTCAGTTAGCAAAATTTAATGCAGAATAACGGAACAGCTATGATTAGTCCTGGGCATTTAAAAGTAAATATCTTTTGAGAAATAATGCTTGAATCTATAAGAGATCTCTGTTATAGAAATGCATGCTTACCTTATTACAAAAGGATCAATAAAATTGCAGTAATAGTTTTAAATTTGTATTCTCTACTTGTCTTACAATGACTAATAATAACAATAAGACCTGTTAAAAGTTGCAGTTCAGGAGATAAGGATCTTTCTCTATAGAGTATTTTAATTAAAAACTAGATAAAATCTAGGAGTTGCAGTATTGTGTCTAAAAAGCTAGGATTAGCTCTGTCTAGTGGCTTTCTAGAGTGTGTGCAACAACGGTCTCAACCAGGTTTTTTGGTTTTTTTTATTCAAAACTGCTAAATTTTCTCTGAAGACATTTTTATTTCATCTTGCAAAGTTTAACAGATTGAAGAACAAGGGAGGCAGGAGATACAAGGCGATAATGTTGCTGGTTTGGAAAAGAAAAGTGAACCTATGATGCTTTATGTAGAGGTTGGGTATTTCTCACAAGCATTAAGATTTACTAATTTAATTCAAAATAGCTTGCCTTTATAAAGATTGGATTACTTCACTTTTCAACAGCTAATGTTAGTGTTATCCTAACTTAGACTTCAGTTAGCTGAAAAGACTATGTTCATTAATTGAACAGCAGAATGAAAAAAAAGTAAGTAAGAATTATTCGTTCATGAAGCCCTCCAAACATATGTTAACGCATGTAAAAAATAAAAATGTGCTCAGCAGTTTCTCACAGAAGACCTAAGCAATGATAATAAGCAATATAGAAGGAGGATTTCCAGGAGCTGACATGTACGATGAAATCAACAGGCAAAATATTAGACTAACCCATCTTGGAACAATTGCACCTACTCACACAGAATGTAATTTCTGCATATACATATGGTATTGTCCAGTTTGTCTTTTATTTTTGAATTATCATGCTTTCAAATACAGTTAATTAAAATGAATTTCTAGTTTTCATGACAGATTTCACTTGTTATGAGCAGTATCTTTGAAGGATCTGTCTCTTCAAGCTATTGATATTCCAGTAAACGTTAGGAAAATTATTTCTGCTGCCACTTATAAATCTTACTCTAACTGACAGATGACAGCAGGAGGTATTATTAGTTTAATTTTGGTGAATTGCAAAGTAGGTATGAGGCTTTCTCCATTGGTATTTCAAAGGACTTGTGGGAGAAGAAATCTAAGGAAAATGTAGGAGGCGTTTAAAAAAGAAATCAGAAATAGCTCTGAAAATAAATACAACTTTTTTTTTGTCCAGTAAGAGATATGTAATTGCTGTTACAAGGCAGACAAATAACATCTGCCTTGCCTTTGAAGGGGAATTGACTGAGAAGGAGAATATATTCCTCCTTACTGGTGTTTGCAACTGTACTGTGCAGTTTAAGAGTGCACAGATGCATTTTGAGGATGACATTTGATAAACTTTGGTGCTGGCCACTGAGTCTGGCTGGTTCTGCCACTTACAGCACGACCAGTCTCAGCAGTAGAGATAGCCCTGGCTTCTTGCTGCTATAATATGATGCTGCTTTGTAGAAGAGAGTCAGTAGTAGGTAAGTTTCTGCATGGCCTCCTATTTACAGTGGACTTCAGTGGTTTGTGTGTCTCAGTTTTTTTAATATTGTGTATGAGCTGAATGTTGCCTAAATTCCCAGTGAGCACAGGAAACACCATGTTCTTAAAACACACTTCTGAGAGCCTATCACTTGTAATCTGCTACCCTTACTTGTGCCCTTATATTCACAGAAAGATAAGGTAGCAGCAGGGAAAACAACACTATTGGTTTCTCACCACTTGGTGTACAGTGTCTGGTCAGAGGAGGCCCAGGATGTACCATACTCTGCATAGTTGACAGCAACAAACCCCAACTCAAGGCAGGAAAGATGATTCAGCCTACTCTGCTTTAAGCAACTATCTAACTTCTGGGACGCAACCCAAGGGTCATAGTAGTGTGCTCTTTTTCTGCTTATGTCTTCATTAAAACTTAAACTTTAATATTAATTTTTTGATTTTGAATCAAATATGATCACATACACCAGTGAAAGAAAAGTCAAGTACTCTTCTCTGGAGTGTTACAGATGTACCCTTATGTAGAAATCACGTAACTTTTTTTGCACTTGTTTTTTGACCAGTGACTGGTGGGTTGTCTGCATGGCTCTTTCAGGATTGCCTGCTGGCAATCTGCAAATACAAGGATGTGTTGCTTGTGTTTGTGTATTTTGGCTTCTGTTTGGATTTTAAATAAATCAGAATATCTGGTGGCTCTATATGGGGATAGGAAGAAGAGTCACTGGCTGTGTTTAATGGAGCTTTTCCACTGTAGAAAGAAATAACCATAGTGCTATGGTCTTTATTGAAATAAGGAGCTTAGGCCGCTAGCAATAAAGAAGTCTTGTAGTTGTGGCACACTTTTTTTAAGAATACTTGTAGAGTGTTCTAAAAAGTTAAAGGTCGTCGCTGTGACTCTCCAAAAGCTTGGAAAACATTTACTTTTGTATGGTAGGTGTTTCAAGAGATAGGAGTCTTTTAAGTCCCCATCAAAAGATTTGGTAGTCACTTCTGTTAATATGTTTGTTGTTTTTTTAATATTCCAAAGTTTTGTCAGACTTTTATGATGGTCTTCTGAAGCTGCTGGTTGATCAGCATAATCCAAGAGACTGAAGAGAGAGAGAGAGCAAATTGCCTATTTGGCTTGTCACTGTGACTGCAGAGTTTCATGGGCTTGCTGAGGTGGCCTTATGGCTACTTTCATTTCCATCTTAGACTAACTGCAATAATTCCCCCCTCCTTAGGGCCATCTCTGCTACTTTGAGTCTACACCACTAGATCGTTTGTTACACAGCCTTTGTGTACAAACTGGTCTCTCCAAGGTGAGAAGTGCGGCTCACACAAGGGAAGCAACACGAATCTTTGGATTGTTGGTTGGGAATGTTCCTCCTTGTGCAGTAGTCACATGAAACCATTCTCTGGAGAGTATTAACCTTTTCACATGGGAGAACTTGAAGTTATTGTTCTGACAGTAGATGGGAGTGCTTTGAGTGCCAGCCTTCAACTAATGGTGTTCCATAAAAGTATATTTGGGTTAAGGCACAAGAACTATATGCTTAGGTGGTTTCTGATACTACAGTGGAGGAAAAGAATGTGCTTGTTGTGTTGAGCTTCCAGACTTGCTTTTTGACTTTTTTACATAGACAAGACTGAGTAGATAGTAACAATAAATGGGTAGAAAAGGTGGCAGGTATGGTTAGCCCTTAAACTGTTTGAGAATTTCTTCTGGTTATTTAGATATAACGGATAGCAGATCAGGATCTCAATATGCATATTGAACAGGAGCTTTTCACTTCCATCCAGGTGCTACTTCTATCAGTGTTGATATTGCACTTTAGATTGCTTTACATTGCTTGGATCTGCCAATTTTTCTTCACGTGGAAATGAAGCTGGTGCAGAACTTCATGAAGCCTATGGAATACAGTGCAAATCAATACTTAAGTTAGAGCAGCGTCTACCAACCTCACTCTGTTGAGGTTGTATGAAACATGAAATGATTTAAACTGGCTGTCAGGATCTGTGCCAGATGGCTTTCAAGTATGCATCGTTGAGACTGACAGCTGGAGAGGGTAGGGAAGGTGCTTTACCACTGCTAGCACAACTGCTTTACTTCTGCTTTATTAATAACGCAGATAATTTCAGCTTGCATTCACCTATTCCTACTCCAAAATCCATGTAGTTAACAGTGACGGTGATTTTTCATATTCTGCAATGTGCTTGCTTTGCATAGTGAAACATCTTAACATCATCACAGAGTCTGCTTTCAGATGCATTTTGATAATAGGTAGATCTTGTGGTGACTGCAGATCTAAGGATTTGTTCCTAAACTAGAACTGTATTTCTAAAGTAAGTTGAAAGATTTGGGAATAAAAGACTAAATTCTTTAGGATTTGAGAATAGCATGGTCTCTTTTTCTGGATTTGTGTGTAAATGTGTTGTTTACTGGTAGTGGAGGCACTTACAGTGGAGTTATCCTTCATATAGTTAGCAACTCTGTAATGCATACCAGGTTATGGGAACCTTTTAAAAGAACTTTGGTATAAACACACACATCCAAAATTAAATACCAGCATATAAAGCAGGGTTACATGCTAAGTCTTGCTTGTGAGTAAGCAATTGGTCTATGGCTTTCTTTTTTTTTCTTGTTGATCCTGGTGTTGCTGGGCACTGGACAGCAGCTTCTCAAACCATACTAGCAAAATGGTTTAGAAAAAATTGTCTTGGCTTTGCAGAGTCTGACACCCTAAAACTGTGTTGTGCTACCTTCTAAAACAGGAAATTGATTTACCAGATGGAAAAATACAAGGGATGTATGCTTGAGGGGAGTACTTCATATTTTCTAGGAAGATAGTTGTAACATTCTTGATAGATGGACCTCTAATTCCAAAACAGCAACACTGAATTTGCATAGGCTCAGAGCTTTATATTTGCCTTCTATTGATAGTCAAATCTAAGGCTACAGAAATTAATATGGAGAATAAGGTTATATATACAACCCTGGGCAAAATGCTTTGAACAGGACAAAGTTAATACATTTTACTTTGAGGCAGGGATTGTAAAACAGGCCAGTTTCAAGCTCCTGATGGGGAGCTGCCAAAGGCCCCTCCTGAGCATTACTGAGCTGACAAAGTAAAAACACTTCTGACGGGCTTTCATCTTCACTGTCACAGTTGTCAGTAGCTGAAACTACGTTGGTGACGTGGTGGTAGGGCTACTGCATGGCCGAGATTCCTGGAGTGAGGGTGAAGAGGGGAGCTGAGGCTGGCTGGCACCTGTGTCCTGCCATGGGGAACAGGATACCTGTAGGAAGGGTGTTGGCCACCCTGCAGGACAGCTGCAGGGTTCTCCTGTGCTGGCAAGGACTGGCCCATGCTGGCCAGCATGAGCAAGAGCGTGACCGGTGGGTTTTGCCTTTAGTCGTGCTTGTGAGGCTACATCCAAAAATGGTGCCTTGTTTTGCACCTCTCCTGACAGTCGATGAGGGGCTGTCCTGCAGTGTGGGGAGAAGTAGAGTGAGGTGGCTTTGCTTCACCTGCAAGGGGGAAGGCTACAGAGGGACCCTGGTGATGGTCTGTGGAGAGGCCTTGCAGGGAAGGTGCAGCTGGGCTCGTCTTTTTCCCAGGATGAGCACGGGGGTGTGGAGGAGAGCTTCCATGATTGACTTGAGCTGGTGAGGCCTGTGCTGGCTGGAAGGGGCAGTCCCTGTCACTGTGTGACCTTCAGGAGGAACCGCTGGTGTTGCTGCTGTCTCCCTTGTCACTGGTTCTCATCTCGGGTTGTCCCCTGACCTTGAGGTCAGGTGAGTGGCGGTGCTGGCGCGGGGCTGTACCTTCTGGCAGTAACACAGGCTTGGGTATTCCTAAAGTAACTGTGAAGCCACATCCTTCCTCTTGCTCTGACATGGTAGTGCAGCTGCTTGATATGCGAGTTCAGCCCGGTCGACTGTGCTTAACTTTGGCAGAGCAATCCTGGCCACTTACATAAGCATCTTAAAAAACTGAAACTAGTCACTCTGGGCTGCTTCTGTTGCTGAAGTGACACAAGCACATCTAAGATGAGACTCGTGTGACTATTTTGGATCATGTCCTATGTGGCTAAATTTAATATTTTGATATATATGTTTTAATTTATCCATTGCGTATTTACAAAAAGCACCTGATGTGCCTACCTGAGAGGTAGGTGTTCCCATTTGGTCAGATGAATCTTGCACACGATGGGAGGAATGTAAAGTTTTAACTGGCAAAATGCACACAGGCTTTAGGGCTTTAGATAGACCCTTCAGGTGGTGAAAACAGGTGATGGGGAAGAGCACAATTTCAACACTGACTTTTGAAAAATCTCTTGCATCTGCTGCATGCTGTCTATTACCAATTATTGAAATACTGCATCTTGAGGACTGATTAATGCTAGAATCAGTAGTTGTTCTGCTGTGTACTAAATGGAAGGTTTTCAGGTTAAAAACTGAGATGGCAACAAGCCTCTGTAGATCCTTAAAGGCAGCTGTAGTAATTCTATAGTATAAAATTCTGTGGAATTTACTGTAGAAACTTAACCAAGAGGAAGGATGCTTATGTTTCAAGGGGCTTTCCAGCCCTTTCCCCCACAGCCTACTTACTTTATATAAATGAATCATGTGTCTTAACTTACTGATTAGAAGCCTAATGTCAACCTCTCAATTGTAAAGTGCGTTATAAACATAGTTGGAAGCTTAGCAAGGCTCCAGTGGCTGGATGAATTAGAATTTGGGGTATATTTCCTGCGAGTGTGGTTTCATATTAGCTTCACTCAAGCAGGTTCAGTGTAGTTCTATGCCGTGTTTTGAGTTGGCACTGGTATTGGATTATCTGTGTGGTGTCTGGTTAGATAACCATTCAGCCTGAAAAAAAAAAAAGCATTTTTGCTATCTGTATGAGCTTTTCATGTACCTGCAGGAACTTCACTGTTGTCACAAGAGACTGCAATAACTTGGGGAAGTAAAGGATCATCAGAGTGGTTGGGATGCATCCTGACACTTGACCATCACTATGTTTGTGATGGAAGAGGCATGGCTTTCCTTGCTGTGGTTGCTCTGCATAGAACACATTGAGCATCCTAGCTGGAGTCCCGGGAACCACCCAGGCACAGCACACAAATAGAGAACACTGCAGGAGCTCTTAAGCAGCAAAACTGTGAGGTGGCTTTGTTGCATGATAGGGGTAAAACTTTTTAGTCAGCTATAAAATGTCATGTAAGTTCTGTCAGATGGGAACCAGTTCAGCCCACTCTGACTTACTAATTTTGTGAATCTGCCACGTGAAAATGAAGCTGAGAAGTGAACGCCACTTTCTTGTAGATGGGGGGAAGAAACAGCCATCTAATTTGCTGAAGGCTGGTTCTTCTATTTTTAAAACTTGAAACAAGTGAAGGCTAAATTATGTAGCTACAGGCACATTCTTCTTCGGTAGGTAGTAATCAAAATCTAATGATTCAAGCTGTCAAGGCTTTTTAAAGTTCATGTGAAGTTTAAGATGATGGAAATTTATCTTTTCTTTGGGAGGAGGAGTGTTTTGCTGCTCTTCTAGAGGAAACTTTGAGATAAAGGCATTTATTGCACTTATATGAGTTTCTCATATACGGACTTCTAAATAGTGAATCTTAGAAACAGCCACCCAAAAAATTATTTGATAAATGCTTAAGATTGGAAAGAATTTTATATTAGCTTAGCCTTGGACCAACAAGTTAAGAAATATGGACTTTACTTAAGAAGGAGAAAAAAGATCCAGTCAATTTTGTAGACTAAAAAACGTGGGTGTTTGTGGAGTTTTTGCCAGGAAGGTATGTTGTCTCATGTTGGCCTAGAGTTTTGGGTTCACCTCCATGAGATGGCAACAAGCTATCAATCTGTCTGCTCAAAGCCTATTTCTCTTTCCAAAACTGTTTCCACAGCCGCCACTGGGTCAACACCGTTCAGGCGTAATTGTCAACTCCAAAGCAGACTGATCAGTGGAAATGCTAAATAAAGCAGCAAAACTCTTGCCTCAGAGGCTGTGTAAAACCAGATATGCCAGGAGGTGTGTGCCTCTGTGAATACCAGCAGAAAGGTTCATTGTTTGTTACCTTCTAGTCCCACACTGCCGTGTGCCTTTCTGGCTCCTTTGCTTGAGGTTGTCTTGAACTCTTGAGTTTTTCAGCTCGTCTTCCAGGTGAAGTTATTTTTTAAGAAATGGACAACCAAAAGGGTTTAGTTTTTCTGAAACTGAGAAACAGCAGAATCCATAGGAAGAAAAACTTGAATTGCAGCTGTATGGTGGTTTTAATTGGTTTTGGTTGTTGAGTTTTTTGGGTTGGTTTTTTTTATGGTTTTTTTGTTTTGTTTTGTTTTGTTTTGTTGGTTGGTTTTTTTGTTGTTGGTTTTTGTGGTTTTTTTGTTGTTTGTTTGTTTGTTTTGGTCTTTTTTCTTTTTTCTTTTTTTACACATATGAAGCATCAGGTCTTATGGTACTTGTTAGTACTGTTAGAGTTGCTCCTGCCATTCATCAGGTATGAGACTTTAATGATGTGACAGCTGGTTGAGGATCAGAAACAAAACACCAATTCGACTGCCCATTGACAGACATGTCTGTGAAAGACCAAGGAAGTTCTTGGCATGCTTTAAACTAAGGACATTAGATTTGCAGGCACAGCTCTTTTAGTGCTTTCTTACTAGGTATCTTTTTCACAGCTGATAAGTAAAATGATGTCTGTACTCCCTCTGCTGGCCCTGCAAAAGTAGCTTTCATGAGCTTAAATAGCTGAGTAGCACCTCTTACAAATATACTTGTGTGTAATTCTGAGTTAAGAACAGTTTAATGAACAGAAGAGGGATTTTCATGAAAAATGGGTCAACAAATAGTTGCTGAAAGCTAATCAGGTGTCTCAGATGCTATCTCCTGCTATAATGGTAAACACCGGTGTTGTATATACCTTTCTAATTGTAGTCTGATCTGTTTTTGTGTATCAACAATTGGATGGGGTTATCCATTAAAATACTTGTACATCTAATTATACATCTAAGCTCCACTTTTATAGGTGTTGTGTTCTATATGACATGAAGAGCTATGATTAGAAGCCTCATATGGGGGAAGAAAACTTATATACTTCCATAAATTAGAGTGCCATATACCTTTGTTTGCTTATTCTGAGACTACTTGTTTCTTTCTATGTGAAGAGATATTCAATATAGAAATTCTCAGCCAGAATGGAAGAAGTTTGGGTTTGAACGAAGCCTTGGTGTATATATAGGTATTATGTACATAATCAAAACAATTGCACTTGGAAATCAATAGACATCTTTACATGCCAGTGTAGTTCATTCTGTTATCTTGTTTTCAGATATTATTATTCTATTATACTACTGCTCTGGTTATTTTTAGGTTGTGGAATTCAGTGACAGTTTAACAGTTTCAGAGACCCAAAAGGGTAACCCACCCTAATATACTGGCCAGTAACCAGATAAGTGGAATAATAAACCAAACTGCCTTTTTACCATTTGCTAGTTCAAAACATCTCTGAACAAGAAACTTTGAGCCTTGTGACATGGAGTCTGGCTTCTGATTGTGAAGTCTGAGGAGATTTTCAGATTTTTGACCCTGCAAGGTACATTTCCTGGAAAATAGTCTTTTGTCCAGACACTTTACTTGTATAATTCACAACTGTCAAATATTCCAGAACCGTAAAACTACTGTGCAAACTCAATTAAGTATTCAGTGCAGCCACTGTAGTTCCTCCTGTTGAATTTCTCTTTGGGTGTACCTGTGGCTGTCTACAGATTTCTTCAGGCATTGTTGTACTGAGAGGGGACTGTTTGGCTGCAAAAAACCAGACAGTTGCCCAGGCTTTCACAAAGAGGTTAGAACAAATCTTCTCACAGCAAGTACATTCTCCCTACCAAATATGCTCCTCTTCCCCCGCTATTGTGGATTAAGTTCTTGAAGTTTATCGCTGTGACTTGGCTTATGATCAGAATTCAGTTTTACTGCCATGCTTAATTTTTTTTTTTTTGTAACATACAAAGTTCTGTTTTAATCATCATGTAAGTTGACAAGTAAATCAAAACTTGTGGACCTCCTTAATATAGGCCATTAAATTTAGCTTAGCAACGTCTGCCTTCAACCCTGGTCTTGTCAAACAAGAACAATGGAGGATTCTCCGTGCACAGGAAAATGCATCAATTTTTTAGAAACCTCTAATACTGCATTTCAGAAATCTCCAAGTTAAGGGATCAGAGAATCCTGATCTTAATATATCTTAAAATAATAAAATAGCTTGTTTTAGGCTTCCTGTGGGTAATTTTGCCATGATGCAATTGTTTAAATACTTGAAAATATTTGCTCTGTGAAAAATAGTTTGTGACAGCTGATGGCTTATTTTAATAATAATTGCTCAACAACAAGGTAATGTTTTAGTAACTACCTACTTTTTCAGTTTTAAGGAAGAAATCTGTCTTGAAAGCTGTTTAGCTTAATTATGTGCCTGAAGCATCACACATCAAACTAGATTGTGACTTTGACAGACAGCTGTGTAACTGCCTAAAATTGTTTGTTCCTTTACACTTAGCTTGATTCAGGATTCTGACTGTATACTCTTTGATGACATTGCTGACTTCCTTTATTAGATAATTGCTCTCGACTGTTCAAATACCAACAAAATTAGTTATTGCATCCCCCTAACACCTCTCCTCCCCAAAAAAACCCCAAAAACCAAACCCAAACAAAACCCCAAACAAACTAGCCTCTACCCTAATTTCATGCTGTATTGGTTAGAGCAAAAGATTTCAAATGCAAAGGATACATGTGCAAAAACCTGACTCCTGTAGCAGGAGTATGACACACTAAGTAGCAACTTGGTGTTAGTAATCTAGAGCATGCTACTAGCCACTGCCAACAAGTCTGAGTGCAACATACAAAACTACATATAAATGTTCAGTATAATGCATGGTTTGTTTTCTTTTTTTTTTTTCCTGAAGGTGAACTGGCAACATTGTTTATAAGCTGTGCTGCTATGTCTGAATAAACATGAAGGAGATCTAGAAGTCCGTTGGTATAAATTTTTGTCTCTCTTAAAGCATCCCTTTTCTTGAGAAAAGGAGGAAATGGAAAACAAATGTTGTAAAATAATGAAAGTAGAAACAAACTAAGAAGTTAATAGGTTAGAGACCATGGTAGAAATTGGCTGTCAATCTCCTTGTCATGGTGTACAGATTTGAATATGTGTGTAACTTGAATGAGCCAAATTCATAACAACTTTGAAATGAGGTGTATGTTTGCTTTTCACTGTGTAGGACTTTTGAATAAGTTTCACTTCACCTTCCTTACCAGTGTTTTCCTTACCTCAGGTCTGAACGTGTGAATAACAAGTCTGCTACTTGTTAGTAGCAGACTTCTTACTTGCACCAGTGTTTTCTAAGTCTTGTCTGCCTCAGGTAGGTTTTTTTTTTAGAAAGGCTACTAAAATAATGCTTAATAATAGAGGGTTTCAGATGGCTTCCTTCTATATTTCCCTTGACAAACGAATTACAATAAATCATCTTTAATGGGACTGAAAAGCAGGTTTTTGGAGAACAGTCCTAGACCAGCTGCTTCCTAGTAGTCTGCTTTCTCTTCTCCAAATGCTACGTGTCCTTCAAGTTTAAGGGTCTATTGAAAGTGCTGAGAAACCAGCTGATGGCATCCTTTGAGGAAAACAGGGATACAGGAGTTTACTTAGGAAAGTGGAGCAATAGGAACAGAGAAGGAATCTCCCAAAATCACCTTCAGAAAGACTGAGTCCCTAACTGTGGGACTTTGGGTAATTAATGTGATGCTTTGCTTCATGGTGCTGCTTCATTTTTTGTTTGTTTCATGATACTTGATCTTCTCAGTCACTTCCCTCCACTGGGGAAACAGAGTGTTACTAACCTCAGGCTAGAGGAAGCTCTTGTCTTCCTTACTCTGCTTAACCTGCATGCTGCATAAGAGAAATTTGTGAGTTGCAGGGCTTAGATTAAAAAAATGGTTGGCTTCTGACTTAACAGGGGCTGGTGTGTGAGCTCCTACTTGGCTGTATGGTGAAAGAAACTCATGCTGAGCCGAGGTGTGATACAGTCAGACGTGCAATGGCACTGGTCCTTTGAGGAAGTTTGTTGGAAGCCATGAGTTGAACATACAAATCTTGGTACTTTAAATGAGTTTGTGCCATCAGCAGTGATAACACGCACAAATTCAGCAGGATGCTTGAAGTTTCTCACTTGAGTGGAGAAGCTGATACTCCCTTTCCCAATTCCCTTTGTCCAGAGATACTGTCTGCTTTTGATATCACTAGAAACGAAATTATTTCAAAAGTTGCACATTGTTACAATGTGCCACTGTAAAACAAACACTTGTGGGAAGTAGCTTTGTGTAGAAGGAACAAAACATGTCTGACTTTGCTGAGTCAGAGTGATGATCTGTAGTCTTCATGGGTGGGTAGGCTCTTGGCCCTGAGGTCAGCTGCAGCTGAACTATCAGCATTTAGCTGCCCTAAATACATTAGGCTCTCAAGCCAGGCACCATCTTTTGGAAGGAGAAATATTAAGCTTATTGAACAGCAATTCCTGCTGAGGATTCAGAGCCCCCTCAGCAGAAGACTGACACCTCACTGCATATGCCAAAGGTAGTTATGCTCCAGACATCTGAGTGCCTGCCTGCTGGTTTGCACTTCAGTTCTGCTAGCCTTGTGCTTTGACAGAGCAGGGGAGTGAAGACATCTAATAGCTGATCCTCAGCACTGAGTAGGTTCAGCTGGTTGCGATGAAGTTCTTCAAGGCATGGCCTTTCCTTACCTAGGGGAGTTGTGCCAGAGCTAAATTAGACACCTAGCTCGCCTCATAATTTGAATGCTTGCTGATTAGACTGGGAGCAGAGCTGCCTGCAATGTGCATTAAGATGCACTGATGCTAGTGAAGACTTAAGGCCTTTGATTTATGGGAAACCAGAGAAGGGATTTCCTTTCCTGTGTGGCATAGGATTTTTCAATATTATCATGGCGCATGGTTTCATTTGCATTTTTCCTGAGTTGCTTTCTTTTTTTCTAATTAATCAATCAAGCACTCATCTCTTTGTAATCTCAGAAACCTAAAGAGTTATGCACAATAAAGTTCTTCATAAGTGAAGGCTTCAGAAATGAAGATGCGACTGTTAATTGCACATAGCCAGTTTGTATAGAAATTTTATATAGCCTACCAAAACTGAGAAATTAATTAAATTTACTAAATCTGCTTGAGCCATGGTCTGACAGTCGGGTGAATTTGCTGTTCAGTCCAAACAAACAGTGTCTGCACTTCACTGAAAAGTGATGTACCATGCTATTTGTTTAGTGGCAAGTCACTTGACATCAAATAACAGAGGGAAGAGGAACCTTTCCTTGAAGGGAGATTTGATGTTATCTTAAAGGTAGCAGTCACATAGATCCACGATAAAGATGCTTCTAGCATTAGCTGAATTTCTATCCTGTGCCTTAAGCTGGCATATCCACATTGCTTGTATGACTTCTACAAATAAATGAGCCCCTCCTGTTGTCTTGTGGGAAAACTTGTTCAGACAGTAGAAATGCTGCTATTTAAATTTTTTTGCTGGGGTGGGGGAGATCCTTTTTGGATGACAGCTTTCTGTACCACACAGCTACAAGTAGCCCCCTCACAGATGCAGAGACATGAAATGCGTGGCTACCATCACAGCTAGTAGGAGGGTGGAGGCTTGGGAACATGGCATGGTACTTTCTTGCTTCTTGGAGGCAAGGCTAGGAAAAAAATTGTTTGTCTTTAAATATCATAGATGTGCATGGAGAAAGCAAGAGCTGTGGAAAAAAGAAAAGATCATTAGTACAGGAAGAAGTGCCACAACTGTTTGGAGTGCTGTATATCTCATGAGGGATGGACTTAGGGCAGGACCCAAAATGAAGTATCTTCTCTCAGTGACTGAGGTGCTGGAAAGGAGAGTAGAAAAGCACACGGGAAGTGTGCTCTGGGCCTGGGGTTGCCTGTGTGACTGTTGCAACAGCAGACTTCCCATACTCTATTACTTCATTAATGCAGTTGGCAGAGCTGATGGCTTTTCCCAACGCAAAAGGATAAGGGTGGCAGGTGTAAGTTGCAGTGTTGTTAGTGTCAAATAATGAGAGCTGCTTCAGGACCTCTGTGAGTGGGAGTGTTACGCCTTGTCACTGTAGCACAGCCATCCTTTGGTCACCTGAGGATGTGACAGACTTGCTGCTTTGTTAGACTTACAAAGTGCTGTGATGGGAATCTCAGCTTTGCACCTTGTGTCTACTAACACTGCTTTTACAGTAAGAAACAAACTGCTGAGAGAAGTATTTATTGTCTATGTTGAATGGTCGACATGGGATTGTCATGCGTGCACTGATCACAGAGCAGTTAATTTACCATCATCCTACAGACAGGTGCCAATAGCTATATTGTAGTAATGCTTCAATGTGTATAAAACAATCCCAGACCAGCAACCAACCCTGCATAAATGAGAAAGTTTGGAATAGCTCTAAGTGTGTGACAGTGCAGGGAGCAAAACAACTTGGCCTTTAAGTGGATGTTGAACTTCAGAGAGAAGAAGTATTATCATGATGAAAGACTAGTTTTGAAACTGGAGATGTCCCTGAAGCATAAAGCAGTGTGTAGCTTTACTAAATCGTGAAATGTGTCAGATAACACCGTGAGGTGACACCTACTCAACATGCTTCTTACACTGTACCAGAAAGAGGAGGCCCAGTAGAATGGATTAGTGACCTGAGCTCTCAAAACTTATCAAAGAGAGCTAAAGGGATGACAAGTATAATAATAATAATGAAGAAGTTTGCAAGAGATTTCATACTTGTTTCTGCAAAGTCTTATGCTGGATTCTCAAATTCAAATATTGAGGTAAAAAAAACCCAAATAAAACAAC
>WEKY01047665.1:0-34510 GCA_013390045.1 Picathartes gymnocephalus
TGACTGTTCTTGCAGATTGCTTACTTTTCTAGATTTATGTTGCAGTTAGAAAGTAAGGCTCTATACTAAATCCAGACATCTCCAAAACCATTATTTTTTAATATGTACTTAGCAATAGAACAAAGGAGAAAGGAGATTCTGTTTTGTAGGGGTGTTTGATTTTTGCAATTCAGTTTCTTCTTTTACAAAAGAATTCTGAAGTCTCTGTACCAAGAGAGAATGGGATTGTGATATTGAAGCCACAGAAAATATTGACCTTTTACTTACTTTTTCTTAATGCAAGGAATTTAATTTGATTGCCTCTTCTCTGTGTTATGTGGATGTGTATTTGACACTAAATGTTATTGCTTAATGAAATTTACATGCAAATATGGAAAATGTTTTCTCTTGTCCTTCAATTGCAGGGTAATGGGCAGATTCTGAGTACAAGAGCAGCAGGCTTGTCATTACAGCCATATGAGGAGTATTCTAATTCAGTGAGATTTGTATCAGAGAATTTCATAGAGTTCAATACAAAAAAAGCCATAGACCGAGAAATGCTGATGACTGTTCTAGCAAATGTGACCCATCTTCTGATCAGGGCCAGCTACAACGTTGCCAAAAAGGCTGTGTACAGGTAAGTGAGATAAAATATTTAAGTTAATCTATATACTTCTATTATTTTTCTACATATGAATCATGATTCTTAGTAGTAGTATTCCTGAAGTCTTACGTTAATAGTTTCTAGAAAAGATGTTGTTTATTGAATTTTCTTAAGACCATTCTTTGTCCCCAAAACACAGCCATATGGAGTGTGTGGTAAGGGACATTTGATTTTAAAGATATTTGATAGCAGAAATGTTGTCTTCTACTTTAAAGTAATACTGCATAAAAGCCTTATTGGAATGGCTGCTTGTTTTAGAGGGAAATGCCTCCAGAACTCTCTACAATATACTTACTTGGGTATGTGGCAAGTTAATCCATCACTGACTATTGAAAACCTGTCAATAAAGACATTGATTGTAATTTCTTTTGATGTTTGTTTGTTTAGGACTCCAAGGGAGTCCTAAATAGAAAAATTAGGCTGGAATGGATTAGCTGATCATTCCATAGTCTCAAACCAGCATTGGCAGTATCTGCTTCAGACCTTATAGATCTTTGTTTTACCTATTCTCCAAGATACAGGAATACAGTTGTATTACTCTCCAGGGAATCAGCTTCATTATTTACTTACCTAATTTTCTTAGACTCACTGGCAACCTTTCTTCCTCATTCCCTAATTAGAGCATTAGAGCACCAAAGCTATGGATTCAAATCCCCACATGGGCCATTTACTTAGGAGTTGGACTTGATGATCCCTTTCAACTCAAAATATTCTGTGAATATTCTCTCATTTGGTAGCATTTCATGTCAATAAAATAGGAACTGATACCAAATTGCTTTGTGCACCCACACATTTTGATGAAATTTATGTTCATCTTTATGGAATGTTTGTAAAGATTTCTTCCAAAAATGTTACCTGTGGCTGAGAAGGTTGTCTCTTCTAGTAATAATAATGATAACAGGAGGAGGGCACATCTACTCCCAGGACTGCAAATGCTGTGATAAGAGTGTGATTACAGACTTTTTATAGAAGAAATTTGTGCCTGTTCCTCAGTTGTCCCTGCCAGGGAGCAGTGCTCAGTGGTGTTACCTCCCCAGAAGCAAACTGTCCTGTTGAAGATCAAGTCTGGGGAAACAAATGATGTGGTGTTTTCCTGCTTGACCCTAGGCTGGACTCTGTGACCCTGGATACTGCAAGTGCAAATGTTATAGATCTTTCTTCAGCACCAGATGTGGAACTCTGTGAATGCCCTCAGGGTTACGCAGGAATATCCTGTGAGGTAACCTCTTACAGTGTTTTGTGTATGCAAAATTATCTCCTATTGAAAAGGATCTAGGTTTTAAAGGCACGCTGCCTTTAATTATACTGCCATTAAGGTATATGTTCTATGGTGAATTGCTGCCTACTGTACTTTACGCAATCCTGAAAATACTTTCTTTCAGATACTCTAAATGGGATTTTAAACTTATTTCTTAAATTCTTTTTCATGGCACTAAAAAATGATGATACGCTTCAGAATATCAGTGTTACAGGGGGAGCAGCTGTGAAAGCTCTGTGAAGCTATTTTGAGCTTACCTTACTCATTAATAGCACATTTTCTGTATCTGGATCATATTCAGTTTTTTTCTGTTATGTACCATTAAGTTTATAGAGGCAAAAAGGAACCTTATCAGGGAGGAATGCTAGCATTTGGAGGAACCCACAGGGGTGAAATGCATTGTGCAAGGTGGTGTCTTGTGTATCTGTGAATAGAAGATTTAGAGAGGCACAGTTTTACTGCAGAATAGCAGGAGTTATTTTGACAAATAATTTCAGTATGAAGCCTTGTGCTATAGCATTGTTAATGGTACTGCAGAGGTGGTAGAACATCTTTCCTATTCCATAATAAGAAATTTCACATATTAAACCACACATGAGTTAACTTTCATGCCTCCAGGGAACAAAGGGTTGAATCAAAGTTTTATGGAGTTAATTCTTATCCCCTTTATCCAGTGCAAGTTAAAGGCAACCACCAGAAAAGAGCTACAGTGACATCAATGGGGTTGAAAGAGCATTCAGTTACCACAATTTGAATGGGTTGGATGGTGGGTGGTCGGAAGAGCACTCTTTGAAAAAGTTTTGATGTGTATTTTCAACACCCATAATGCTTTTTCTCCCTTCATTTCTTTTCAGTCCTGTCTCCCTGGGTACTACCGTGTGGATGGAATCCTCTTTGGAGGTATTTGTCAATCCTGCAAGTGCAATGGGCATGCAACTGAGTGTGACATTCATGGTATTTGCTTTGTAAGTCATCCTTCAAAGTGTTCTGTGTTTTTTAAGCATCTATTTAGGAACTAGGAGAGCATTTTGACTGTGGGAGACAAGTTTATGGTGTGCATAAATTTCAAGCTATGGGTTCCAAGTGTTTATTTTGGTTGGTTTTCATTGTTTAGTTCAAAGTATGTTTCAGGTCTCCATCAATGTGTTTTCCAATAAAGAATTTGTTTCAGTTTATCATTTTAAGTGGGGAATAGTCAGAACTAATACAAAAATGCCATCATATACTGGCTGATAAAAGTATTGACTTTGGTTGCTGCAGATTCCTGAAAAGAACAAATTTAAGTGGTGAATATCTGGTTTTGGATATACATGCATCTTCCATTACTAACACCACTGGATATTGCACATTACCTTGTGAAGAGAAAAGTTAGCTCTCAGATCTCTTCTGAAATTTAAAGGTCATTGGAATAAAATGGCTAAACACCAGTAAAAGCTATATGTTTGTTACTGCAAATGTGTGCAATATGCGAAATGTATTTATGTGTGTAAGTAATGTGGCTGGTTTCATAGAGCAAAGTATATTCTAAACTGTAGGAAAAAACAATCAATCAGAATTGTTACAACTCAGAAAAAAAGAATCAAACACTTACCTTCAGAGTTCCAGGCTTTTCTATATGGCTTGAAGAATGGCTTCCTTGGATGTCATACTGCATGCAGACTGCTATAAGAATCCCTCAGGGGCTGAAAAACCATCAAGAGAAAATACAAAACGATTTTTTCCATGTCTCACAGGCTTGTCAGCACAACACGACAGGACCTTTCTGTGATCAGTGCTTGCCTGGTTTCTATGGAGATCCATCCCAAGGAACATCTGAGGACTGCCAGCCCTGTGCATGCCCTCTGAGTTCTGCTGCAAACAAGTAAGCTTCTTATGCAAGACTGTCTTTTGCATCTTCAGCAAAACCAGAAAGTGAGATAAAGAAAATTGTCATCACATCTGAAGGAGAGAGAAAAGGACTTCTTTTACTTCATCTTTGTTTGAGTATATCTCATAGAAGCATTTTTTTTGAGGTGGACAAATATATACACTAAGCTAAGAGAGGCTGAGTGAACTGCTACGATTTTGCATGGTGGTTGAAAGTAATAATTCAACCTGTCCTTGAACTTTGCATCAAAATCATAGTTATATTCCATGTTTTGTCAGAAAACAGCAGGACAAAAGTGTTGTATGTGGAAAAAAAGGAACTCAGTACAGCAATTCTACTGCTTTGCTAGAATGAAAGCCAGGTTTTTAGGAAGTTTTAAAATCTTCCTTTTAAAGTAGAAAAACCGAAGAGATTTTTAAAATTATACCTTTATTTTGACACATTGTAATGTTAAAAGCATTGGTAAACTAGAAAAAATTCCAATTTTGTGTTTATATAGATAGGTGCAAAGAAGGGCGGATATTGAATATTTGTAGAAGTCTTGTGATTCTGTGCATTGATATCAACTGCCATAAATATTGTTAATAGTTTCAGTCCTACTTGCCAGCTGAGTGAAGAAGGTGGAATTGTCTGTGACAAATGTCTTCCAGGCTATACTGGTTCTCAGTGTGAAAGGTATGTACACTAATTTTGGGTAAAATATCTATATCATTGCCATTATTAGCTGTTTATCATCCTATTGTCCTTGTACTGTTCATACCACATGTACAGAACATTCCTAATTTTCTGTCTTTTGTCTTTCACTGTAATACAGAGACATTTTATATTAAAATTTAATAGGAAAAACTCCCTTCAGTGGGGAGAGTGTATGACATGACCACACTCCAGCTGATAAAGTTTTTCAACTCTGATGCAGGTGTGCTAATGGTTACTACGGGAATCCTCTTATGCCTGGACAATTGTGTGCTCCTTGTGAATGCCATGGCAATGTAAACCCTCAAGAAGAGGGCCACTGTGATCCCTTCACAGGACAGTGCCTGAAATGTCTGGGGAACACAGCAGGTCACCACTGTGAAAAGTGTGCTGATGGCTATTATGGGGATGCAGTGATTGACAAAAACTGTCGTGGTAAGTTGTTATTATTACTTTCAACATTTAAAGAACACAAAAATGGGTGTTCATGTACAAAATGAATGGGGACGTGCACCTTTTCTGAAAGAGTTAATCTTCGAGTTGTGATTTGGCAAGGGCAAGTTGAAAACTGGGATTGGGTTAGGCTGGGTGAAGGGAATGTATTGTGTTGTTATGTTAGGGTTTGACACTTGGTATCCCTGGAACTTACTGGCTTATTTAATACTGTCCCTCCAGTGACATGCTGTACACATTTCCTACTTCTGAATGTCACATATAGGGCTGGAAGAAAAAAAACTTCTCACATACAGCTATTCAGAGGTGTTTCGTTTTTTTTTTTTTTTTAATTTTAGTCCAAACACACACGCATTTCTGTGATATATTAGCATCTTTGTGATATAAACAGATGAATACATTATAAACCAGATTTTGAATTCTGTATAATAATGAATGTCCATAGATAACACATGAATAATTTTTTTATTTGGTTTCTCTTTGTCTGAACACAAGCCTGTGCCTGCCATGTGAATGGTTCCCTTTCAAGTACCTGTCAACATGAGACAGGCGTCTGTTCTTGCAAATCAAATGTGATTGGAGAAAGATGTGATAAATGCTTGGTAAGCAAATATATTACCTGTTGCTAATGTATGCATTTTCTTGTCTTCCTCTTTATCTATAGATATTGATTTGAGCAGATAGAGAGAATAGCAGCAAATATGTTCAGGGGAGAGGGTCCTGTTGCTGGAGTAGAGACCTAAGTTTGTCTGCAGAGGTTTTTGTGGCTGAAAATTGCTCTGCATGTACTCCTTGCAGATGTGAAGCTATGTAACTGATTCAGCACCCTCCTGCATAGGGCTGTTAAGGCTGATGCTGACAGTGTGCAGTCAAAAACCAAACCAAACACTGTTAACAAGCCTGAAGGGATCTTATAGTTGTGCTTCTGTAAAATGAAGTCTGAGTGGGGAATATCTGAAGAAATGTGGTTGGTGATAATAAATACCTCATGGCTGAATGCCAACAAGGGATTCAGCTGAAAGGCAGGCCTATTATAAGAACAAGCAGATATTCACTGATGATACAAACCAGCAGTTTCCAGTATATGCTAAGTGTAGAACTATATCAGAGACCAGAGCAGGAAACCTGTGCCCAGTTACTGCCTTATTGCCAGCCCAGCTGAATGACTTCAAATACGTATGTACACTAGGTCACTGACCTGCTCCGTCCTAGGCTTTCATTCATAGTCACAGGTACCTGGGCATGATCAGCACAGCCCACCCTCACCTCATGCAAGCTGTTAAATTAGAATAGCATCAGACTTCAAAACATAGTGTCTTGCTTGTGGGATTAGAGGACCATGAGAGCATTTCAGGGCTGAGTTTTTCACCCAAGTGCATATTGCTTTATAGCTGGCAACAGTGAAGAGATAATGCCAGGGAGTTTTTCCACAGCAGTCACACAGTGCTGGCCAAGATTTATGTAGGTCAGACATCATGGGGAATAAACAAGAGAAAACAAGAGTATACATTGTAGTGTTTTCAGAAATTTATGAAACATAACTGAAATCTATTTATTTCTTCTCCAACAGAACGGGTATTATGGCCTGCTTACTGGGCTTGGCTGCGTTCCCTGCAACTGCAGTCAGTTTGGCTCAGTGTCCAAGGACTGCGATCATCAGGGGCAGTGCCACTGTGTACCAGGAGTGGCTGGGGAGAAGTGTGATCGTTGTGCTCATGGCTTTTACGCATTCCAGGATGGTGGCTGCACACGTAAGCTCTCATCCATGATCCTTCCAGAGTTTGTCTGGAATTTCTTTCAGCAATATATTGTATTTGAACTCTGGCAAAGGTCAGTTGTTTTGATGACGATACAGAAGAATGTGTAGGAAGGTCTCCTAATACTTTGATTAAGCTAGGGAACAAAACGTTTCTTTGCTCATTGTGTGGTTCCTTGTAAAAGGTGGTGACTATGAAATAATTCATAAAGGGTGCATGAGAGAAATATTACATCCTCAATAGCTCCTTTGTCTTTTTATTACAAAACCCTTCAGTCCTTCAAAGAGAATGAAACTTTTTTTTCTGCAGTTGAGAGAGAAAGTGAAGAGCTTCTACTCCTAAAGATTTTTACCTTATTTTTCCATTTAACTCTTAAATATGTCTTTCATACTTTGATAAGGAGTCATTGACTCTATTTTCCAATCACCTGGCTGTGTATAATTTTCAGAAGAAATTGGTCATCTAGAGGAGAACATGCCATCAAAACATAATTTGTCATGTTAATAAGATGCCCTTTTCAATACAGTATAGCTAAAGGAATGCCTACCTTTTCTCCAGCCAGACAAAACCACTTTTTTTTCATGCCTCAAATAGTACATTAAGATGAAATATTCAGTGAGATTGTGATAGGATTATGTTTTGAAATGAATATACTTTGTCTTTACTGAGAATCAACGATCCCTTGGATACCTTTTAGAATTTCAATATTGGAAATTAATTAAATGTTACTAAAAAGATTAATAAAATCACTTCCCTGAAATTCTGCTTTTTAACTGGAATAGTACTTTGTTTCTTAAATACCCAAGTGCATCCTGAAGTAGTTAATTATTATAAAAATAGTTATCCATCCCTATTATTCAATAAGCAATTCCTGAGGTTAATCCTTTCACCTGCTTGAGAATATTAGCATATCTCCTAATGAGTTTTGTGTCCTCTATAATAGAAATGCTTTCTTACAAATGTACTCTACTCCAAACTAATTTTGTTTGGTTTTGTTGATCCCCCTGTGGAAGTGTAGCACTGCTTTTTAAAACACCAAATAGGCTAAATCAACAAGCAATAATGAGCTTCCAATAAAAAGATGAAGTGTCACTGTGGTCATGATTTATTTCGCAGTGATTAGGGATGGCAAGGAGTTCCTAGTGGAATGGACAAATGTACTGCATAAGAAAAGCGAGATTATCAGTGGTCTTGGACTTTCTTCTCTGTTGTAAAGCATGGATAAAGTTACTCATTTGGTCCTGTTTCTCTTGCAGCCTGTGACTGTGCCCATACTCAGAACAACTGTAATGCTGATTCTGGCCAATGTATTTGTCCCCCTCACACTCAGGGACAAAAGTGTGAACTCTGTGAAGAAAATTACTGGGGGCTCTCTCCTAAACTTGGTTGCAAGGTACGGTAGGCTGGATGAAAAGCCATGGCTGTTAAAAGCAATTCACCTTATGTCAGAATTGGACTCTTATTTTGTGAACCATGATCTTTATTCTTTGTCCCAAAGTGTTAATGCAACATGCTCACATTAAAACAAAACAAAAAAACAAACAAAAAAACCCCAGCAAAACAAGAGTCTGCACAGCGTTTATTGAGCAACCTTTCAAAGAGGGCTGTCTTTGAAAATTCTGTCAGAGTGCTTATTCTGGATAGGTGCATAGTTCACGTTAAAATAGTGATGTGTGTATTCTAACATTTAGGTGTTTGAATAGTGGTACTAAACCAGATTTATATCAGAAGTGAGCAACCAGGAACATAGTTTCTGTGCAAATCAATAAGTGATAATATTACGGATTTAAGAACATTGAAATCTAGCTTGTCTTGAAAGTTACTGCAGGCATTTTTTCTGAAAATTTGTAATTAAAATGGTATAATGTAGTTAATATTTCATGGATGTAACAATGGTAGCTCCCATTATCTCAGCTTAATGCTTATGATTAAGCAATAAAATGCCAAGTCAGTGCAGAGCCAAGGAATAGCAAACATTTATGCCTTTAGGTTCATGCAGTATGGCATTGGTCCAAACTATTTTATAAATGTTGAGATTTTAAAAAGCCTCAGAATTACATGAACGTAATGGGTAATTTCAGTGGAGAAACCACAAATACAATCAACTTGACAAGGTCTGTCATTACATGCAGTAAGTATTTAAGTGTCAGCCAAATTGGTGTCTTTGTTCTCTCGTTAATTTTGTAGAATAAGGATGATAAAGTAGTCCTAATAAGTCTTCAGAGTTAACCATCTTAGTGATTTATAGTAACATAGTTGGCAACTGGTCTTTAAACTACGACTTTGTTAGCTGTCAGCTTAATGTCATTCTTAGCTAACGTACTGCAAATACAACCTGCTGGTCCTTGTGCATTTCCTTGGAGGTGTTCCTTTCATGGGGTGATTGCACAGCACTTGCCAGTGATCAGGTGTAATTATATATGCAATTGCTCACTTTTTGCTGGCTTGTTTATCCTTCCTTTTGGTTACAGCATCACAGTAATGTACGTGAATTACTCTAATGTATTTTACATCCTTTCCTGATGCAACAAGCAGTAATGTGATCTCCAGGTAATAGTCCCAACAGAGGGATACTCCCTATACTGAATAGTCAGATGTGGTAGATCAAGATCAGGAGCAGTGTCTTCTGGCAAAGCCAGGAGAGATTCTTTGCATGCTCTCCACATGGATGAAATGGGGGAGATGCTCAGAAGCCCAGACTGTATGGTTTTGCAACACAGAATGCATAAGTGGTTACTTCATCTGGCTCTGTTTCTAGTGGTTTTCATGATATTTAGCATCCATTTCTGGGTGCAGTAGTGTAGCAGAGCTGTAGTCTTGTTTAGATTACAGTCATTTTCATGTGTGCTGCAGCACAGTGCGTTGTACCTTAGAGTATTTATCTTTATCACAAGTAGATAGAGATTGAATACATGTAAATTATTACTATCTTAGAGTTTGACGTTCAGAGCTGTGGACCTTTACTGATACCTGAACCAAAGTTGTCAACCTCTGTGACCACAAAATTATTAAACTAGGCATTGTAGTACCTGGTGCTAGAGTAAGAACTGCTTAATACAAAGACTGCTGTGGGTAACCATCAAGATTTTGAAGAATGCTAAAGGATAGACAGTAACACTGCTAGAACTTGTGGGTCTTGGCATGCAGGACTTTGCAAGGTAAAGGCTTTTCACCTCAAAGAAAGCTGATGAGGAAAAAGACTCAGGAGAAATGCTAACAGTAGATGACGATAGATGGAATGTACTTTTTGCCTGTTCAGTTAGAAATAACCACAGACCAAAAGTGGGCTTGTTAAGTAACCACAGATAAGAAATTAAGAGGGAAGGCTAATCCAGACTGCTTCAAAAAAGAATGACAAATAAAGTACACCCACTTTGCATGTTTGTAATAAAAGGTTCATTTTACTGATTGCATAATGTAGGATGCACTCTGCCAGGAAACAGTTTTCCTTTGACTCTGAGCTACACTGTGTGCTGAGCTTCCCACCTTTGGATGCAGTGAGATTCTTCGTTCCTCATCAAATAGTAAAAAGCTTGAGCAAGATTCTATTAATGCTTCTTGAAATCTTAAAAGAATGTTAGATTTAAGATTTTCCTTTCTGTCATGTTTATAAAATGATCATACTTAGTTTTCTTTCATTCAGCATTTATACAACATTATTTAATTTACTTGCTGCACTCAATGCATAGTACTGTAAATTAAGTATTTTGGATATATTTTTGTTTTCTGGAGTAGATTCCTTCAACTCCTTTGATTCCCAACCCATATTTGGGAATTAACAAAGCTTCTAACTTTTTGCCATCCACTGTTTACTGGAAATGCAGTTCTTTGCTACAATACAAACCAAAAAACCTCATTTCTGTGTGGAATTTCTTCCCTTTTATTGCTGTATAGTAATTGTTGGCAAACATTGAGTTTTAAGGGTCACTCTTAAATTTACTGTGCTTTTTCTGTTGTAAAAAGGGTTTTTTTTTAAGATCTGCTATTTATGAACATTTCTTCTCTTCATCTAAGGCTTGCAACTGCAGCAGCACTGGTTCAGCCAATCTCCAGTGCAATGTATTGACAGGTCAATGCCAGTGCAAAACTGAATTTGGAGGATGGGACTGTTCCAGGTGTGCCTTAGGCTACAGGGACTACCCGGACTGTGTTGCCTGTGACTGTGATTTGAGTGGAACCAAAGCAGAGATGTGTAATGACACTGAAGGAGTTTGTGGTTGTGAAGAAGAAACTGGTGTCTGTGCCTGCAAGGTACTGAGCTATTCAGCCCCTTCTGGGCAGCATTAGGGTTTTCGAGACATTGGTTGCATTAAAGGAGGATATAGGGCTGAAAGGACTTCAAAAGGCAATCTGCATAATTCATGAGTACTCCTAAATCACTGCTAAAGGATGTTCTGTGACAAATCTTTCCATTAGTCAGGAAAAACTGAAAAACAGTGAAGTTTTTCTGCTTGGACACACTTGGTTTTATTAGGATTGGGAACAACACATTAGTGAAGATGATAGATATAGCCTGATTTTTTGAAAAGTCAAATTATAATGATAGGAAGAAACCAATAAATACTAAATGGAGAATCTCAGTGTTTTCTGAAATATGTTTATTTTGCAAGTTTGAATTAATTTCCTATGCTGGAACCAAAGGCAGTGGTTAACAATAACTAAGATATATTGCTAATAGTGAAGTCTGATATTCTTGTCTATAAAAAAAGAAACATAAAACACACAATATAGATTTTTCTGAAAAGATGGAAATCTGTTCTGGAAAGACTGAATGATAGAAAACATACTTCAAGACAATAAATTTATACCTTCATAGGTGTCTATCCAGTCTCTGGTTAAAGGTATCAGTGGGCATTGACCGTAGTTTTGGATGTTTCTTGAAGTTCAGCATACCAGTTGGTAATGGAGTGCAAAAATAGACACTTGGGAATAGGTTGTCTGATTCCTATTTATACTGAGCAGTTTATTTGGCTTTGGGAGCTTGTTTTCCAGATGCAGATTTGGGAGGAAATTCTGTGTTGAAATATATAGCTGCTAATTTTGATAGACAGTCAAATACATGAGTTTAACTTAAATGTTCTGAGGTTGTTTGTGGGGGGTTTTGTGTGTGATTTGTTTTCTGGTTTTTTTTAAGAAAGAAAGGAAAACAGCATTAGAAAAAAATGAAAAAAGTAATGTACTGCACAGTAAAACAGAATACATACAGTAATTGATATTCTGCTATGTATTTTCTCCAGGAAAATGTATTTGGTCTACAATGCAGTGAGTGTAAACCTGGAACTTTTAGTCTGTCTGCTAACAATGCACTAGGATGTACTCCGTGCTTCTGTTTTGGGATGTCCACATCTTGTTCAGAACTAGAAGACCATGTGAGAATTCCTGTAAGTAAAGCAATATAAGCATACAGACACAGTTTTGCTGTTATCCTCATGTTAGGTACCACATTGGTGTGCACATGTAATGGATCAGACTGAGTGTCCTGACTGGCTTTACAAGGCCAGAGGCATAGGTCAGAATAGAAAAGAAAGCAACTGGTAAATGGTCATACTCTTATTTCTGAAACCTTGCATTTCACTCTTCACTTTAAAAAAAGTAAATATCAAATGTGTTTTCCAGTTTTTTGGGCTGGGCATTTATTACTCTAAGATGGACTACTGTCTGTTTCAAAGCAGCTAAAATTGTAAACATGATATTTTGTTGAATGAATCTTTTGCTCTTTGTGCTGCAGATAACATTAACTCCAGATCAGGCCATTCTGCATGTAGTAGCTCAAAGTAACCTGACTGGAACAGTGGAAGGAGTATTTTCACAATTTCCTGATGTTATATTGGATGCTGCCATAGTCAGAAAATACTTAAATACAGAAACATTTTACTGGAAGTTGCCAGAGCAGTTTCAGGGAGACCAGGTAAGAGCATTAAGTAATTGGAATGCTTTGTAGATAACTTTGTCTCATAGACACTCACTCCTCTACTGTAGAATAGTTACTTTATCTTAATAATATTTTTCTACATTAGTTTTATTTTTGTAGGTCATAATATTATAGCTATTCAGTGATAAAACTTATTTATAGCAAGCAGAAACAATATCTTGACGTTACCCTTTCCTAACAACATTTTGCTTGACCCTGTGAATTGGTAACACCCATATTTAATCAGAGATTCTGTGGTGGGGAACAGTAATATATTTGGTTTCATTGTAGAACTGGAAAGAATTTTTAACATTGATGCTAGAATCAGCATATAGATTATGGAATCTCTGTTGCTTAGGAATTGAATGAAAATTGAGTGTACGCCTTGAGAGGGTCTAGGTAAAGAAACTAAGACTGCTTTTTAGAAATATGTATTTAACCTTGGTGCAAAAGCCACTGAATTTAAGTAAATTTTCATGTTTTATTACCAATTCTTCAAAGGACTGGCAGTTTTCCAGTCTACAGATGATCTTAAAACATTTTCAACTAGTAGCTCAAACCTTAGAATAAATAATAGTAAGAAAAATAATAGTAATAATTTTTAATCCAAACAGCTCTTGGCCTATGGAGGGAAGCTGAGATATACTGTTGCTTTTTATGCTTTGGATGGCTTTGGAACCTCAAATTTTGAGCCACAGATTCTAATGAAAGGAGGTCACACCAGCAAGTTGGTCATCTACGTAGACATCCCTCCTCCAGAAAATGGAGTAAGAACTGACAAGGAAGTAGAAATGAAGGAGGTAAGCCAAAACAAAGGAGGAACACAACATCACCTTGAAGTAAACTTGAATGTTTATGGTTTTAATAATAATAATAATAACAATAATAAACGTGTTATGTTTCCCTAGGACTCTTGGAAGTATTTTAACTCTGTGTCTGATGAGCCTGTCTTACGTTCTGACTTCATGTCTGTGCTAAGCAATGTTGAATATATCCTTATCAAGGCAGCTTATGGCCAAGGATTACAGCAAAGCAGGTAAAGCAATCTCTGATTACATTTGTTTATTGTATTTCATTTACTGTAATTTAACTTACAAATAGCCCCAACTGAGCTATACAGTAAGGACTTACCTCAGAGAAATTTGCAATTTTCTATTTATGACTTTTGCTCTTCCTCTGACAAGAAAATATTTATTACTTTTAATTGCAGCAGAATCCCTCTTCAGTTGTTTTTGTGAAACACTAAATGACTCTGCTGCTTACTTCGATAGCAAAACACACAAAGAAGTACAGGCTGATGCAGTGTTCTGCGGGACTGATGATAGAGTTTCCCATCTTATTTTTATGGATATTGAATTTTTTTTTGTTTCTTTTTTCAGTTGAAACGCATGGTCCCCTGGATATTGATTTTTTTTTGTTTCTTTTTTCAGTTGAAACGCATGGTCCCCTGAGTTCCTGGATTTGTATCAATCTAGGTGTCTGCTGTAGCTTGACGCACTCTGGGCAGTGGTAGTAAGATAGTCCCACCTCGGAACAGTAGCATTTTTTTGCCATTTTGTCCAGAACTAAGTTACTAATGAGAGGCAGGGGACAGGATATCATCATTTCATCTGTCAGCCTGGAAACTAACAAGACAAGCAAAGATGCATCCAATGAAAACCCAGTATCTGTACATCTTCACAGCTCTGAAGAAGTCTTATTCCCCTTCCAGACTTTGTTATTTTTCATTCACATCCCCTCAACTGTCTTTTTGTTAGCTCTGTCCAAAGTTATGGCACTAGACAGATGTAGTTGTCTAATATTTCTGAGGAAGAATTACATACTCTTGCATGGTGAATTTGGGAAGTTTTCCAGACTGAGAGGGATCAACCTTTATTACTTTTAATAATTTCTGATGTGTTTAGTTATAGATTCTTAAATCCCATAAAAAAATTAAAAATCTTCAGTTTTTTGGGATATTTGCTTGGGAAATTATGAAAGATTATGTATTGTAGCCCTGACCTTGAAGCATAAAAATGTTTTTGGATCTTCTTTTTGGTGTTCATGCTTCTTTAGATGTTCACACTCTCTTCTGCATATTATCTTGTAGAATCGCAAATATCTCAATGGAAATTGCAGTCAAGTTTGAAGAAATGCACCTAGGCAGACCTATAGCTCATCTTGTAGAGCAATGTAGGTGTCCTGCTGGTTACACTGGATTGTCCTGCCAGGTACTGAACTGTTGAATCCTTTCTGTGTGTCTAATAGTGTGAAAGTAAAATTAAAAAATACTTAAATGGTTTTTTTAATTGTTTGTAGCAGTTGATAGCTTTGATAATTTTTTTCAAATTTCATTTTATGCCCCTTACAACTAGAGCTGTGCTCCAGGATACTACAGGGGAAAGCATACAGAACTCAGTGTAAGAGATCCTCACACACTGATATCACCTTGTGTATCATGTCAGTGCAACAACCACAGCGAAACCTGTGATCCTGACACTGGAAAGTGCTTGGTATGTACATCTTATACATTCTGCTATTGATTTCACCTGAACATACATAGGCTGTAACCTATCCAAGGAGTTTTTGGGAGAAGTATATGGCTGTACCTATTGAATAAAATGTGATTTTTTTCCGCTCACAACTCTGAAAGATGGAAAATCTGAATAGTTTCCCTTATGGTCCATTCAGTAAAATTAGCAAGGTTTTGGGGCACTAACATACTCAAAAACATTAATTCTTTTAGTTTTAATTTTGCTTTTAATATTGCTTGTGTATTCGTTGAGTTTGTTTTTCTGTGAGAAAACTTTTTGGGCTTCTGGACAAGGTCTGCTTAGGCACGCAAAGAAAGAAATAAAGGATGCAGTAAGTCATACCACACCACAGAATTAAATCAAAGGTAAATTATTTCTCAGGAAGAGAATCCTCTGGGCAGCTTTAAATGAGGCTTTTTTAATGCCCAGAGACTACAGTATCATAGGGATATGCCTCAGCTAAGTTAATTTGCTCACTTTTCTCAGTTTATCCCAAAGGTTGCAAAGAGGGGTCATGTATGACTAATACACTTCCTCTCTCTTGTGGTCTGACAGTCTGTGGACAGCAAATTCTCAGCTAACCAAATAAGGCACATGAAGTCTGTTCCCTGATACTGCTCAATACTTTTTCCTATTTTTTTTTTTCAGTTTCTTTGTTTTTCCAGTGGTGAGTTTGGTTAGTTTAAAGTCAACTTCTTAATTCTTGAAGTCAGTTTTTAAGTGAGTTTCCTTTGTCCCTCAGGCTTTTCTAAGCCATTCTTTTGCTTTCAGGTTTGTCCAAAAGTATGTATCTCGTGAATAAGGACTAAGGTTCCCACTTTTACAAGGTCAAAATACATAGGTCTTTCACACAGGTGAATATTCATCATTCTTCCTCTCAGTTTCTTACTGAGGGTTAGCAAGTCATCTGTCTTGCAATTACTACTCAGACAGTTCCAGCTGAGTGGTGTCGGCAAGAGAGTTGGTTTCTACCTCTGACTTCTGCTCCCATACAACAGGAGATTGCATTGATACTGTTTACTCTCATCAACTAACCTAAAATACACACTAGCAAGTAATATGAAATAAAGAAAAAGAAAAAAGAAAGGTAAAAAGAAAAAAGTGGGGAAAAGCAGAAAAGTATTTTTGTTCACTTGGGGGACTAGCTAGTTAAATTGCGTTTATAGTACCAATTTAGTGTTTTAATACTAATAGCACTGGTTATGGTTATTGATCAGTACTCTTGAAAAATTAAATGTAGTGTCTGTGAATCCTGGCTCTGGATAGTCCGCAGCATTTGCTGAAATGCTGAAACTGAAACAGAAAAACTAGGTATTCTGTTTAATTTTTCCATCAGGTTTTGTTTGTTTGTCTTGTTTGGATTTTTTGTTTGTTTTGGGTTTTTTTAGGATGTTTTGTACTGTGATGTTCAGGTCTGAATTGGATTAAAAGTAGCAGAAATACACAAATTTTAATGGAAATTTAGAAAAGCAATTCAGTCAGCCTGCCTGAAAGGGCATTCACATAAGAGGAAATACACTGGCATTCTGTTTATTTTTGCATAAAAGCTTTTTTCACTTAGAGAGTGCTGACCAGTGGGTAGTGATATGTAGAGATGATTGTTGGAAACGGTACACATGTATTGGTTAGGGGGTAGATACTCCTGTTGTTTGTTGTTGTTTTAAACCATCTGAATTCCTTTTTTGTGTCTCAGAACTGCAGAGATAACACAGTTGGTGATTACTGCAGTGCTTGTGCTCCAGGCTACTACGGGAAAGTAACTGGATCTGCCAATGACTGCTCGCCTTGTGCCTGTCCCAGAGCCAACCCTGTCAGGTAACCAGAACTCACTAAATCCAGTGAGCATTTTACCATTCCCTATTTCCTGTGCTGTATGTCTAACCTCCTACTCCTTCTGCTCCTCCTACACTGTGGCAATAGGGGTTGCTTATCGTTATGTATCCTTAACTTTTAGACATTTGAATGCTGCCTATTTTTATTTAGTAAATGGAGCTTGCATTCTGAGCTATGCTGGTAACTCTGTGAAATTAAAAAAAAAAAGGATTAGGTGATAGATGAGTCAATTTTTTCTCTAAGACTAGAACAGGCACATAGACTGCTTTATAGATAGTTGACTAAGTTGCTGTGACATTGTTTAGTTTCAAATGTGGGTCTCTTTTTTTCATTCAGAGAATGGTACTTTTGTATTTACAATGATTCAGGCCATTCCCACTCAATGCAGGAACTTTTCATGAGATCAATTCAAGGGGAAGAACAAGTACTCTTTTGTCTGAAATTTATACATCCACTTGCTTGGTAGAGGAACAGTTAATTTTGTGTTTTGAAAAACAAAGTGCTGTGTGGGCTGGGTTTTTTCTTTTTTTTTTTTTTTTCAGAAGCTTAGAAAGCATATTTGTTGTTTGCTTTTGTATAATTGGGTCAGAATGAGAGTCTAGCAATTCTGGTGTCCTCATGCAAGTCTCAGTCAAATACATACTATAGCCATATCATACAGCTTCCATTTTACATTGTCTTACCTTTTCAAAGGAAGGCCATAATGTGCTCTAGCATGTTTTGCAGTAATGGAGCCACATTGGGAAAACAAACTTAACACAACTGATTTAAAGTACAAATTCTAGGTTAATGCATCAGATTAAACAGAAGATGCCGTTGCTTTCAGTATTTAACCTGTGGCTGAAGGTGTTATCTGTCTTTGAATGGTCTTTTATTTATATGATAGCAGGTATTTGTTTATCCTTCCTCCAGTTTTAGTCCCACTTGTGTCCTGAAAGGTGTTCAGGATTACTACTGTGATGCTTGTCTCCCAGGATATGAAGGACAGTACTGTGAAAGGTGAGTTACGCATGATGTTCCCATTTATTCCCAACTCCCAAGGACAGTTTGGTTAATACGAGCCTTCTGTGTACTCAGATTATTCAGTGTTCATAAATAAGTGTATAAATGAGTGCCCAAGGACTTGGAGTGATTTGCTAGTTACTGTTGAACTATTAATAAAAAACCCAAGCTATCAGTAAATGTAACATCTGATGTCGTGATGGTATCCCCTGCTGTTCAGTGTGCTGTTCCTCCCTGTGTAGGTGTTCCCCTGGTTATTACGGTGACCCTCATCTCCCTGGTGGCAGCTGCCTCCCGTGCCAGTGCAATCCGGGCGGGTCTGTCCATGGCAATTGCGATGGTGCCACTGGGCAGTGCCCCTGTAAGCCAGGGGTGACGGGACAGCTCTGTGAGCAGTGTGAGCCGAGGCATCTTCTGCTGGAAGACGAGTGTGTCTGTAGGTGGTTTTTAAATTGTTTACTTTCTCAAGGGGCTTTGGTCCACTCCGGTCATATTTATGTGCACATGGTTATTCCTTGGATGGGTTTGGGATGGCAGGCCCTGTTCTTTCTGAGAAGGAAAGAAATCCTAAGAACTCATTATTTCTGTGAAACAGAGAGGCTTGGAGGAGGTATTCTCTGGAGGTCCCATCCAACCTCAAAGATTCTGTGAACACAGAGGAAACTACAGTAGAGATCATAACATCAGACAAGCTATTAATCTTTAAAATGGCTTATTTAGTGTTACAAACAAGTTTAAGGAAAGATATTTTTAAGACTTTTGCTGGCTGTATAATACCTTATTTATTGCAAAATCTTGAATTCCTATGCCACTGACCCTTTGAGGTTGCTGTAATAATACTTTTGGAATTATCCCAGGTTTGTAGGCATTCTCCACCAATAATAAGTCATATTCCCCCAATAATTAGTCTTGTAATTCTTTATGAGAGTGTAGGTAGCAGAAGGACACATCCAGTACAGCAATCGGCTTCTATAATGAATCAGGCTTTAGAACTCAGGTTTTATTTTGTATAAATAAAAAAAAAAATAATCTGAGAAATAAATGGAATTACAGGACTGTAGGCTTGGAACCTGTTTGACTGAGTGGCTTCAGCATGGATTTATTGCAAAATAGCTAAATAGGCTCAATAAGCTTATAATACAGCAAGCAGCTCAATAGTTAGCAGGACCAGTATGGCTCTAATGTGTTTCCTAAGGAAAATGTTTTTGGAATAGCTTCACTCTTGGGCAGGAAGGGAAAGGCAAGACTACAAATCTGTATATTCAGAGTTATTATACTTTATCACTCTTAACTGAAATGATGAAGGCACATACTGTCAAAACAAAACTGCAGTATTTTTTGTCTTCATTTTAATACTAATATTGCTTCCTTAAAATTGTTTATTTAGCTTGTGATGACAACTGCACAGGAGTTTTGTTAAACACTTTGGATAATCTCAACGAGGCCATACTTACAGTAAACCTCACTGGTATTGACCGTGTGCCCTATGGGATGTTGTCAGAGTTGGAGAATGTGACACAACATCTGAAGGTAAAATGGACACATAAATAGTAGAAATACTCAGTCACGCCTTTAAAGCAAAACTTGCAGCCACTCACAGGTGTTGGTAATTTAGCGGAAGGCCTCCAGGAGTTCATGGCTTGAATATGTGTAAGTGATACCATTATGTTTGCTGTGGAAATATACCTTAAGTTATTTGGCTGCCTGTATTAGTTTATTTTCGTTTGTTGCACTGCTATTTAAATAAATGGATTAATACATTTTTCAACCAGCAATAGGATTTCTGAATGTGCTGTATGCATGTTTCACCTAGATTATATGCATTCTTAAATCAGCCCAGCAAGGGGATTAACTTTCAGTGGTGAAATAGAAACCTTTTTGGTCCCTTTGCTAAAGAGCTACCAAGGCATAGACCTGGAGGCTGTTTCCCCAGGGTCCCCCAAGTCCTTCCCTGGAGTGGTAGCTGCCTCTCCATTAGCAAGGGTGCTTGGGGTGCAGCAGTTTGCTTTCTTTTTGGCTGTGTGGCGGTCCAAGTGCTTTCTCTTATCATCCATCTCAGGAAACTAAAGTCAGGTGGAATGTTTCAGTGTTGGACACTTTCAGACTGCTTGGGGCAGACTTCGCTTCAGCTCCTTCTCCCCTTAAACAAAGCATGAAATACCACTTGTGATTCTACAAGGTCCTTTATTGCTGCTGAAGAATAAGTTTGTGTGGCCTCTGCACAAAAAACAGAGATAAACAGAATCCTCCCTGCTTCATGACTACTAAAAATAGGCACATTTATTGGTGAGAGTCTTCTCAGAAATAGCCAAGCAGACAAGCTCTGAGTTGGAGTATTTCACCATATCACAAGAAAGTCAAAATAATGTGAGCCTTTTTGTGCTGCCAAATTCAGCAAACTAAAATTTTGAATTATAAATTCTTCTATTTAAGATATAAGGCAGAATGAATTCCCATCAATGTACTTCAAAATGTTAATAAGTACAATATTTGATGGTAAACTAACCTTTTAGTCTGAAAGCTTCAGTTATGCTTCCCTTCCTTTATGTCCTAAGGCATAAGTGTACTGAACTATTGTAATACTTCAAGGGTATAATTCTCTTGCTTTCCATAATTAGTTTGTGTTTGTATAGGAGCACTATCATCTTTTACTTGGAAACATTATTCATATGTAGTTTTTATTGAGCACTTTATTGCAAGGAAAAGTCAAATCTTAAGTAAAAATAAAGGCAATTTGAGTTTCTACTTACTTCTGAAGTAAGTTTAACTTCCTTAATTACAGTAAGTTTACCATGACTACTTAAGTAAGCTTTTACTTACTTCTTACTTTTAAAGTTTTAGTATATACATTTTTTCAATATTAAAATTAAATCAAAGTCAGCTGTCACTTTCTTGGAAGTGGGGTGCTTAAAGTGATATAAAACTTCTTGTGACTCATGTAATTTCATTTATGTCAGGCCACAGTGTTTCTTAAACAACTTAAACTTCTCGAGGGTAAGTTGATAGTCTTACAATTTTTCTCTGTTTAGAAGCAGGTATTCCCCTTTTTTTGTATGGTTAAAGATTACCTTGCCTTTTCCCTTGTACCAAAGTAACCATGGCTGGAGGCCAGGAAATCCCCAAGGTTATTTCTGTGAATTACAGATCTTCCCTGAAGGGCTGTCCCCTGCACTGTGTTGTGTCTGCCTCATGCTGGTAGCTCAGGAACTCAAGTGCTTCCTCTTTTCTGTACCTTTCTGTGGGTCCTTTGGGAATCAAAACGTTATCAAATCAGATTGTCCACTCCTCATTGCTTCTGCATCTCCAGTCCGTTGGAAGACTTAAGCAATTCTGTTTTTCTAGTTAAGGCCTCCTGTTTTACTTCTCCTGATATACCTAACTTGGTTGCTGTCCCATTTTGCTTTCTTGAACTAGGCTTTTAAAGAAGCCTGCTGGGCTTTAAGGCTCAAGAGCTTTAGCTTTCTCTTTCACTTGTTTTTCATGCTGAGGAAAAGAATCTGAATTTTCCATTTTCCACAAGGCTGTTGTATACTCTTTTGTATTACTTTTTAAAAAGTTTGGATTTTACTTATATGTGTATGTGCATATCTCTATATATAAAACTTATTATGGTATTTAAGATGATTGGCTCTAGAACATCTGAAATCTAAAAATAACCTTTCCTAGACTTGGTCTCTCTGTCAGAGATGCGTTAAATTTCTTTGCATCTTTAGAGAAGCGGTATTCTGTTGCAGGGCTTGACTGTATCAAATATTACAGACTTGGGTACAGGGACCTATTTATTGCCATGCAGAGCAGATTTGAGGTGACCTTGAAGGAAAATTCAGCCTATTATTCTTTCTCATTGACTAAGGGACCCACAGGGCTGCTGATCTCCAGGATCATCCTCACAGATACACCCTAATGCAGCTGTCCTGACCAGCTGCTGAAACTGTAGCAGCTATGGGACTGGATGAAACATTTAATTTGAAGGGCCTTGGAACTCCTCAAAGTAGTTTATTTGGGCAGCTCAGACTGTGGTGAAATCGAGAATCAGGAATGCAGAAATGCTGCTTCCTTCCTTTTTACTCAACTAAAAATACAACATGGCTGGATTCTTGCTTATTTAAAGAAATGGTACACTGTGTTGCATGAACTGTATGTATGTAATTACTTTATGTCATCTTGTGTGCTTTGAAAATCAGTCCTTTCAAACATCTAAATAATCTAAATAGTGTGCATAGGTTTTTTCTTCCCAATACTTTTCTGGACCCACAACAAAGTCTTCAGATTAGACTGAGTGATACTTCTCGTTTCTTATAGATGTCTATAGTTCCTAGAGAAAATCCAACTTACTCGTTAGATACAGCAGAAGAAAATCTCCTGAATTTATCAGGAGGAATTGATCACTTGCATTCAGAGGTAGGTGCTGGCTTCTTTATTCTTAGCCTGTTTGGAGAAAGCATTTGAGGTTTCATAGCATAGTAGCTTAATGCCAGAGACTCGTTCAGAAATTATTTAAAATCTGTGGAGTTCAATTGAAGAATTCAATCAGTGCTGTAGTCTTCCTGAGAAGGAGTTAATTGCTCTGTGGAATTCTTCTGCAAACTACAGTGGTTTATGATATTGTACAGGAGATTTACATGGTTTCTGTAAATGTTCAGGTTTTTTCACTATGATCATTTAATGTCCTAAAACTGGAAAGAGTGAGTTACTTTCTTCTCATTGGTTTTAACATGTGAAACTTATTAAAAACCATGTCATAGCTAACATGGGACTTCACCAAAAAGTCCTTGATACCTGTAGTATTGTGTTTAAAATGATCTCAGAAGAAGTAAATCTGTTGAAATATCATAGGAAAAGTAGGCAACATTTGTATTCTTTATCCAGTTTTAACAGAAGAATAGGTAGGAAATAGACAGTAGTACTTCAGCTATTAGATCTCATTTGCTGACCATATGTTCCTGTAATTTTCTGACCATGTATAAAGAACTTAATCAGGTGTTTCCACTGAGTGCTGTTATTGTTAACTTTGATGTATTGTTAATATTGATCTATCCAGAACAATGATTTTCTTAACAAACATTAGTTGTACCTAAAAAATTATATATTTACTTAGTTAAAGAAATAGCTTAGATAATTATGAGCTTACTGATTATGGAAATAATTGATAACTCTGCTCTGAGAGTTTGGAACTTTAGACATGATTAAGGCATCTGCAAGCATGGAAGCATCAGAGATTTATTAACCACTTAGATCTACCATATCAGAAGGCATTGTTTCCTTACACTAAAATGTTCTCAATATTAAGAAAATAAGTATAAAAAACCATAGACAAGTGTCAGGAATTATTCAGTGTTTTAGGAGAACTGTCAAATATCATCTCTGATTTTATTCTAGACAACTAGATTTTTGAAAAAAGCTCAGCAACTTGACACAATGACTCAGAAAACCAGGAATAAAAGTCAAGAACTGACTGGCTTTATTGACACAGTACATACAACCATCAAAGGTATCCTGCTTTTAAGATATTTCAACTTCTTTACAAAATTTAGTAAGGGTATGTCCTTTGCAACACTTAAGGTCCTATTTACATGGAAAATGCTGCAGTTTGCACAGGGGATTCAAATTTTTTTTTTTTTTTAATGGTATGATTAAATTGTTTATTCTCCTACTCAGTACTTGCTGAAGTTGCTTTGTCACTAAATGAAACACTGGGCCTGGATCTGCCACTGTCAAATGCTACATCTCAGAGCCTGCAGGATGATATTTCTGCCCTTTTGGATGCATTGCGCAAGAAGGATTTTGTTCAACAGCACCATAATGCTACCACAGTCCTAAAGTAAGCCTGTTCTACCAAAACTTTATTTCACATACATCTCTGCCATGTAATGCTGCCTTTTTTTAAAGAGATATCTGGGGAAACATTTTGCCATAATAAGTGGCAGTGTGATAGATAGTTAGCCCAGGTGGAGCTATATGAGCTTTGTTTTGGAGTTACATGATTTGATAATACTTGGTCATCCCATGTGATACAAATCAATAAAAAACTCTATGTGATAAAAATCAATAAACTTCTTTCAGAACTCTGTAAAATCAATAGTAAAGGCTGTTAACTTGGACGTGATACAAAATTCCCTTGCAATAGGTGAAAAGACTCAGTGATTTCAGTGTCTTTCAGATCTGACCCTAATACATATCTGTGTTGATTTTAGCTGGGAGATGGCATAAAACTCTCTCAGTTGATTGCAATCCCAGGACATGTCAGGCCTGCTGAAGGACATGACAATTGATTGTCACTGTAATATGTAACACAAAGATCTGCAAATAAAACCTAGGCATTTTTTAAAGCATTCTGAGCCATTGCTTAGGAATGCATTCTGTTGTCTTGATTTGTTCCCAGTTAAAGGATGTTTTGAAATGGCTTTTATAGTCATTATTAGTGCTTAGTGCCAGACTTGCCAAGATAAAAACATTGCTATTCCAAAAGTCAGCAAATTTTTTGTTTCAGTTTCAGAAATACTGACTAATGGCATAGCACACCAAAAACTGTAGGAATGTTAATGTTGCCCTCGAGGGACAAGGATTTAGACCAGAGTAGAATATTTCTGAAAATCTTTTTTATTAAGTGCTTTGGATTAAGCAGTAGAGTGTTTGTGTTGGTAGCATGTCTCATTTTGTTCAGCAGAGTCTTCTGAATATAGAACTGTATAGAAGCTATATAGGCACGAAAATGGACCAGAAATGTACCATTTATTCTTACTAGAAACTTAAAATAGATTTTTTTTGCGCTTACAAATATGTCTCAAAATGTTTTGTTCCATAGTAAAAGAATGTTCTGACTTTGAACATCAGCAGCTTTTGAGCTGTTATAGAAGGTGTTTGTAAATTAACTTTTTCAATTATAGTCTCTGTTGAAATTTTTGAAAGCTCTCTGATAAGGGTCCTTTGATAGATTTAAGAAGAGAGTTAATAAGTTCTATAAGGTTGTTTGCTCTGCAGAATTTCTTAAGCAATGCAGCTGTAAATTCAAAAATTATTTAAATAAGCAGCTTGCTAGTCTGTATTTTAGGGAGTAGATATTGCCACATGACTCTCAGTGGTCTGATTTTGTGGTAATGTATTTTAGGCAACATTTGTAACTGAGGTCTCCACACATTTGCCATGAAAGGCAAAGTCCCCAGGCAAATTGGAATATAACCTTTTTACTCTATGCTGAAACAGAAGTCTTCATTGACTTGTAAAATACTATAGATCTTGTGACTTTTTTAAGGCTGTGGCTTCTGATTGTAAGGGCTCTGAATTATTAGTTTTTGCAAATACATGCAAATGCACATCTGTGGTTCAGTAAGAAAGATGGAATGTGTTTTGTTTTGTATAACTGTGAAATAAACTAGGTTTCTTTCACTTTAGCTAAAGATCTATGTGCTATGCAGTCAGATTAACAAGGACAAACATTTACGTAAAAATACCATTACAGGAGTTGCAATGTTCAGCATATGTGCTGTAATTAAGAGAAACAGGGGAAGAGAGTTTCAGGATAATTTTCAGTTCTGTTCCTTCGGTTCTGGAAAGTGTTCAAATGGAGATGCAAATATTCCCAAATAGAACAGCTGAAGCAATTAACAAGTGACAGATTTGGGAGAATTTAATATTTGCCAGATAATCTCTGCTGCTAATTAGAAATATAAGTGCAGAGGTTGGTCATTTCAGTGTTCATTTTAATGAGACTATTCATTTTTATTTGATATTTAAAATTTTCTGGACTCTTGAGTATATGTCTTTCAGTTCTAGTTACTTGTTTCTTTCCATTGCCAGTCCTTGTAAATGATATTTTGATCCTACATTCAAAATATGAATCACTACAGTTAGGATATAGAGTACTCCCAGAGGAAGGTTTCACAGAGATTTTGATGTGGGTGATGTCCCAAATTAAGTCCAAATAAATGTGATTCATACTAAACCCCTTTACCCTCTAGTCATTAGATACAAGTTCATGAACTGTATTACTGTCCTCTCCCCAGGCAGTCATCATTTTGTGTGGTAAGGTGAATAACTAAACTACGATGTGTGTGTATGGTATGCTGGAAAAAAACGGCAGACTTTTGTAAGAAGATGCATATAAATTAATGTCACATGACCCCATTCTCTCCTTAAGAAATCCATGCCTCCTTCGCTGTTTCTTTAATTTCTGATTCCTTTCCTTTTCCAGAGCTGCAGAAAAGTTATTGACCCAGGTTCAGAACGAGTATCTCAAACCCCAACAGGAACTTGCTGAACTGAAAACTGATGCAAGCCAATTCTTATCGAAGCACAAGAGCAGACTGCAGGATGCCCAGGAGCTGGTGAACGAGGTGCTCGCCAACATCAATGAGACCCATCGCTTGTTTCCTGTCATCTCCAGCAACCTGGCAGAGTTAAATGTAAGACTGAACAATCAGTGTTGTTGCATAAGAAATATCAAATATATGATTGTTTTTAAAGCTGATTTTAAAATTTTTTTAAACATATTTAAACATTAAAATGTACCTTAAAATTTTAAAGGAAACCAGACTCTTGTTTGAAAACAGTAATATTATGTGTTATGTGAACTCATCAGAATATCTGACTTTTCAGACTACTCTAAAACACTTGATTTTTGCTATAGGACAAAAAGCTAAAAATAAAGGAAAGTGAAGAAGTCTCTGCCATGCTTATTAAGGAAGGGAAGGTCCTAGTGAATGCTGCTGCTGCTCTTGCCCTAGATATAAAGAACTCTACATCTGTAAGTCCTCGAGTTTTAACATCCTCTTTGAGGTTCTCAAGTATATTTTGCTAGTGAAAAGAAAAAAAAAAAGGGAAACATTTTGTTTTGCAGAATGTGGAAGTCCACCAGGATGGGTTAGTTCTGTGGAGCACCAAACTGCGACATCACGTGGATGAGCTGGTGATGCAAATGGCTGTGAGAGGAGTGCTTGACTTGGTATACAGAGCTGAGGAACATGCCACCCAGTTCCAAAGACTCGCAGATGCACTAGAGAGGTGATAAACTCAAGAATTATGAAATCATGAGATTTACATTATTTTCAGTTTGAATATAAACAGGTAGAGGCTTAATTCACTAAACAAATTCCCTGGCCGTGGCAGGGAAATTGTACTAGATGATCTTTAAAGGTCTCTTCGACCCCAATGATTCCAAGATCAATTTTTATCCCCCATTTCATTTCAAGTACTCTTAATTATTAATGCACTGGAACTTTATTAAATGACATGGAGGAGAATTGGTTAGTCTTGCATTTCATGTGGCTGACTTACACAGTAACTGGTACATTTTTAAATGCCCAGTATGTTATGGTATGGCTTGAAAAGCTTCTGCTCTACGTATGAGAAGTTCTTGGCAATATATCTTGAAATCTAATCAAGAAGCTATTCTCACTATGCCTCTCACTATGTCTCTATTATTGTTGCTTTAAAAGCATTTTGCAGAAATGAGAGGGTTGCAATTTCGAATCCACTCAAATGCACTCTTAGAATTTGAAAATTTTTAAGCCGTTCCAGTTGATTCAATGGAAATTAATCTTCTATCCCAGGAATCCTTCTAGGATGCTTGTTGTTTTATCTTTTAAAGTCAGCAGATGTATGTTAAAAGTTAAACCACATCAGATTGGAAAATTGACATCTATTTTTTAAATTTGAAAACAGAAAATTTTGCTCAGAGTAACATTAAGCAATTCTTGACTTCACCATAGCCAGATATATTCAATAAAGCAAAATTTAATATAGATTAGATTTCAGATGATTTGTTTGTTCTAGGGGTCTTTATAAATTGGAAAAATGAACATAAATAAAAGGGAACAAAATAGAAGAAAAAAAAAGAGATGGAAAGGAACATAACAGAACAGCAACTAACAAAATAGAAAAAAGCCCCATAGTTGAAAACCTTTGACTGATTCTTTTAGTTCAAAATAATTAATTTAAAGCCCCTTATGCAACACTGGGCAAGGTGTGCTCGTTTTCTTTCAGAGTGCATCATGTATTCTGGAAAGATGTGCGTGTTGTAGTTGAAGACTTGGAATTCAGTGCTTGATTGAAAACAGAATTGCTTGTTAATTGTCTATTTAGTGGCCTCTCTAGAGTAAGAAATGTGACTCTGAACACAACTGCTGCTATCTACACTCACTCCAGCGTTAAAAGTGTGATTGAAAGAACAGAAAGCTTGGCAGATGATGCATCTAGAGTTGTGAATGGCCCCTTGGATTTAGTAAGTATCAATATTAGTATTTTAATTTATGTCTTCACATTTCCATTTAAGAATATTTGTTCTAATTGTTTCTGCACTTGCTGAAGACTTGAGTCTTCTTGATGGAGGCATGTCCTAGATAGCAGCCTGTCCTACCTGCTAGTATGTACTGTATCCTGAATCCATACTCCAAGGCAGTAATGACATCACATTTCAAGTTCTGTTTACCTTGCTTTTCTCTCTGCTACAGTACCATTTTCCCTTTGTTTTGTTTGCTTTTTAATGTCTAATACATGTTTAGCTGGACTGGTCTTGATTCTGTGAGGGTTTATATCAGTCAACTGACATGTATTCCCATAGAACTTAAATTCCCAGACCTCTAGTGCTCCCTTCCACCTTTGGAATTATTCAACGATCTCCTTATTTGACCTATCCATCTTCCATTTCTATCTAGGTGTTCCCAACCACAGCTACTTTGCTTAGTAGAGGACACTTCATAACAAATGTGTGTTTGTGTCTCATCTACCATCCTCATGTCTTCAAAGATTGAGAGATTGTTACTGAAACAGTAGATTAGAAAGACCAGACTGGTTTCCGGTCTGATCTTAACAGTTTCGTATAATTTTATTTCTCCCCTCACGTCTCTTCATCCCGCACATTATACCTGCAGAAACAAATGTGTTATAATGCATTTACATGACAAGATAGTTGATATTGTTTTGTGAGCTTGTATGTTATTATGTAGCATTCTGTCTTATTAAGGCTTTTTATAGCATGAACCCTTCATGCTAAAAACCTGTTTTTCCAGGTTTGTTCAGTTGGAGAAAGGTAAAAGAATGCTTTAAAACTGTGATTTTGAAATTTCTCACTTCAAATTGCTCAGTCCTGGAAATTTTGAATTAGGCCAGGAATTAGAATTTCGAAAAAACAACACTGAATCACTAGCAGTATTGAAACTAAAATTGTGTAGGTTTTGTTTCATAGTAATTTTTTAAAATTAAATCCATGTCACATTCTTGAATAAATGATAGCAACTTGTATTATTTTTAATTGATGCCTAAAAAGGTAATGAATAGAATATCTCAAAAATAACAAAAATGTTCAATAACTTTAAGTAGGTATCTGCAGATACTTAAATGTTTTCAGTTGAATTTCTGTTTTTCATATGTGGCAACTTGATGTCTGTGTTTTTTAGCCAGAGGAGTCTTTCAGTCTTCTTGGAAAAGAAGCTCTACTGCTTAGCTCCAAATTTCAGAATGAAGCTAAAAATAAGAAGAAAAAAAGTGATGGTCAGTTCTATAGAATTCACATTTCTGCCTCTATTTCTTTTTTCTATTTTCTGCTTTGTGCTGTTTTTTAAAATATTTTTTAATTTGGCTTTGTGTAGGTTGATTTGTTTATTTGTTTTAATCAGCGTAAGTTACGGTAAATATATATATATGACTGTGCATATTTTTGTGCAATTGAGATTAATGTTTTATGGATTCTCATAATATTTTCATCTTTTTGGTAAGAATATAATTTTTCTCTGTAAATATTTAAAAATTTTGCCTTCATTATACATTTACCGATAAGCAATGCTTGCAATGGCTGTTTTTCCAAACTTTATGAATTAAATCATTAGAGATTGTGCAGTAGACAAAGAAAAAGCATAATTCTTGAAAATTCCATTCATTTGTTTTTATTTACTAACTCATGGATGACACAGGCATATAAGATGACACATTTAAATCATAATCCTTTTAACTTCTTCCTGCTGGACAGCTGAAATACAGAGACAAGCAGAACTTCTTAGCCTCCATAAATAATAAAAAAAAAAATTTTAATTACTCCAAGGAAACCAGCAAGGCATTGAAGTCTACACCAGGAAAATTCAAAAGCATTTTGAACAAAGGCTTTGTTTAGGAGCAGAAGCAGACCCTAAGTGAAATTTTTGACAAAATTGGACAGAAAGGGAATGTTTCACAGAGATAAACTGTAACTGTAAAATAGTGTTGTCTTGCAATACCAATAGTTTACAAATATGTATAAATTTTATATAATTCAGATGGACTGAATTACTTACCTTTTTTGTTCCTTCTATTCTACATATTTGTATTTCTAATGAGAGGATTCTGCAAACAGATTACAAATATATAGAAAAAAACCCCACTTCTTTGGGTCCTGTTAGATAGCAGAAAACATGAAGATCACCGTAAAAATTATTAGAGTTCACAATCAGGGAATAATTTTGATTTATAGCCTTTACTATGTTTGTAGCCATGCAGTCTCATGGAATTGGTCAAAAAGGGTAGCTGTGAACAGAACAGTGCCCACAGGAGCTTATCTATTGATACTGCATTCATTTTGCATTCCTGTTTGTAAAATGCTCTTTCTGTTGGGAAAAAAAAAGTTCCATTGATGAGAGAAATGAATACTTTGGTTTTGTGTGGGTTGTATGGTATTTGTTTATGCATATGTTATTTCTTTCAACAGGACTTCTGTTTGGATTGAATGGGTTGAACAAAAAGGTAGAAAAGATTCAGGAAAGTGCTAATAAAATTGGCAGCCAACTTAATGATTCTCTGTTGACACTCAGAGTATTGCCTAACAGTAAGTGAAATTTATATTGACATTCTCCTTATTACAGAACAGAACTCTCCACTACAATTGTAATAAAACCCTGTTCATTATCTGATTGCAGAGATCAAATAATTAACTATATTGGAGACTTCATTTAGCCTCCTAAATATTTTACATTCTTTTCAGTAAACCCATTAAACATAATTGGGTTATAATATGAGGTCTGTAGTGTGAGTCACATTTCACATTGTTGTAAATCAGGAGGGGCTCTGATGGAAATATAATTACACTGATATGAAAGGATAATGAAATTATAGAATATTGAATCCCACATGCAGAGAAGCTTACGTATGGAACTGTGAGATTTCACTATGTTTTCTGGCTTGTTTCAAAATTGTTTATACTGATCTGTGAATTTTAGTCTGCATGTATATGTTTGCTTGTTGTAAATGCTGACTTCATTTAATTGATTAATATCTATTTTCTGTGCTTTTCCAAAATGAAAAAATTCCTTTTTTTTCTGTCATTATTTTGAATAAAGGCAACACCTAGAGTTTGTGGAAGCTAATAGAGAAAATTACTTTGAAGTTGTGAATAAGAGGGTCCGAAATACTTTGCCAATCTTAATAATGTGTTTTAAGTTAGAAAAATAAAGACCTCTTGTTAGGGTTGTTTGATTCTACTGTGAATCTGAATTAGAATGCTAGGTTCAAAGCCTTAAAATACCCATTTTGCAATTCAGAGACCTAATTCATACTAAAGGGTAATAGTAGTGATGAAGTTACACTGGATATGAATTGCAGGATGCTATCTAACATGAAGCTACACATCGAAAATTAAGTCATTAAAATCACAAGAGTGTTCTCCTTAACTCACAGCTTAACATTGTTTGATTTCAGCTTTGTTGTTACATTTCTTGAAGTTGTCTCTTTTTTTTCCCTCTGGTCAGAGATTCATGGTGGCATTGCTCTGTGTGTAGAGAGTAGTGAAGCAGGATCCTTGGAGGTCTAACTCAAGCCTTTTTTGACAGCTGCAGCATCCTCCCACTGTTGTGGGCAAAGGGTGTAAGGGGCAGGCTGAGATTGGGAGCGGTGCACTCAGTATACAGGTGATTGTAGCCAAAACCAGAGAGTGTAAGATACATTCAGCCTCACCAGCTTTGCATAGGATTCAAAACTTTAGTCTCAGACAAGTGTCTCTGGATGCCAACACTCATTTAGGGAACTTAAACACTACAAGCTTGATGCATTCATACAAACTTTCTGGTGAGATAGGCAAAATCAAGTTCCCCAAACAAACAAAAATACAATTCTTACTATGGCAGAAATGTAACTGACAGCATTCCCAGTATTTTGACTCTGTTTGTAGCTGCTGTTACAAAGCCAGGCATTTGGTAGTCACAAGTATGGATGAAAGTTTTGAATGTTTTTTAACTTGGGAACTGTGTTTCAGATACCAGGAAATACATGCTTGAAGTGAAAGAGCTGGCCGTGTCTGCAAACACCAGTGCTGTGGTGGATTTAAGTCACTTTGGGGAGTTCAGTCAAAAGCTAATGAATACATCTTCTACATTGTCCCAAGTTAATGACACTTTGAGGAAAACAAGTGAACTCATAACTGATTCATCAAAAGCTGGTGAGTTTGCTCTGTGGAAATGTCACTGCTTGCACAAGCAGGACTAATAGTCAATTTTAACAGGCATTAAATATGAGTCTGACAGACTGAGAGTTTAATTCAGTAAAAATGTGCTACCTTTTTTTAAAAGACCTCTAGAGGATTCAAATGGGATGTATGTCCCTTACTAATGTTTAAAGTTGTTGAAACCAAAATGATCAGAAACTGGCTACCTTGGCTGAGTATTTTAGTAATGAACAGCACATTTTGCTTTCACCCTGCCTCAACATTTCTTTTATGTTTTCACAGCATTCGCAGCTCAAAAGCAAGTTAAAGAAGTTGAAACACAAGCAAGTCTTTTATTGGATAGACTCAAACCTTTGAAAATGCTAGAGGAGAACCTAAACAGAAACCTGTCTGAAATTAAAGAACTTATCAGCCAGGCCCGGAAGCAGGCAGCATCTGTGAGTTATATCATCCCAGACTTAAATGAATTTTCACTTTTAGCAGGGAGGTTCTTTGAGATAAGGAGGCTAAATTTTATTTTTAAGGTACCTGGTTGTTAATGTGGAGTCTCAGTGAAGTCCAAAGACCACTGACTGATGCTAAAATCATACTGGCAGGGCTGTTGGTACATTTTAAGGTTTTAGCATCAAGGTTCTTACTACATTTGTGAGTTTGTCAGAATAGCTAGCTAGTAATTTATCTGCTATTTCCTCCTGTTTCCTATTAAAATAATGAAACACAGTATGTCAGAAAGCAATTGAGATATTTTGATGAGAAAGAGACAAGTCAGGGGATGGTATTGCTATTCTCTTTAGTACAGGATGTTAATTTTTGAGATTATTTAGAGATTGCTGTGGGGTGCCCCCATATAACATCAAGTACTATTGCAACCTTTTTGTCAAGAGTGTTGATACTATCAATAAATTTGCCATCCATGGCCTGTTATGTCCATATGTTCCTTGCAAGAAGCAGCTGAGCATCCAAAGTTCTTCAAGACAGTATACTTTTTTTTAAATCTCTATTTCTCCCTTAAAGATAGCAAAAGTGAATCAACTGATCTCATTAGACTGTGAGAGGAATATGAAAATGACTTTGCAATGAGTAATTTTTGGTATGCCTTTGACATAAGTGTGGATATGTTATTGTAAGGTTTAGGGAGGTTTTTTTAAAAAAAAGAAGGTGCTCATTTCTTTCTGTAAATCTTCTTAATTCTATGGTTATTGCTTCTCTGTCAGTNTCTTCTTAATTATATGGTTATTGCTTCTCTGTCAGTCTACTGAAGCTTAATGAATCCACTGCAGAAAAAAAGGGAATAGTATTTTCTGAGGTGTCATAAGCCACAGTGGTTCCTGGCAAGGTGAAAAGAAGTGTTAGCAAAGTCCACTTTTCCAATTTGGGGGAATTTGTTCTGTTTGGGGGGATGGAGTTGGGGGTTAGGCTTTTTTTTCTTTTTCTTTTTTTCTTTTTTTTCCATTAGGGTTGTTTGTATTTTTATTTGGTTTTTTTGCTTGTTTGGTTTTGTTTATTGGTTTGTTTATAATTTTTTACTACACAAGAGAAACTATGCATCTCTGTCCAGATGAATGCATACACATGTGGGCTATGTGTATTCAGTAGTTACATGTATATTCCATGAAGTTAATGGAATTAAGGCTTTTCTCCTGCTAAAGTGGATTTTCTGTCATTATACTACCAAGCTGTGGGAAGTTTGGCTGCATTTAACTTGCATCAATGTTTTATCGGTGTACTAAACAGTGGTCAATGGAGTTAGTGATATGACAACAGGAATATGATTTATTTAATCTTTAAAAAGTTGAACTTGCCATATATTCACAAATTTATTTTTTAATATTGTGTAAACTATTACAATTTTGAAATAACCAGAATTATTGCAGATGGTCTGCTTTCTTAATTTGTTTAAAAAAAATTCTCTCAACATAGACTTCCTTGATTTTAAAACATTTTGAATTTCTGTATCTTTATTTTCTGATATTATGACATGGTTGTTACTGATATATGGCCTTCTGACCCAAGATTTATTTTTATTTTCTGAGGCATTTGAGTAATTTAGTTACTGACTCAAACGTTCCAGTTGAGTGAGTGTATTAAGACAGATTTCATTCTTTCCTATTGTGACTCTCTTTATGAAGTTTTACCTAGAATATTGCAAAAATTCTTTGTCTTACCTAGAAGATTGCAA